>JANJGK010000005.1:14383918-14405103 GCA_039081455.1 Macrobrachium rosenbergii | reverse complement strand
TGTGTTTTTCAGGATTAAAAGATGTCTTCAGAACGGGATTTTCATTTGTACATGACGACAAGAAAGCAGAATAAAGAAAATGGCAATATTTAACAAATATTATTACTGGCATACAACAGTTAATGGACAAATATGGCTAAATTAAATAAATAAACGAAATAAAATAAATAGAAAAGTAATTACAAATAAATAAAATCCAAGGAAAGTGTTTTTGGGTGTGATCTCCAGCAAGAAAACCCAAGATAGTTTTGTGCCATGGTACATAAACTAAGGCACCATAAGTATAACGTTGGTTACCAGGCCATTACCCGACTTACAAAGCAACTAGAAGTGGCATTCCACACGAGCATGTACCCTAAATGCAGCACAGGAACTCTCAACAAAATGGAGAGAAAGATTTACACTCAAACATCTCTGGAAGCTTAATTGAGAATTAAACAATTTCTTATAAGTGGAGATAGCATAGTCTTGGGTTTATTTCGATTCTATTATTTGATTTCCTTTGTTCAATTTCAACTTGATTTTTCAGCTTACGCTAAAACAACAAAGAAAAGATATGAAATGGAGGGAGGAATAAGATATAAACATCAGGTATTTTGTGTGATCAATCTTGTCACCTTCAACTTCAGAAAGGGAAGTAGTCCTTCCAGGGAATAAGTTACGTATGGATTGCTGAATTTCCCGTAAAAAAAAAAATAAATAAAAAATGAGGGATAAAAAACGAACACATTAACTAAACTCCTTTAATGATCAAAAGTTTAATGGCCGTTCAACCCAAGGTCGCTGCAACATTTAACAAAGAGTGGCGTAAGAGAACTTTTGTTACCCTCCTCTCCTCCCCCCCCCTCCAGCATTTTTTACATTTTTTGCTCGAGTGAGAACGCACCGCTTGTTAAAGGTCAAGTGAAACTGGAAGGAACATTTCACTGAAATTTGTTTTTCGTTTCAGTTGCTTTTCAAAATAACAATTCTATAATGACCGTCGAGTAACAACTGATTCATAAAGATTCCGGATGGGAAATCGTCCTTTCTACCTGCGGAAATTGTAAGGGAACTCATTAAGCAAGGTTGGTTGGTTCTGAGAATCAATACCGTCACTTCAAGAGCGGCGTTCTCCTTTAACCACAATAACCACAACAGGAAGGATGCAAATACAATTGACTCATCAGCATCTGGTAATTTTACTTTCCTTGAGTTGGCAAGTGTATCATTTGGTATTTAAATTTAGGAGCTAGCATTTAATGGCGGTAAGAAGTTGCCATGTGTATAATGTATTTTATAATTATGATATCAGATATTTTTGTTTTTTACTGATCTTGAGGGTTGTATTTTTGATTTATATGGTAACCGATGATTGTAGTTCACTGTTTATTTCCAGGTATTCTCAAGCCTGGTTTTGTGAATTACAATGATTCATATTTTGTATTAAGACTTGACCATATAATAGATATACAAAGCCTGTTGTCTGAATTAAATAAAAGAATGAAGCTAAATAAACGTGTGAAAATATTACAGTACAAATAATAATGAGGAATTAACGTGTAATGTAAATATAATGTAATTGTTTTAAAGATTATAAACTGAAATTAAGGCGCATTAAACGCCAGAGGAGGATTTACCGAGAGACATTCTTGGTCACTGTAACTGGGCTCCCCTAATTAGGCTAATTAAGTGTCTCTGAAGATGTATTACCAGCCACTTGAAGGTTCATTAAGTACTCGTATTTAGGATTACAATGCGAGAACGAGGGATAATTACGTTGTAACACTAAATGGGGTAAATACCTGTGTAGATACTGTTAGGGGAAGTCGATGTCAAAATACTTGAAAATAAACGTGTAATTATCTCTCTCTCTCCTTTTCAGCTTTAGGAAATTACATGGGATGAGTGATCAGTTGCAAAGTTGTAACTAACTCCCTGCAGTAATTATATACAAATGTTAATGAACAGATCAACAATCACTGGAATTCTCTTCCTATATTTGTTTCCCCTGACTTCTAACACCGTCCTTTTTTTACAGGAGGGTTCACGGAAATCTTCAGGTTATATCCCACTTAATTTATTTTAATCTTTTTAAGATCGACGAGGAAACTAGTGCAACCTTCTCCTAACCCACCACCTCCAAAATAACTGTACTTAATTAGTGATTTGATTTATGAAATTTAGTCTGTCGGCCAAGCACTCAGGCACTTGCGGCCATTCGGCGCTTAAGACAGCGAAAAGAGAGCTTTGGAACGCTTGGACAGCAAAATAGAGAGATCCAGAACATAAGAGGAGATGAAATACAAGTATTTAATGGTGGAGCTAGGAGAAATACCCATAGTTTTACTTAGAAGTAATAGTCAGAGAGGTTGGACAACAAGACTGGAGCAAGGAGGCGGGTATTGATGTTAAGTAAAACGCTAAAGAGTGGGTGCAGCCAAGGCCGGGAGAATACTGCAAACCCTGTATAGTAACGCCTACAGTACAACAAAGGAGGTGCACTGACAGCGCTATCCCGCCCTACAAGGTATATGTAAGTGGAGGTGTGGAGTAATATTTGGAAAGGAGATGAGATAGCGGCCAGTAAAGCGGAAAAAAGTGGCAAAGGAGGGAAGAAAAATATTAAGAAAGCTTCAAAGAACAATTCATTCGGTTTGATGAAACTTGAGCCTCACTGATTCTCATGGATATTTGTTTCGAATTCGCCTTTAATCAGATTAACACTTGAGCCACTAACCCGCATCTCCGCTTTTATAACAGAATTTGCATCCCCTTATCTACCCTTCTGCCTCGCCATCCTACGACACAAGTTCACCAAGAGAGACCTGACGCCTGAGTATAAAATCGGAAAGCACGCTAGGACTATACAATTCCATTCTTAAAACAAATGGAATGCCATTAGGTCGATGTGAACCTGAAAATACAGATGGAACATTTCATGGCACAGAGTACTGCTTAGTTTTACTTTATTTTCCACACATTTTCATTCTCTTATGATCCTTTTTAAATCGTTTGCACAAACATTACATCTCGTCCATTACGGACCACACTTAATCCCATCTTCTTTATTTTCTTTTATTATTTCTACTCGAATTACCTAGCAGTCGATACATAAATACAAAAAAAAAACTTTCCTTTTTTATTATTATTATTTTCAATTCATGTGTTACTGGGCACTCATGACAGTATCCGATTTCTATATTGTTTATTGTTTATTTCTCGAAAATAGAAGACGGATCCATTTGAGAACGCAGACTTGTTTTCCACCTCTTCTTCTTCTTCTTCTGTTTCTTTCCTGCTTGAAATTCAAGGCACAGTTTTGGGTATGTGTAATCCTCCTCTTCCTCCTTCATCCCATCTTATTCTTTCTTCTCCTTCATCCCATCTTCTTCTTTCTTGTTTTAAATTCAAGGCAAAGACTTGGGAAGATATTGGCGTGAGGCAAATGTGGGCGGCGTCGTCAGGATAAAAAAATCATCGGTGATTGCCCGGCCTGTCTTTGGATGGAGGGAAAGCCGAAACCGTTTTGCAACTTGCATGATTTTGCAAAAATCTCCGGAGATATGAAATCCACATTTGTTAGCGGTTTACTTTATAAATGAGAACTGAACTGAATATAGAATTTAGGTCAAAGGCCAAGCACTGGGATCTATGGGGTCACTCAGCGTAGAAACGGTATTTGACATTACAAGGTTTGAAAGGTGTAATAGGAGGAAAACCTCGCAGTTGCACTATGAATCAATTGTCAGGAGAGTGGAAAGTAAGATGGAAGAAAGAGAATATGAAAGGACGTACAGTAAAAGGAACGAAAGGGGTTGCAGCCGGGGCCGAATGCACGGCGCAAAGAACCTTAAATAATGCCCACATTGCACCGCATGAGGTGCACTGACGGCACTACCCCTATACGGGGATGATGATAAGAAAACACATGAAAAATCCGTACGGCGTCAGTGATAATAATAATAATAATAATAATAATAATAATAATAATAATAATAATAATAATAATAATGAATTTATCTTTTTTACACCAGAGTGACTTGTGCCTGAACTGAACTTATTCTTGGCTGTTTACATCATTTGAGCAATGAGATAAGAAAAGCCATATTTCTTATTTCCCGCTGTTTTAGGCCGCTCTTAGTTCTGGCTACATAATTAGTTTTAATAACTGATTCCATACTCAACTGAATTGCTAAGGACTTTGGTTTAATTCTAAATAAGAAATGAATCATAGTTTGTAGGGGGACAAACTCATATGCTATGTTTATACGTACTCATTTTGTTTGCTTTCGTATGTAAGGCTAAGGATGCGTCCACACTGCAACAGAATTCCATAAACACACGTCAGCAACTTACTGCACATATATCGCAAACAGGTTGGAAACAAGTCAACGACCGTAAGCTGAGAACAAACCTCTGGCAAATGATGGATAATCTGCCAAACACTGGATAGAACTATTAATAAGTCGTTGGCTTGTATTCAGCCAGTTTGTGATGTTTGTGTGTGTGTGATAAGTTGCCGAAGTGTGTTTGTGGCAGATTTTACTATGCCTGGACGCACCCTAACAATAACCAATACAAACAAACTTTTGCAGAAAAGCAATACTGGTGGTTTAGTTGAACATGACGCCACATACGAAATATCCTGACCACTGATTTATCGAACATCAAAAGGTCATTCTGACACAAATGACAGAACTTTTTCGTTATTCTGACTCCATACTTTGAAAGCCACGACCTTCAGAAACCCCACACTGCCTGGCACAATTTCACTCTCTATGAAGGGATAATTCAGTAAAACTGATCCACAGCACAACTCAGGTGTTCGTTACTGGACTCCATTAATTACAGAGCTCCTCCACTTCACGCTACTCTCTCGACCCAGTCATGCAAAACCAATGCTCTCTCTCTCTCTCTCTCTCTCTCAACATACTGTGAAATGCATCCTCCGTGAATTACTTTAACGGAAGGACTGGTACATGGTTTTCACGTCACATGAAGAATTTATGACCTCACAGCCCTCCGATCTACCTGCGTTTTACAGCAGACACCTCGGAAAACGGGTTCTCTTGCTTGGTATATTTTATGTGGCTTAATGCGTTTTGTCACACTCCACCTCAGTTTTGACCCCACACTTAAAAATGGACTTAAAGTGCAGGTCAGGTAAATTTAGCTGTATGCGGGAAGGCAGAAACAGGAATAAAATTCCATAGTTTGGCAGTTAAGCGGAAGGAGGTCTCCTAGCCAAACAATTGTTTTCCATTAACCAAATACAAGTAACTGTAAAATTGTGAACCAAAAGGAATCGGTAATAAATTTACTGCGGACACTTTGCATAATATGGATATACCTACGTACCTGGTGCAACTACTCCTTAAAGTCTAAAACTGACAGAATCTAGACAAAACATTCTTACAGTGTCATTTTTCCTTGTGTTGCAGAAACTCTCAAATCCTTGATAGACACAGCACATGTGTGGTTAGATAATTTCAAATGGCTAGTCATAACTGTACAGTTTTCAGTAAAAACAATATTGAATAGCTCCTATCTATTTGTCTATGATATCTAGTACACGTCTCATAACAGAGAATATTCTTTCACAGAACCAATCTGCTAGTCATCTCTGACAATTTTCTCTTTTTATATATAATTTTTTGGGGGCCTTTCTTAAAAAAAATTTCCATGTTATTCTGATATTCACCTCATCGCAGATGCGAACGTCGTTGAATGACAAACAGCGGCACTTGTGTTTATTGGAAAATGATAAAGAACTAAATATTACATTACATATTTTTTTTTTATCATGGTATAAAAAGAGATTTGGGTATCATAATCATTTGGATCCGATATTTAGGAGACCATAGAGGCGTCTTCCTTCTACATTTCATGGAAATCTGAATAAAAAGTAAGTTTTAAAATAATAATAATAATAATAATAATAATAATAATAATAATAATAATAATAATAATAATAATAATAATAATAATAACAACAGAAATCGAATATTATTATTATATACTGCTTAAGAGAGATAACTAAGTCAGCTGCACCTACCACAAAATACAGTAATATCAATACTAAGGATATTCCTCAGATTAATTTTTCTGAACTATTCCCCAGTAGTTGATTATTATTATCTACATACATCAAGAGTGAGACTTTAGTACGAAACCAGTAAACAAACACACAATAAGACTTAGGGTTACCCCTACTCTTCCATCATTTGCTTCACGTGATGCTTTTTCCTCTATTCCTAATGAGCCTTTGTCATTCACGCGAATAGTTGACCTTATTCTCAGGAAAACCACTCTGAGGCGCTGGTGTACGTTATACCAAGGCCAAGAGAAAGAGAAGGCCTGCTCACTTCCCCCCCAAATCGCCCATGTAGGCGGAGCTTTGTCTGCCTCCTCATTGCGTCAGCAGGCGAATTGCCGTAATGAGCAGGTACCTCTAAGATACGTCATCGCCCCACGTAGTTACCTCAGGTGGGAGGCGACTCCACCCATTGGGTAGACTTTGTCTCTCTTAGCCTTGCGTTATAGCATAAAGCCATTTTATGCATAAAGACTTTATTGTAGTGAAAAAAAATTGTCGCCAATATGATTCCCTTTAATATAATTTCATTAATCCTCTCTGTTTACAAATTAATGAGACTCATTTGAAATGAGGGGAAGAGAAAGTGTTACATGCTGTTATTATTATCATTATTGCTAAAAAAAATAACTGCATGCTAATTTAAGTTACTCTAGCAATTTAATTAACCCCTGTCATTCATAAATTCTCGTGAACATATTTCCGATTTTAATATGGGAAAGATGAAAACATTTTCACGATTATTATTAAGTTTTCATAAAATAACCCGCTGTTCTCCTGGAACTACAGACCTCAACGAAATGGATTTTTCCATACTTCATTGAATTACAAATGACAACGGCTGCTGGCTATGGGGGAGACACAGAGTTTATCTTTCAGGAAGAAAACTTGAACCATAAGGTAGCGATTGAAAAATGCAATACTGATAAAGTATGGCGACAAAAGATAGTTAACTTTAGTTTACTTTTAGGCGATTTTAAGGATATTTGCGATAACGTAGGCTGTGGCAGTTGGGCTGAAAATTATATACAATTACTTAAAATTATTTTGATGATTGTGTATACTTGTATCATTGCTGGTGTTTTAGATACCACAGAGTATAGATGAGCTGCTTACCAAATGTAGATATCTGCTGAAATAACAATAAAAATGTCATAACTCTCCAGTTTCGACATTTTTAATCTGTCGATGTTGTTTTAGTGACTGAGAGGAGAATGTAATAAAAATAATTATATTTGTGACCGTAAATCAGTTGCTGAACATTCTTTTGTTGTTAGTAGTCTAATTTTCATGCAAAAAAGGGACGAAATACTAAACCCTTAAAAGTGGGATTTCACAGACATTATAATAAAAGTTGGAAAGCCTGTTTTTGAAAAAAGAAATGATTAAACAGAGGTTCATTTCCACATGAGGCGTGATGATATAAACAAGTAAAAAATGCGTGGAAGTTTCTTCGGCGCAAACGAATTTTCTGTACAGCCTCTACAGCGTATAATCAAGGCCACCGAAAACAGATCTATCTTTCGGTGGTCTCCGTATAATGCTGTATGAGCCGCGGCCCATGAAACTTTAACCACGGCCCGGTGGTAGAATATCCTATAGCGTTGCCAGAAGCACGATTATAGCTAACTTTAACCTTGAATAAAATAAACACTACTGAGGCTAGAGGGCTGCAATTTGGTATGTTTGATGACTGGAGGGTGGAAGATCAACATACCAATTTGGAGCCTTCTAGCCTCAGTAGTTTTTAAGATCTGAGGGCGAACAGAAAAAAGTGGGGAGAGAAAAAAGTGCGGACAGAAAACTAAAAATGTAAAAAACAGTGGATTAAAAGTAAAGTAAGAATTTTTGTTAATTTTAAATGCGCAAATATAAGGGATTTTTAGTAGCTTGGGTTTCACAAAGACTAACCAACTCTGTTACCAAAGGTAGCATTATCAAAGTAATACATAAACAAGGAAATAGCTTCATCTCATCCAAAAGCACTAATTAGAATTTTCAGAGAATAATCAAAGCCTCTTAAAAACTTTAGTTTATCACAATATGAGAATCGAATTCTATTAAAAAAAAAAAGGATGATAAGAACTATAAAGTTTTGCCTTTCTTCTTCTTCAAACTAAATTTAGGACTGAAGATTTCTGAACGTTTCTTGTATTTTGCGTCGCCAGGGAATTCAATTAAATTTCTCCAGCAAAGATATTAATTAACTCCTTTTAAACTCGTCCCAAAACTTTAATTACTCTGAGCACAATCCTCTGTCCCATTTACGTGATAATCACCGCCTAGACTCAAGCGTTGTGTTTGGAGGTGTTCGGAAGTCAAAGCTGAGTGGAATCGGTGGAATGTCTCGATCAAATGCAAGATTTTTTTAGGACAGTCAGAAGTACAGGACATCGTTGACAGAAAATTAAACCTAGCCTTTTCTAACGGTCAAATTCTACAGATGCAACCGACTTCTTTGACGGTTTATTTAACAACGAGCTTGATGGCGCGTGCTACGCAGTGCAGGAACCCGGCACTGCCCGTCATGTCTACCCTACCTACCCCGCCCCAACTCGGAGCGGACAAACAGGTTTGCAGGAGGAGGGTAGATGTGACATGTCTCCCCTACCTTCCCGATTCCCAACCTACCCCGACCCCAAACAGGGCGGACAAACAGGTTTTCTGGAGGAGGGTGGATGTGTCGTGTCTCCCCTACCCTCCTGATCCCCTGCCTAACCGCCCCCGCCCGGGGCGGACAAACAAGAAAGATCCACTCGGATTTTATCATTACAGAAGATTATTTTCAAAATACTTTTATCTTTTCATTCGCTGATCTTTCTTCAGTCGAAATTTACCTTTTCCATTATTCTGAGGTGTTGTGATAAAGTCAGCCTGCTGTTGGGAGACGATATCCAGCGGAGGATAATTTAAGCGCTGCCAGGTCTTCGTGATATCTGGAATACCGAAGTACCACGAAACGTAAAGTTGAAAGACTAAAGATTCTGAAGGCAAAAAACTGCTTCTTTCCCTTCAAGACGAGAATCTTTTGCAATTAATTCCCTCGATTTTTTTTTTTGAGAAAAACACTCCACATCCCGGCCATGAAACTCATTAGCCCTAAGTGCATCATCGGATCTACTAAGGCCAAAAAACATGATCCCAAATTGTTCTGTTAGGTTATTCAGGAGTCAAAGTAGCTGGGAAGTTGATATTTATTTGTGGGTCTGCTTCCAACACGCTTTCAAACCAGTTAATTTGGATTAAACGCTATTGTTCCAAGGCTGTTGATCAAGACCGCCTTCGCAATTTTTTCACAATCATGTTAAAATGCAATTAACCATGCAGGCATCTCAGTTTCACGCCTTTTCACGGGCTAAATATCATTGTTCTTTTAGGACAATAGGAAGTCAACCAAATACCTTCCTAGTAAAGGCCAGAAGAAAAGAAGAAAGAAAATGAAGGAAGATGAGAGGGAATCAAGTAAAAAAAAAATGATGAAACAAATAACAGGGAAAACATTGACCCCAAGACCACCAGTAATTGAATAACAACGCAATTACCCGCTAATTTTTTTTTTTTTATTAATTCAGTACTGCTGTAACATGCACACCTCGAATGAAGTATTCACCAAAGGCATAGGCCAAAGGCGCGATCATGAAAAATGTATAAAAATGAATAACGCAATAAGCTTCTCGTCTGTTGGCAGTTCCCCTGCATAATGAATAACCGAGTCCTCTTTCCTCCCGATGAATAACTTGTGCTCCCTGTCACTCGCTGACATTTAATTCACCGACGATGCTCACATGCTGTCCATAAAAAAATATGTCGCTTTTTGTAACGAATTTATTCCCTGATGTTTTTTCAGCAGTTTATGTTCTTTTTTTTTTGTTTGACAACCCTGATGTTAGAGGTCACTATAATATAGGATACACTATCGGGATCTTTTTTTCAGATACTACATTATATTTATAGTACGCACTTTTTATATCCCTGCGGATAACTAAAGCATCATGCCTTAAAACATTAATTTTTTTCATAACCCCGCCACATATTAAGTGTTCTCTCTCTCTCTCTCTCTCTCTCTCTCTCTCTCTCTCTCTCTCTCTCTCTCTCTCTCTCTCTCTCTCTCTCTCTCTATATATATATATATATATATATATATATATATATATATATATATATATATATATATATATATATATATATATATATATATATATATATATATATCAAGCGTCGCTTAGCGAATTAGAGAACGGCGCCATAAACTAACCTCAGAGATCAGTATAGTATTCACTAAGTGGGAGTGTTCACGAGAATTCCCTCTAGATATGTTTTTTATTTTTTTGTTAAAAATAAAAAAGACGGAAGGGGAAGAAACCTTAAAATAAAGCTTAAAATAATAATAATAATAATAATAATAATAATAATAATTATTATTATTATTATTATTATTATTATTATTATTATTATTATTATTATTATTATTATCTAAAAAAAAAAAATCAAGTTAACCGTATTCTTTACCAATTAACGCATCAGGTCAAGAAAGAACTATCAAGTAGGTCTAGCGGTTTCCTTGTCTGATCTGTATTGCTTGGTCTGTGTGGATTCCCGCCGGGTATCTTGTGAGATTAAGGTTCTGTGGCGATTTAAGACTAACTACCTACTCGAGTCTTTGAGTCAGGATTCTTGTGGGCTCTCGACAACAGTACTCAAAAGCAGTTTGGTATCACGGAATAATGGTATGTGCGGGAATAAAAAGCATACAAAGAAGCGAGAATTACGTAAACCGATTTAGTCAGGTACATGTTAAAGATGACATACGGTTCATGGAGCATGGAGGTATAAATGCTGCAGAATTTGTTTTACTGGTGATCGTGAGAGGAAACGAAATATGTGATTACAAGGCATCAAAAGGTCAATAAGGGTGTGTTTAATGTGTTTACCTACCTTTTTTTTTTTATTATAATTTTACTTGATTGAAGTCGGTAACATGATTTACATACGCAACCATTACAAAAAATTATGCAATTTTTCCTACATGGATTATTCTAATTTCAGTATCGTTTATCTTCGTGGGTCTTTGAACCTGTTATCCAATCTGATAAAAAACAAATTGTTATCTCTTAACTTTTTATATTTAACGTTAAAGCACATTAGAGAAAAGATTCTTGATCAGAGGGGGAACCATTACAAAAATCTGCAGTCAAAGAACAAGAGTTTTATGTGAAATCATATATAAATACGTACGAACTTTTAAATGTTCTCCCTTCTTCATCTTCCCTGATGCCTACAATCTTCAGTCTTGTGAAGAACGACGTTTATAATATCCTCATTCCTTTAACCTTGAATCGGTCGCTGTAATAATGTCACTTTATCACGTATAAGTAATATGCAAGTGCATACTGGCATATCATAAACTGAGTCCGGACCGTATAACACAATTAACAGCAAGAGAGATGCATCTCTTATTGTTACTTGAAGTGAAAAACACACCTTCCTTGCGCTGCAATTATTGTAACAAACAATATGTGTACTTTCGTTGAAGAATAAGCTAATTGTAATAAGCAACTGCTTATTACAAGTAGACATTTAGGATAACTAAAATATAGATTTTAATTAATATTCCTGGAGATGAAAAATATCAAAATATTAAATATTTGACAAGACGGTACGAACTGAATAAATATTCGGTTGTAAAAGGTGTTACGATTCGAAATTTGGACTGAATACGCAATAAATCAAGATGTTAACGATGAAATGCAAAATGGATAGAGGGAGGATGTCACTTCCTCCTCCAGACTCTAACTTGATTTTCCCAAAGCTGATCGTGTCAAGAAGGCCACCGTATGAATGTTACCAATAAATTTCTCCAAATGATTACATTAATTTCATATCATAATACGGGCAGCCAAACAGACAAATGAATGGACTTTGGGCACAGAGACAGAAAAAAACGGAATCATAAACAGAAACTCTGAGGTAGATATGTCGAGGAAGAGAGACAAAGGCAACAGCAAAAAAGAAAAATAAATGAACAAACACGAAGAGTACAGACAACAACATACACGGTGTAAACAATCCACTAAGGAAAGACGCATACAAGCAACGCAGTCAGAGAGAACAACAAATCTGGAAAGCCTTCGGAGAGAGAGAGAGAGAGAGAGAGAGAGAGAGAGAGAGAGAGAGAGAGAGAGAGAGAGAGAGACTTACTGGTCCGAACAACATCCAGAAGCCGATCCCGGCATCCACGAATCTCGGCTAAGGAGAAGAAACACGGAAAGCAGAGCTTGAAAAGAGGAACAATATATTGGCCATTAGTGTCCCGTAGGAGGGTAATTATATTCAAACCAAGGAACTGGAAGGGGGAAGGAAGTCCTAATTCATATTCCTTAGAGGACGTTCCTGCCTCCACAGTGTGACTCTCGACTGCCATTTCTGCGTTATGCTTGCATTTGCTTTCGAGTCTCAGCCAAGATATTGCTGAGAGGTAAAGAACAATGACGCGATGTAAGGAAAAACAAGACGAATAATGACATCTGATCTATCATATTTTTGCTTACAAAATGAATATTGCAAAATTAAATGAAAATGCTAAATTTATAAATTTGGGTCAATGAGATACTGCTGAGAGATATTGAACAACGATGTGATATATAAATAAAAACCGGATGTATAATGGCATTTTATCATATTTAAAGAAAAAATTAATACTGCAAAATCAAGTGAAAATTATACATTTACATGCCTGGGTTAACATACCTAAAGCGTTTAATATAATAAAATGATATATATATATATATATATATATATATATATATATATATATATATATATATATATATAATAATATATATATATATATATATATATATATATATATATATATATATATATATATATATATATATATATATATATATATATATATATATATATATATATATATATATATATATATATATATCAATATGGTACATTAAGTATCTTACTCAGAACTGGAGGAAAAACAATACTTGTTACTTTACTATCTCATCTTGTATACAATTTGTACTGCGACATGTGAATACATTTACATTCCTGGCAAATGCTGGCAGGAAAGGAACTGAAAGCAACGACGCACAGTTTTCTTATAGAAAAAAAAAATAAAAGGAAATATAAGACAATGAGATGTGTACTGGGAGTGATGTAAAATAAAAACAAAAACAAAAAGCTGAATGAACAAAGCATACTGTAAGAATCAGCAGTCATGGCCAACATTTTTTTCATTTTTACATATGCTAAGAAAAGAAATCTGGTTGGTTTCCTTTAAAAACCATTGTATTAGAGAGAGAGAGAAGGGGAGAGAGAGAGAGAGAGAGAGCGCATGGTGTAAAACTGAAACCATCTTCTACTAATTGTTTTAATGTATTAGCTCTACATATTCTGAAGTCTGTTTTATAAGAAATATAAAACCAATGGTCAATTTGCATTTTGGAATGTTTTGGTGGAGGGGACTACAACTTCGTTGTTTACTGATGTGTATATATCATAACACTTCTATGTTTGGTTTCGAATTGTTTTTGGCACGAAAATACAACTTTATTAAAAATATATCAGTGCGAAAATTTTTTTTATAAGTTTCGTATACTCCCACCCTTAAAATTGAATTACTCAAATATTGAACTTAAAAAACTACTCTGAATAGTCTTGGATTCTTGCTTTCAGCATATTTAGCACAGCTCCGATTGACTGACTGAATGATTTTGTGCATAAGTCTGCCGTCGCAACTGCCTAGGTCACTGACCCTAGCTTAGCCCGGAAAAAAAAGAAATAATGCAAATTGTCCAGTGATAAACTGCCATTTTAGTTTTCTGTAAAAGAAAACTATTGTGCCGGCTTTGTCTGTCCGTCCGCAATTTATTTTGTCCGCACTTTTTTCTGTCCGCACTGTAAGCCCTTCGTTGGCTGAGTCGGTAGAGCTTCAGACTGTCACTCGATGGGCCGGAGTTCAATTCCCCCGGCCGGCTGATGAAGAGTTAGAGGAATTTATTTCTGGTGATAGAAATTAATTTCTCGCTATAATGTGGTTCGGATTCCACAATAAACTGTAGGTCCCGTTGCTAAGTACCCAATTGGTTCTTAGCCACGTAAAATAAGTCTAATCCTTCGGGCCAGCCCTAGGAGAGCTGTTAATCAGCTCAGTGGTCTGGTAAAACTAAGGTATACTTAACTTTAACTTTTTTCTGTCAGCACTTTTTCTGTCCGCCCTCAGCTCTTAAAAACTACTGAGGCTAGAAGGCTGCAAATTGGTATGTTGATCATCTACCCTGCAATCATCAAACATACCAAATTACAGCCCTCTACCCTCAGTAGGTTTTTTTTTTTATTTGATTTAAGGTTAAAGTTAGCCATAATCGTGCATCTGGCAACGACATAGGACAGGCCACCACCGGCCCGTGTCTAAAGATTCATGGGTCGCGGCTCATACAGCATCGGAGACCACCGAAAGATAGATCTATTTTCGGTGACCTTGATTTTACGCTGTACAGAAAACTCGATTGCGCCGAAGAAACTTCGACGCATTTTTACTTGTTTCTTAAGTGATAAAATTATTTTAAGAGAAATATAAAATGATGGTCACATACCAACAGCTATAATATACATGTTCTATAGGCCTAAGACTAAGTATTAAAGGAATGACGTCAAGAAACCTTTACGATTTTGATGATCAAAACCCTCGGAATTAGGGGAAAAGAACTCGCATGTATTTTGCAAGTCGGCCGAATGAAGGAACTCATTGGGAAAACCAGCCAAGGAAAAAGTCCCTTTAGAATCTGCTAAAAATTCGTTCCTCAAAGCACATCCCTTTATGAACGATGAATTGTTTTGTACCGAAAATATTTAACGAAGCAACAAAAATCGACACGGAAAATAACCGAGCCGCCAAAAAACGGCTAAAAAATCCCAAAAGAATAATCTAAAACGTGAATACTCAAAATTACAAGGGAAACATTTGCATTCATGGAAAATTCACGGTACGGAAAAGTACCCTTTGCACCGCGACTTGTTCCAAAAATTAATTCCAGAGGGAAACTTTTGTTTCCACTGGGTACAACTTAGTATGCAGCAGATACCATCCTATATTAGCAATCCGACAGATGGCTGGACATTGCATCGAAAAATATAAATGCATTAATTTTTTGTTATGTTTTCGATTGTCAAAAAAGCGAGGTATAATATTTTGTTGAAAACCAGTTCTACTGTCACTGAATTATTTTGCTAGAAATCTTTTTATGTGAAATCCCGCGTGACGGATAAATCAAAACCCCTAAATAAGACCTGAAAGAAAGAGAGAGAGAGAGAGAGAGAGAGAGAGAGAGAGAGAGAGAGAGAGAGAGAGAGAGAGAGAGAGATACAAAAGGGTTCGGGAAACAAAATGACAGGGAATTAACCACCGAGAGACAGGGAATACAGAGACAGGGAGAAAATACCAGAGCTTTAGCGAATACACACAGAAAACGCCGCCACATATGTGGAAAGCCGTGAGTATATTTACATTTGTTAATGTGAGATTAGATTTAGCACATATGTTCATCGATATTTTGAGTATGAGTCACATTCTTTTTTCCAGCCTGAAGTTGTCACCGATTTCCAACAATCAGTGCTTAGAAATTTGGAACAGGCCTTAGGGGTATGGTGCTAGCAGCAGTGGACTACAATACAACCGGAGTGAATGAATGGTGCATTCGATTCTGAAATGCTATCCATCAACTGAAGTAGTCAACATATTTTTCATTGGTTCAGTCTGTCTCATCTATACCTGACTTAAAATTAAGTTTTCACGAAGGAATGTTTTCCAGTATATTCTGCGCAATATCTTTGATCTTGATGCAAATCCACTTTTCGATGTTTAGAAATATACTTAGTAAAGCCCGCATTAGATTTTTATAGTTATAAAAGATTTCTATTTCTAATTATTCTCACAATTCTCACAAAATTTTCAGTAATTAATGACAGAGTTTAATTACGTACATATCCAATAGGATTTAAAAAAAAAAGTATTTGCGATAAATATTTATTTACGATCCAAACTCATTTTTATAAAGACTAACCTTTCTTCATTTCTTTATATTCAGCCAAATATTTACTTCATCTAGAAATTTACCGAGCTCCAAGAATTTCAAAATCTTTGGGAAAACTGAAGCAGAGATTAAACACGAATAAAAACGAAAATATGAGAAGGGCAAAGTTTCCAGACGATTTTCCCCGGACACATTCTTGCAAAACATTACGTCCCCGATAAAAATGTTCGCAAACATGAATGACCTACCATGACCTAGTGCCGGACAAAATGTCTCGCCTTTTGCAAGCTACCATTTACAAAATTGGTAAACTGATGGCCAGAGTTTCAGACCCGAAAAATGACGCGGTCTCAAAAATAAAAAAAATAAAAAGGAAAGACTCATTCAGAACACCAGAATTAACCTGGCTCTTGCCTGTTGTAAAACGTATTACAGAGGCCTGTCTCCTTTTTACGGTTGCTCACATTTTTGTGAATGTTTGAAGCGTTCTGAATTAGGAAAGCGAATGTATTTCATTTTCGGTCATAAATGAATTTATGCTCGTTTAATATATATATATAATATATATATATATATATATATATATATATATATATATATATATATATATATATATATATATATATATATATATATATATATATATATATAGATAGAGAGAGAGAGAGAGAGGAGAGAGAGAGAGAGAGAGAGAGAGAGAGAGAGAGAGAGAGAGAGAGAGATTGAAAAAAGCTACCACTTGACCTCATATTTCAGTTTATTTCCAAACAAAAGCTATGGGTATAAAAAGGATAGGAGAGATTAATAAACAAACCTAAGCCATTATCTCTTAAAATCTGAACGCCATACAAGAAGCGTATTGAGCTTGAAAATGTTAGAAGGAACCTTGTAAAAACAAACACCCGGTATTCTAGAATTCTAATAGAAAAAAATATTTGAAAAAAGTCCGCTAAATTTTTCTAAACTCTTAAATAGGTTTGAAAAGGGTCTACTGAATTTTCCTAAATACTTATAGCTTTGAAAAAGGGTTACTAAATTCTCTAACACTCTTTAAATAAATTTTGTAAAAGGGCTACTAAATAAGTTCTGAAAAAGAGCTATTAAATTCTCTCAAGCTGTTAAATAAGTTTTGGAAAAGGGTCACTAATTTCTCTCAAACTCTTAAATAAGCTTTGAAAAGGGCTACTAAATTCTCTTTAACTATTAAATAAATTTCAAAAAAGGGCTATTAAATTTCCTTAAACCCATAAGTAAGTTTTGAAAAAGTGCTACTAAATTCTAAACTCTTACATAGTTTTGGAAAAGGTTACTAAATTTTTTCAATTTCTTAAATAAGTTTTGAAAAAGGGCTACTAAATTCTCCTAAACTACTAGATAAATTTAAAAAATGGCTACTAAATTCTCCTAAACTCATAAATAAGTTTTGATAAAGGGTTTCTAAATTCTCGTAAACTTATAAGTTTTGAAAAAGGACTACAAAACCCTCCCAAACTTCTAAATAAGTTTTGAAAAACGGCTAACAAATTCTACTAAAATCTTAAATAATTTTGAAAAAGGGCTACTAAGTTCTCCTAAACTCATAAATAAGTTTTGAAAAGGGCTACTAAATTCTCCTAAACTCATAAATAAGCTTTGAAAAGGGCTACTAATTTCTCCTAAACTTATAGATAAGTTCTGAAAAAAGACTAATAAATTCCCTTATACTCCTAAAAAAGTTCTGAAAAGGGCTACTAAATTCTACTAAACTCTTAAATAAGTTTTGAAAGCGGGCTAGTAAATTCTTCTAAACTCTCGAATAAGTTGTGGAAAAATCCTACTAAATTCTCGTAAACACATATATAAGTTTTGGAAAAGGGGTTACTAAATTCTGTTAAACTCTTGAATAGGTTTTGAAAAAAGGCTACTAAATTTTCCTAAATTCATAAATAAGTTTTGAAAAGGCTACTAAATTCTAATAAACTCTTATATAAGTTTTGAAAAAGGGCTAAGTTTTGAAAAAGGGCTACTAAATTCTAATAAACTCTTTAATGAGTCTTGAAAAAGGGCTACTAAATTCTCATAAACGCCTAAATAAGTTTTGAAAAAGGGATACTAAGTTCTCCTAAAATCTGAGACGTAATAAACCCTCTAAGTTTTGTTCCTATTTCTCGAAAAATCTAATCATAATTTTGACACTTATATCAAATTTTTCGTGATACTGCTGACAACAGACAAACAAGAAACCCAACAGACTAACAACAAATAAACAAAACCTAATAAAATGCATAAACTAAAGTACGAAGTTTAATCGTTCGGGAGCCATTATGTTCCTCAAGGATCTAATTCTGCATCTGTCTACGGAAGTAATTAAGGTCTGAATCTCTCATTCCGTTAATCTTGCGTTCATGCAGAGCACGGCAAACCATTCGACCGCTCTGACATGTTGGATTATGTGTTCTCATTTCGGCATTCCATTATCAATGCGGTATTCGCGTACGCACCCACACGTGTATATATATGTGTATGTATATGTATATATATATATATATATATATATATATATATATATATATATATATATATATATATATATATATATAATCCCAGAGGAACGCTACCAAAGATAGAAAGCGGCAGATGTAGTCAACGAGATAAAGTTTATATGAACTCACAAAGAGAATGACTAAAGCATGAAGTCTGAAGTTTGTTTACTAAAACCTAAAGCACGACCCTGTCAAACAACGTCGAAATACCAAGACACAATACAGAATATTCTTTAGTCTTTCAAACAGTGGATTTCTTAACTTGAGTAACTATACGCAGGTTAAAGGACAAGGTCTCTAAAATAGAAAATTATGAGTTTGAATCGTTATGCATTTTAATAGTTTTACATATCATATTTGCTTTTCTTTTAACTATTTGTTTTTCTTTTAACTATTTTCAATAAATAAAAGTTATTGACGAATCGAAATGGTTTTCTAATACTTCCCCACATTCTGGGAAGTTTTCCCGACGTTGTATGCGAAAATATGAGGTGGGAGAAGGGAATGAAACAAGTAAAATCTCTCAGAAATACAAAGGGATCAAACAATGACCTTCAGAAAATCAAATGGGAATCCTGAAACTGTTGAAACAACAAAAAGGACACACACACACACACACACACACACACACACAAAAGCGTTGAAGGGCCGTAAAATGCCAACGCAGTTATCATTATTACACAGAAAACAAAACAAGCATGTCTTAGAAGAATAAAAATGAAAGACGTTTTACTATCCGCAGTAAAGACAAATTGTATGAAAAATTTGAAAGAAATAATTAAAATTTAAGCTTCAAGGTTTTAAAGGCACACCAGTCTGATACCTGTTTAACGCATAAATGGACCGTTAGCAGTAATTAAAAATGCTGATTCCGTACGGTCCTATATCATTCGACGTTATTAATGTAATAGGGAATGGTAAAAATAAAC
Source organism: Macrobrachium rosenbergii (assembly GCA_039081455.1). Lineage (NCBI taxonomy): Eukaryota > Metazoa > Arthropoda > Malacostraca > Decapoda > Palaemonidae > Macrobrachium > Macrobrachium rosenbergii. The sequence goes on along the minus strand of JANJGK010000005.1, from coordinate 14,385,527 downwards.
CTCACACACAATACAAAATAGCTGAAAAGAGCTTGCTACTGCAATTCCCGTCCTGGAAATCTGTCCCGCAGTTGCAAGTGAAAACAGGAAATGGAAATGAGAGAGGAGAGAGGAAGAGGAGAGATAAAATCTTTTAGGGAACTGCAAACGGCGACACCAGCTGTCTTGAGAATAGTCCAGGAGAAATCCGGAAATGTCGAGGAGGGAAGGAACAGAAAAAACGGAAGAGAGAAACCACGAAAAGCGTCAAGATAAAGCTGTTGTAAACAATGGGCGTACAACGTGACATGTATCGGAAAAATTAGCAGAATATGGGCTAGTACGCCACGAAAGGGGGCTCGGGGGAGGACCCTCTTTAAAAAGATCCGATAATCTTTAAAAACTCAACACTTTCGAGCCAGACTAGGCTCCTCTTCAGGTGAATGGAAAGACAAGAATGAAGGTACAAAAAGAGTGCAAAGAAAGGTGAAAGTAAAATCAAATATTAACAAGTAAAAATGCGCCGAAGTTTCTTCGGCGCAATCGAGTTTTCTGTACAGCGCATAATCAAGGCCACCGAAGGCAGATCTATCTTTCGGTGGTCTCTGTAGAATGCGTATGAGCCGCGGCCCGTGAAACTTTAACCACGGCCCGGTGTGGCCTGTCCTGTATCGTTGCCTGATGCACGATTATGGCTAACTTTGATATTAAATAAAACAAAAATTACTGAGATTAGAGGGCTGCAATTTGGTATGTTTGATGATTGGAGAGTGGATGATCAACTTACCAATTTGCAGCCTCTAGCCTCAGTAGTTTTTAAGATCTGAGGGCGGACAGAATAAAGCGCGGACGGACAGAATAAAAGTGCAGACGGACAGTCAAAGCCGGCACAATGGTTTTCTTTTACAGAAAACTAAAATATGCATCAACGACATAGGAATCATAGGTAACATCAAACTAACCATTCAATCTTTTAACATCACAAAGGTTGGCTGCTTTCAAAACATGTTTACAGAAATTAAAGGGTGTCATTAAAAAGGGGGTTTTTGATTCTAACTGCTTACAAGTACCGATTGTAATTCATCCATGCGAAAGGAAAAGTTTTCTTTTTTCGTTTGCTGCTCTGAGTATACTCTGGAAAAGTAAGATAAAAACTACTGGGACACAAAGGGAAAACAGTTTTCAAAAGCAAGGTGAAACCAGGGTACAAACAGAGTTCAAATCCTCTTTCTTATTATCAAGGGACGTCTGCTTGGTGCTTAGAACCTGGGCAAAAACACAAGGGGAAAGAATAAAGGAATCCCGAGGGTCATAAGAGTATATTACATTTGCTTCGTAGCTTTGTTATTCTTTCATTGCACTGGAACCCTGTCCTCTTTCATGTTGCATTTCTTAATGAATAGCTATTTTTCCCACATTAATTTCTACTTTAGAATACAATTTCCGTTTCTGGGTGGAATATAAGACACAGAATATAAAGTTCGGATATTTATAAAGCAGGACACATCCAGCAAGTTTAAAAAGGAACGAAGAATTGAAAACCTTTAACAAAAATAACACTTATTTTCTTAGACTCGTTTAACTCTTGAAATGGTTGTTCCGAAGTATACAGGATTCTAATATATCCACT
>JANJGK010000005.1:14351418-14376418 GCA_039081455.1 Macrobrachium rosenbergii | reverse complement strand
CTGCAATTCCTTCCTGATAATCGGAGTGAGTCGGGGCCATGAAAATTTAGTCTTATTTCTTGAACAAATGTCCGCCAGGCTATTGTTCCTATCAATCACAACAGTCTACCGCAGTGCAAGTTGAGCCCGTAAAAAATCAAATCCATTAACTATTCACACTATAAAAGATATAAGAAAAAAAAAATACACGTCCCGGAAGGAAGAAATCAACTTGAGAAATCGTCTTGAAGTAAATACTTATCGATAAAAACAGAGGCTACAATTACCAAACTTTGTAAACTTGGCGCAGTCTATAAAAAATTATCGGTTTTCTCAAAACGTCGCTTAGTTTTCCTTTGCCTAGCCAGAGGAAACTTCTAGCTGGACAGAATACACAGAGCAATATTGAGAGAGAGAGAGAGAGAGAGAGAGAGAGAGAGAGAGAGAGAGAGAGAGAGAGAGAGAGAGAGAGAGTCTTTGCAAAATGTCTGAGCAAACGAAAGCATTCATACTCAGAAAGGGAAAAAGGTTTATGCTGGCAATTAAAGGCATAAGAAAAAATAAAGAAACTGTAACTTCCAGAATATTCTGTGCATCAAGCTTCCCTACAGCATCCATGTGGGAGAGTTATGAAGTACAGTATGCTGTAAAAAGCAGCTGCACAAACAACCAATCAAGGCCCCTCTGCGCTTCACAGCATCTTTCATTTTACTAGCACACACACAACCACTACGCAGTCTGTCTTGCACCTAGGAGGGAGAGAGAGAAAGCGCGCGAGAGAGAGAGAGAGAGTACGCAGAAGGAGAAGAGAAGAGAAGCGAAGAGGAGAGGAAGAGGAGAATATCTTGTTCCAAAGGGAAATCAGGCTTCGTCCTTCAGTTGAGGAGAATCCTTGATTACAGATCCTCTGGTTGCTCTATCTTCGGGTAATTGATCTTGAGGCTCGTTCATTCCCATTCCCGATGCGAAAAGGAAACGGCATCGGGCTTGAGGTGGGGTGGGGGGGCCGGGCAAAATATCCGAAAAGAAATCACGGGGAATGTCAGAATTCTGGCTTATTTTTATCAATGTTAATTTGATGGATAAAAGGAAGGGGATTCACTGCGACAGAAAGGATTTTCGTTTTTGCTATGCCTTCGAGTTCAAATCGACCCCTGGGGACGTTTTTTCTTCGTTTAAAAGCAGAATTTCACACAATAGTTAATCACATTCGTTCTTACTGTAGCATTGTTATTTCACGCACACTGGAGGTAGACTCAACCTCTTTTCAAAAAGGAGAAAAATGAGAAAAAATTGATGAACATTTTAGTACCGCTGTTAAAGTGCAACACATATATTATCAATCATATCTACTTACCCTAAACAAAAACGTTTTAGTTATGACGTTCGTTACTAACCCCAAAACAAGCCAATTTCCCTCGTGTTCTCCGAGGGCGTACGAACGCGCCTGAGAGAGGTGGCTAACCCACATCTGGGAATCCTGTTGCACACGAAAGCGGATATTTGCTTACCCGCATCCACGCCTCGCGCCTCCATCCACCGAGGGCTGTCTTGCAGAATCCTGCGGGATAGACCAATGAGGTCATTTTGGAAATGCATATTCCAGAGCCTCTCCCTCCGCGATGAGGGAGGATACTGTTTAACAGAGTTATCCGTCCCGCCTTTGATATAGTTAGGTCTAGTTAGGAAGGGATATTTTGGCCCCTTTGTTTAGGTTTGATTCGATTACTTCTGGTCCCTCCCTCCCCCACTCCCCGCTTTCCCGGTTGGTACGAAATGAGGTTGAAATTTATGATCCAAATTCGACTTGAGGAGAGCTAATAATTTAAACTGTGGTTTTTTATTTCATTAAAAAAGAAAGGTTTAGCTTTCAATTGCACAATATTTTAACCGTGGTTTTTTTATTTTATGAAATAAGAAAGATTTAGCTTTCAACTGCTCAATATTTTTAACCGTGGTTTTTTTATTTTATGCAATAAGAAAGACTTAGCTTTCAATTGCTCAATATTTTAAACCCGTGGTTTTTTATTTTATAGAATAAGAAAGTTTTAGCTTTCAGTTGTCAATATTTCAACTGTGGTTTTTTATATCATGAAATAAGAAGGATTTAATTTTCAATTGTCCGGTATCTTAATGGTGGTTTTTTATTTCATGGAATAAGGAAGATTTAATTTCAATTATGCAGTATCTTAATGGTGGTTTTTTCTATTACATGAATACAATAGATATATTTTTCAATTGCTCAGTATTTTGACTGTGGTTTTTATTTCATGAAATAAGGATTTAATTTTCCCATTGCTCGGTATTTTGATAGTCTTTTCTATTTCATGAAATAAGGATTTGATTTTCAATTGTCCAGTATCGTAATGGTGCTTTTTTTCTATTTCATGAAATAAGAAAGATTTAATTTGCAATTGTCCATTATCTTAATGGTGCTTTTTAATTTCATGAAATAAGAAGGATTTAATTTTCAATTGTCCAGTGTCTTAATGGTGCTTTTTTTCTATTGCTTGAAATAAGAAGGATTTACTTTTCAGTAGTCCAGTATTTTAATTGTGTTTTTTGTTATTTCATGGAACAAAAAGGATACAATTTTCAGTTGTCAAGTATTTTAATGGGTTTTTTAATTTCACGAAATAAGAATTTTATTTTCAACTGTCCAGTATTTTAAGTGTTTTTTTATTTCATGAAATAAGAATTCAATTTTCAACTGTCCAGTATTTTAACAGTCTTTTTTTATTTCATGAAATAAGAATTTAATTTTCAACAAGATCATTTTTTATAGACCTTACCTAATCTACTTTTGGACCTGGCCTTGGTTTTTACAATAACTCAAAATTTGCAACGACGCATTAACCAAAACACAGTATTCCTGACTTATTCTCCACTATTCAAAAAAAAAAATGAAAACATTAATTTTATAAAGCCATCAAAAGTAATAACAAAAATAATATGGGCATCGATTCGTAACTAGGATTTAAAACATCAGGACACTGAAATAAAAACGTTGATAAATTAAGAGCTTAAAACAATTAGCAAAAAAAAAAAAAAAAATATTTTTTACTGCTCTTAAAACGGGATAAGGAAGCCTGAATATAGGCACTCGCTTGCATAAGCGATGATTCTTATTTTCTGAATTTATTTCGATAATAATAATAATAATAATAATAATAATAATAATAATAATAATAATAATAATAATAATAATAATAATAATAATAATAATGAACAGATGAAAATGTAAATGATGAAGATGGTAGAATAAAAGGATGGGAGTGAATGAGAGAAAAATTAAAATTGTAGAAAATAAAATAAGTTGGAAAAATTGGATGAAGAGATACTGAGAGAGAGAGAATCAAATAGTTTAGTGATTAGCTATTTGAAGTATTCCTCGAAAACATGTCATCATTGCATTTTTCTTATAAAAAATACTTGAATAAAAAATCAGAACGAAGATAATTCTCAGTTAGCTCGCTTGATTGTGGGCTTCTACCTGGCACCGCCAAGAATATGTCTCAAGACCCAGGCTGATCAATGGTTTACTCACAGTAACAAGTATTAATGGAATGTCAACAACAGACTTGTTCCTTATTAACTGAATATATCGTAACCCTTCCTGAACAAGACGACCTCCAGGGTACTATCAGCCTAGAGTTATTTATAGATCGTAAGATGCGCATGAGACTAATATCCAAATGGAAAGGCAAAAAAAAAAAAAAAAACTTACAAGAGAGTCCAATAGATCCTAGAGCCATGAATTCTCAGATGGAGACATGCGCCAAGACAAACATGAGTCCTACCCTAGTCCTAAGATACACACGCGCGCCCAGATCCTACACGCATCCTATCATCTCAGCTGCGCAGCGCCCTTCCAGGCACGAAGGACTAATCAGGATCTATGACTAGGGCTCATGTAGCACCGGCGTTCGATGCGAGCCATGATAGGAGGCGATTCCTTGACTGATTCCTGATCTAATCCTTGCTGCAAGGAGGAGGAGGAGGAGGAGGAGGAGAGGAAACGTGGGATGTGGGAGATTCAGCTGATCCTCAGGATGGGGTCTTGGTTATCCAAGACGACGGTTATGGAATAATTGAAGATATTGGCTTCATGATGGTACAATGTATACTGGATTCTATGCGTACTTTGAAAATATAAATTCAAAAGACATACACTAACAGACACACGCACACAAGCACTCATACATACAACCAGATATATATATATATATATATATATATATATATATATATATATATATATATATATATATATATATATATATATATATATATATATATATACATACTGTGTAGCTGCATTAAATCTTTGTCCCGATATTTCTTTTTGTCTTATTTTGTCAATTGATAATTTGTTGTGTAATTGTATAATTTCATCTGTTTTGTCTTCTACGCCCTTGAAAATGGGATTCATCCCCAAACTGTTGACTGTTAGAAATAAAATCAGAAGTGTTAATTGGCTTTTGACTATCCTGCCTTAATTAATGGTGTTACTCTGTATGAATTATCATGAGGCTTCTATACACACACACGCACACACACACACACATATATATATATATATATATATATATATATATATATATATATATATATATATATATATATATATATATATATATATATAAAGTATTGTGTGTGTGCACATGCTAGGAGGTGTGCATGTTTTTGACTATTTCTTTGCTTGCCAAACCGAAATGCAATTTTTTCTCACTAGAAAAATTCTGAGTATGCAGAATGAGGGCGGGAAATTTCAACAATTCATCTTTAGGAAACTGGTAATGAACTTCCTCTGTATAATAATAATAATAATAATAATAATAATAATAATAATAATAATAATAATAATAATAATAATAATAATAATAACAACATTTTTTCAAAACTGTAAATATTAATTTCACTCAAAATAAGTAAAAACTCCACGTCGCTCTCTTCCACAGTGACGTATCTAACTAGGCAATGAACGCTTTCCCTGAATTTTTTTCCCTCCCTCCATCAGCATAATTCACACATAATTTGAAAATGAGATCGCTCTTGGAGGAAATAGCTTTGAATAAATTTACAATTTACCTTTAAGAAAAAAAAAAGGGGAAAAAAATCCGTTGTTAGGGTACGTTTTGTAACAGCAGTGATGAAACGACTTCATTCCCATCCATGACACTAACAGAGGACTGAGATGGCGTTCCAGCTCTTATTCCTTATGGAAGCGAAGCCAGCAGACACACTGTAACTGCTCGGCTTACTGTACGCTGATTTTTCTTTGCCGACAGAGAGCCGAAGCCTCCGTTTGTTTATGGATGCATAAAATTCCGGAAAAAGACAGCTAAGCGCCTTCCATCTTGCCACGCTCGTTATTTCCGAGTTTCAGATCGTTTGCGAATTATTGCGCTTTCCTACCGTCACTAATCTTTGAACTGCGCACATTTCGTTTGAGTACATGGCTTTTATAGGTTTAAATTTCTCCAAGAAATCGTAAAATTCTTAAATAAATTCCGTGAACAATTTCCGTTCCTGCCTGTGTTTCATACATTGTTGACGAAATGTATATCGTTAAGCATTACTTTCTGTTATTATGATGGGTACTGGAAAGGAAGGGCCGTAAAATATCTAGGATGCAGAAGAATGCATGTAAGATAGAGGTGAGTGGCACAGTGTGTATAGGGGTTTTTGATTCGCTGCTGATAAGATTTCTGTGTAGGCGTGAAGCAGCTTATGTGTAAGTTTTACTGCGTTGGGGGTTAGCCCTCTTACAGCTAAGATTAGGGGCAGTCACCGTTCTGTTTTTCAATCTGGAGGCACTCTCTGTTAAAGAAAAACGTCTCAAAGTTGAAGGAATATATATATATATATATATATATATATATATATATATATATATATATATATATATATATATATATATATATATATATATATATATATTTATATGTTTTAAGACTGAATGCAACGGAGACTTACCTTGAAAACTGACCATATCTGACTCTTAGGTCGAGTTCAGTACAACATAATATGCAAAAGTGTCGGATGAGGGCCTATTTCAAAGGGGGAAACTTAAGGTAAACACTAAAGTTTCACTTACAAGAGTATATTTACATTAAAGATATATCAGAGGAAGAATGAAGCGTAATTTAGGACAGATAAACAGAATCCTGTCGTTCCAAAGTAATAACAAACAACTCGGGGTATTTTCCCTGACGAAACTCAAAGGGTCCGCTTCATAAGGGCACCAGAGAGGAGAAATAAGCAGGAGTTATACCACTGTGCACACAGGATGACGATCAGATCCACAGCAGGTATAACTCGTATCTGTAATCGGAATACACGTGACTACGTAGTTGTATTGGGAGCTTTAATTAAGGAATCGGGGGCATGCACAGAAGGAACCTAAGAAGGGCCTCGATTTTGGTGACTAATTACAAGTAATAAAACGAATAATTCACTTCACTGTAGATATCTTTATGTTAACACAGGTTTGAAAGTAATACGGGTCTCACTGCAGGTAAATCGCCTTAGAAAGGACAAGGAAAAATAGTGAAAGGCTAACAGGGAGGTGAGTGACTTAAGAACCTTGACATCGGTACATTACTTTCATCGGGAGACGGATTCCTTGTTTCTCGTCGGGGGGGGGGGGGCGAGCGGTGGAGGGCAGTGTTAAGGGACTTCACTACAAAGGAAACCTTAGGCTCAGGGGACAGCCACGCAGGATGTGCAAAGGGGCAGCTCAAGGAGCAGAGTGGAGGACCAAGTGTCCTGGGTGAGTTCCAACGTCTTCTGGGTCTGAGGCTATTCTAAGACCAAGAGAGTTGGCGTTTCTCCTATTATGCTCTCATAAGGATTATGTCGTCATTCATTCCAGGCGGCGGCGTTACTGTCATTCCCCTGGAGTCCCGCTTTGTATACGGTCCACATGCGGGGTATGCGGGTCATCTGCCAGGTGTTCAAAATGGCGCCGGTCACATGGGTCAGTCGCCAGCATGGGAGCGCTTCCTATTTTGGGTGTGCCTGCCTCAGGCGGGATTAACGTCTTCCGGAAGAACAGCACTTGCAATCAAGGTCTTTGGCAGTCACTAGGGCATAGAAAGGATTAAAGGTTTTCCCAAATCGGGTAGTGGTAAGAGGAGATTAAATAGGGGCGAATTTCCACCAGCAACTATATTCAAGATAAAAGAAATAAAATGAATATTATTTTAAGAGAAGTAAAATTAGTCTTATATGGGTATTTACATTAGAATGTGAGGATGAGATGGTGTGTGCGAGGTTTACCTCTTGACAATATATATATATATATATATATATATATATATATATATATATATATATATATATATATATATATATATAATATATATATATATATATATATATATATATATATATATATATATATATATATATATATATATATATATATATAAACTTTATCACATACACAATTGTTCTGTGCATTGGTAGAATTACTAAAAGGACCTCATTCAAACTGGATGGTATTTAAGGGAGTATTTATTCAAAAAACTTACAAGCTTTCTTGATAATGTGGACTAGATACCATCCAGTTTGAATGAGGTCCTTTTAGTAATATATATATATATATATATATATATATATATATATATATATATATATATATATATATATATATATATATATATATATATATATATATATATATATACATACATACATACATACATACATACATACATACATACATACATACATACATACATGCATACATACATACATACATATGTATATACACCCACACATACACACACATATATATATATATGTACATTATATGTGTGTGTGTCTGGACGACAATAATTACATAGGCATACAAAACTGCAGCGCTACATACACATGTATAAACCTTAACTCGGAGAAAAGACCAAAAACAGCCTAATATCAGCGCTATGCAACGGTCTATTACGTGATATTTTCAATTATTTTTTCGCACACAGACGCAGGGACTATGCAATGCAAAGTACAGCACTGCCCTGGAACCGCCCTCCCTTAGCATAATGCCACCGGCCGCTATCAAGGGCATTTGCTTCCAGAGCTTAAACGGCATCAAGGGAGCCGTTTGGGAAATGAGTTGTAAATTCTGCTGTGTACCGGCTCGGGTCCCATGACCTTCAGGGTGTGCTTTTGCTTTCTCCTGGAAAATATATGGGCGTGTCTTCAAGACAGTCAGGCTGCTGGAAAACTCGAGAGAGGACGCTGAAGCAAGAGACGGGCCGTGTCTGAATAGTTAGGTCTGAGGTGATTTCGGAAGGACTCTTTCTATATAGAGGTGGGAGAAAATGAAAAATGGGTATTATCTAGTCAAAATCATATAAAAATTCCTTCCCGAATGGGAAGAAAAAAAATTGGGGTGTTATCATATCAATATCATTTAAGACTTTCTCCTGGAAGTAGGAGAAAAAAAAATAGTTATCAAGTCAATATCATATAAGACTTCCCGAAGCAAGAGAAAACAGGAAATAGTTATCAAGTTAAAATCATATGAGACTTTCTTCCCAAAATGGGAGAAAACAAAAAATAGTTATCAAGTCAATTATTTAAAACTGTCTTCCCGAAGCTGGAGAAAACAAGAAAATGGTTATTATCAAGTCAAAATCATATAAGATTTTTGTTCCGGAGTGGAGAGAAAACAAAAACTGCTTTTTATCAAGTCAAAATCGTATGAGAATTTCATCCCAAAATGGGAGAAAACAAATATTTATTATTATCAAGTGAAAATCAGGTAACTGTTCAAATGCCGAATAAATTAAAAAATAATACTGAAATAAAACAGGAAGCGCTCATCTCCGGTAAGCTGCATAAATGAATATTATGAAACCACATATGGAACTTTAATGTTTAAGCCGTGATGACGCTTTAATTACAATAACTAATTTATATAACTAAATAAAATACCTAAATAAAATAACTTTCATAAAGTTTAAGCCTTTTCTGGTAAATGAATAAAAATTATTAATAGTGAAACCACAAGTAAGACTTTATCAAATATTTAACCCTGATGTCCTCTGTGCAAACATGGATTATTAACGCTGTAAATAAAACCTGTAAATCCTGCGTTCACTGCTTGTTTATCCGGCAATTGTAAAAGGCTCCAGTAATCGTTCCAACAGGATTCTACCCTTCCATAAATTATGATGGTTATGGCTCCCCATTACGAAATGCTACACTCTGGCTATTGATGTCTTGAAATCTTTAGTTCTGTATTCGTCTTTCGTAACGAGATCACCTAACTGAATGGACATTAAACACATTAATTTACGTAAACGAATAATTAAATATTGACCTTTACTGGCACATATCAACACAAATAGGTCTACGCCCATACCTGATGATAACTAAAAAAAAAAAAAAAAAAAAAAACCCTCTGAAACGCGCAAAACAATATCTTGGTTAACTTGAGTTTAGGTGCAATGAGCGGGTTTCATATTCACGTGGTCTCTAGTTTAAGCTCAGTGGAACTACTAAGTTACATTGTCCTTTATATTTAGGTCTATACACGACGTATATTTTGAAAATTAATCTGCAGTCCTGCATTCATAATCTAAATTGTCCCTTGACTTATGTTCGTTATTAAGAGTTGAATTTCAAAGATTTTTACTTTACTTTATCAATGGAAACACATCCTCCCAATTAAAGGCACTCGACAGGGAATGCAAGAATTGTGGCTGAGTCCATTAACGCGATTCAGGAAAAAGATTAATGCGAATAACATTATTACTCCCTTTGATAATCACTGGTTAAAAGAAAAACAATTCGTTAATCATGCTTCATGATGCCACAATTAAAAATTGTAATTTCCCTTTGCATTGCAAGGTAATTAAAAATCACAGAAAAAATCTCTCAAAAAGATCATGACCTCACACGCAGAGAGAGAGAGAGAGAGAGAGAGAGAGAGAGAGAGAGAGAGAGAGACGAGAGAGAGAGAGAGAGAGAGAGAGAGAACCTGACACAGCATCAAGAAAGAAAAACACGAGAAAAGAGGAGATTCGGCCGTAATAGTTAGAAAAATAGAGGTGAATAAATATAAAGATGGAATGAAGACAGATTGCCGGGAAATTCGCAAAACTCCAGCGAAAAGGTAGCGATTTGTTGCAACGAACATGAAGATTTATGGCAACAAAAACGGCACAAGAAGTTTATTTCGAAAGAATATATAAAGCCTCCCACCACTCCAGAGAGAGAGAGAGAGAGAGAGAGAGAGAGAGAGAAGAGAGAGAGAGAGAGAGAGAGAGAGAGAGAGAGATGGGGGTTATATTTTTGCATCCATTCCATGGCGACATTAGATGCTACACCTGGGCAAGCTTCCAGCTTCACACAATTTTCCGAAGGAATTTTACATCCCTTTCCGAATAAATGTCTGTGTCTCTGGCAGGCTCTGGTTTCTGGATAAAGAGTGAGAAATAAAACAGAAAAATGACCACGGAAAGGCAAGTTCTATCGTAAAACTAAAGTGAATATAGAACTGAATCCATGTCCGGTGGCTAATATCATTGTATTGACTGGCATATAAGGTAAATAGAAATAGACATTAATGTTTATTCATGAATAAATAGTTAACAGTTGCCCACGTAAAATAAACAAAGGTAACGACAGATTTATATATATATATATATATATATATAATATATATATATATATATATATATATATGTATATATACTGTATATGTATATACATTATATATATATGTATATATATATATATATATACTGTATATGTATATACATTATATATATATGTATATATATATATATATACAGAGAGAGAGAGAGAGAGAGAGAGAGAGAGAGAGAGAGAGAGAGAGAGAGAGAGAGAGAGAGAGAGAGGGAGAGAGAGAATAAAGATAAATCAACGAACCGAAAGTAAGAGGAAAAAAATTATATGATGGCCATACAACTATTTATGAGCAAGTATACAAATTAAATAACATAAGAAACCACACAAATTGACAACAAAATCACGTAGAATTTAACTCCTCACGCGAAAAGAAAGAAACGTATACAACCGTACCCACACGTCCCCTAAAATGCAAAGAAATCCTGGGTCGTATCACTTGACACAATCTCATCCGAAGGAGCTAAACTCGACCTGAGGTCAAGTCTCTCTTGGGAGATTTTTCCAGTTCAGAACGGATTTCAGGTATATAGCTACAAGTTTGTTAATGTGAGAATTTTTCTCACTTGAAAAATATGAGTACACGAGTGCTCTTGGGAGTTGCTATTTTTGCCAAGGGATATTTCGTAATCAAGGGAATTAAATAACTTTACAAGAAATTTTACGAAGAATACGAATGCAAACAGTCTCTGTCTCTCTGTCTCTGTCTCTCCCTCCTGTATTTGCAAATACATATATTCAAATAACAACAATTGCCAAGAATCTCTCGTTATTAGTGGAATTAAATAACTTTACAGAATTAAATTATGTAAAGAATATTAATGTACACAAGTACATCTCTCTCTCTCTCTCTCTCTCTCCTCTCTCTCGTCTCTCTCTCTCTCTCTCTCTCTCTCTCTCCCTCTCTCTTATTGGAAGAAAGGTAGCAAGGAAGTGAAAGAGTTTTATTAGGTGCAACAATATAACGAGAACAACGGGTAATCCAATTTCTTCTTGCTTTTGCGAGAAAGGAACGAAATTTAAAGACACCCTTTCCGAGGTGAGAAACGAAGTAACCTCCCAGGCTTTCGGACACTGATCTAATTTATACCTCCAGCTGCCAGAATTCATAAATTCAATTCCATATTCCCCGAGGCGTCCGATTCCCTGAAGGCAGAGCGGGAGGAGGAAAGAATTATTAGGGATTTATTATCCTGAAATCTCTTGCAAAGAAATGTGGTAGCGAGTGGTCGTTTAATTATCCTGTTAAGGGGCAAAACTACTGCGTGGGAATTGTTTGGTTGCTGTGTGGCCGTGGGATACGAAATACTTAGAAGGAAATTTGTGAAACGATTAGAAAAATTGTGAAACCTTGAGAAAATTGTGATACTCTGAAAAATTTGTGAATGCTGAAAAAATTATGAAATACTGAGAAAAAATTTGTGAAATGCTGAGAAAAAATTGTGAATTACTCAGAAAAATTGTGAAATACTGAGAGAAAATTGTGAAATGCTGAGAAAAAATTGTGAAATGCTGAGAAAAAATTGTGAGAGAGAAAACTGTGAAATCCCGAGAAAAATATGAAATACTGAGAAAATTTTGTGAAATGATAAAGAAAAATGGTGAAACACTGCGAAAAAAATTGTGAAATGCTGAAAAAATTGTGAAATACTAAGAAAAAGCGAAACAGAAAATTGCGAAATACTGAGAAAAAATTGTGAAATATTGAGAAAGAATTATGAAATGCTAGCAATAAATTGTGAAATGAGAAAAAAATAATGAAATACTGAGAAAATTTTGTGAAATATTGAGGAAAACTGTGAAATACTGAGAAAAAATTGTGAGATGCTGAGAAAAAATTGTAAAATACTGAGAAAAATTTGTGATATGCTAAGAAAAATTTGTGAAACAGAAATACTGTGTAATGCTGAGGACAAAAATGTGGATATACCGAGAAAAAATTGTGAAATACTAAGAAAAGTTCGTAAAATGGTAAAAAAAAATGTGAAATAATGAGAAAAAAATTTAAAATACTAAGGAAAAATTGTGAAACACTGAGAAAAAATTGTGAACGGCTGAGAAAAAAATGTGACATGCAAAGAAAACCTTGTGAAACACTGAGAAACAAAAATTGAAAAACTATTTCGAATGAAGAATATTATCTAAAATTGGGTCACGATATGTGATTATTAAAAAATATTTTTTTCCAGCTTTATGTATTCAAAATGTCTCTGACGAAGCTTTTCTCGACAAAAATATATTAGTTATATTGAATAGCAATACAGGTGAATAAGCCCTACATGCTTGGCAACTCAAATTCAGTACTTAAATCACACACACACACACACACACACACAAAATTGTTCCAGGAAGGAAGTGAGAGAGAGAGAGAGAGAGAGAGAGAGAGAGAGAGAGAGAGAGAGGAGAGAGAGAGAGAGAGAGAGAACCATCTATATTGGGGTCATAACGCGCGTGACTAAGGAAAAAATAATTTTCCAGTTTTATCGGCAATTATTACTTTTAAACTGTTCCCAAAAACGCTTTATTTATAGTTTATCCAACAAATGACATTCTAAAAGCATAAATATATACATTTTATTGAATGATAATCTTCATGAAAAAGACCTAAATGCTTGGCAAATGAAACTAAGTACTTCAAACAAAAACAAATTGTTCCAGAGAGAGAGAGAGAGAGAAGAGAGAGAGAGAGAGAGAGAGAGAGAGAGAGAGAGAGAGAGAGAGAGAGAGAGAGAGAGAGAGAGAATACTGTAGTGTGAATTTTCAAGGACAGATTTGAACCAAAGAATTTTGAAGCCGGATTGTCTTGAGTTCCGAAGCGCTTTCTCCAGTAATAACAGAACCTTTGAAGAACTTGGTTCTATGACAGAAAATAAAAGAGAGATGAAAGGCTTAATTTCTTTCAGTTCTCTCTCTCCCACCGAGGAACTACAAAGAACATTCTGAAAGGAAAATTTCTATTCCTATTCCAATCGGTGTCTTTCGAATGAGAAATAATCTTGAAAAAATATTTATTACCCGACGAACGAGGAACGCATATGAAAAACGGATTTAAAACTATAACGCAATTCATGTGAGTGGTTTAGCTAGACGTTATTCAACATGATATGCCTTCTCTAATAATGCAACGTACCACTTATTCTCATCACAATAATTTATTGTACACACACACACACACACATAAATATGTATGTATATACGGAGAAAATTGGAGGGGAGAGCTTGAGGGGATGGGGGGAAGGGTGACTGATTCAATTAGGTACAGCAAAAGAACTTGCAAAAAGGCAACAGCTCTACAGTTATATATAAAAAGTTTTCTAAATGAAATGGTTCCCCGAACCGGGTAGGCTTTAGGGAGGCTGGGGTGCGCGAAGACGAAAAATAAGGGAAGCTCAATAAAAAAACGAGAGCTATAAATGTGGAAATAATAGCAGAAAAAAGCTGAGAATCACTGAAAATACTGACAAGAAGAAACGTGACATTTAATGTGTTCAGTAGGTACGGTACAAAGGAGCTAGCACGAAAAAACTTCGGTAGGGACAAAGAAGTACAGATTCTAGTAGAATTGGGGTCATACAAGAAAAACATGGAGTAGGTACACAGATTAAAGATGCAGTGGCTGAAGATGAGACAGCAGTGGGGCGAATAAATTACAGAATGATCAAAATCAAGACAACTTTAGGAAGAAGTCAAAATTATAATAAAAATTCAAGACAGCATAAAAGGAGAGGATTGCACTCTTAAACTTGATTAATATAAAATCGATTGCTGCATAAAAACTTAACGGCGATGGTTAGTAAGAAGATGAAGAACAGCTAGTCTAAAGAATAAAAGCATGAGAACTGAAAAATGAATAAGTTAAAAAGAAGTATCAAGATTAAATGTGAGCAATTGGTGGAAGCCGCTGAGACAAGGCGCACAAAAGGCAGCAGAAGTAATATGTGGGGTTATACTCGGAAAGAGTAATAAAGAAAGAGAGATATGATGGTCGAGACAAGATGTACGTTGAGAAGTAGAAAGCCTCCAGTCTATAGCAGAGGTCTGACAGAGATAAGGATAAGAAATGCATGGAAAAGAGGGAGGCTTAAGGTAGTTGACACCTGTAAAGGAAAAGAGTTGTGAGATGCACCACAAGACCCTCAAAGAGAGGAAATATTTCTGGATAGAAAAGTGAGCCAGGGAAGATGAGAGAGATGTAACGTGGGCAAAAAATATGTATAAAAGGTGAAAGTAGAAAATGATGAGGCAGTATCTTGAAAGCCTGAAGGAAGAAAATGAACACGAAAAGGAGATGAGGGCGTAGTAAGGAGACCAAAAGAAAACATAATACCTAAGGAGTTTAAAGGGGATCTCGGGATGATGGGAAATGGAAAAGCCCCAAGACCGTCAAGTATAAAAGGCGGCTTAATGAAAGGAGCAAAAGTTTTCTAAAATGCACACGCCTGACAAAGGAAGAGACAGAACGTGTGGGAAAAGATTCTTAGAGTAATGTTGTATCATTGGAAAGTAGATATACTCCATTTTGGAAACTCCGTAAGATTTAGACTACTTGAGCTTACTATGAAGCTATAGGAAAAGGTGCTGGAGGAAGGATGAGACAATTAGTTACAGCCGATAATTGCCGGTTTGGTTTCGGAATGGAATGGAATATAGAATTTTGGCCGAAGGCCAAGCGCTGGGACCTATGAGGTCATTCAGCGCTGAAAGGAAAATTGAGAGTAGAAAGGCTTAAAAGGTGTAACAGGAGGAAAACCTCGCAGTTACTATGAAACAATTGTTAAGAGAGGGTGGAAAGTCAGATGGAAGAAAGCTAATATGAACGGAGGTACAGTAAAAGAAACGGAAGGGGTTGCAGCTAGGGGCCGAAGGGACGCTGCAAAGAACCTTTAGTAATGCCTTCAGTGCATCGCATGGGGTGCACTGACGTCACTACCCCCACTACGGGGGCCAGTTTGGTTCCATGACAAATAGACGAACAGAAGAAGCATCTGACAGATTGCCGAAACAAATAATAACACATAACAGAAGAACGTGGAGAGAGCTCATTTCACATCTTGTTCCATAAAGCTGACCTAAAGAATTTTATGATGATGATGATTAGAAATAAAATTGTGCAGGAAAGCG
Organism: Macrobrachium rosenbergii; assembly: GCA_039081455.1. NCBI lineage: Eukaryota > Metazoa > Arthropoda > Malacostraca > Decapoda > Palaemonidae > Macrobrachium > Macrobrachium rosenbergii. Next base: position 14,360,659 of record JANJGK010000005.1, on the reverse strand, counting down.
CGTTAAACCAATCAGTTAGGAAACAAAACTCAATAATTTCAAGAACGTATAGAAGGAAACAAGACATGAAATCTCATGCTACACAAACATTCACAGACTAAGTGTATATAGAGAGAGCAACATATCCAGTTTACATAAAATAACTAGTTATAAATTCAGTTCCCGCATTAAATATAAAAGGAAATTCAACCTCCCTGCTTATAAAAAAAATTTAGTTTCCTTGAGCACCGGATTTTCTCTTCGCTTTGAAAAAAAAATTATCCCACGCAACTAATTACTTTAATTAACGACAAATAAAGTTTAAGATATCAATGAAAACATTCAAGTCGGGGACTGCAAAAGTTTGTAATTAGGTAATTAAGTAATTAGTTTAACGAACCAACAAAACAATTAATCATACCTGAAGGAGATTCCACTTTTCAGAAATGCAGTTTTTGAATACACATGTCTGCGGTACTCTGTTAAATTATAAATAAATGAATTTACTATTATACATAATTCATTTTTACAATAATTCGCTTCCCATGGTAAGGGATGGCTCCAAAAAATAACTAAGACAACAGTCACTGATATATTCATTTCCACTGCCGAATGAATAACAGACATTATGTACAGAAAATTTTCAAAATATTAATCTCTTCATGTAAGCTAACGTAATTCAAGGATCTCCAGTTACAAGTGTAACTCCGATCTCCGACACACACACACTCACACACAAACAGCGTCTTAGGCCTATATCTTGGGTGTACTTTAACGCTTTTTGGATATCAAGACCCGTTTTGTATTGATATTATTATCATTCAGAAGATGAATCCTCTTCACCTGGAACAAACGTGAAATTCAAGCTTCCAAAGAATATGGTGTTCTTCGAAAGGAGCAACAGAAGGTAAAAATGGGAAATGCAGAAAGAGGAGATCAGTTATTAGAAAAACAGATAAATTAACATATTAATAAATAAATAAAAATGTAAGTAAAATACTAAAATACACGTTGAATTGTATGAGGGTAGTAATGTGTTCCATATTAGCTTGAACTTCTGAATTTCCAGTTGTACGACATCCTCTGGGAGGCTGTTCCACAGTCCATAGGTTTGCGGAGTAAAAGAAAGTTCGACAGCGAGGTACATTTACTGCATACTGGTGCTGCTGTTCAATGAATATAGTCGCTCTCGGCAGGAAAAGGGAATCATGGATCAATTGTGAATGTGAAAGATCTGTGTTAAAATACAACTTGTGAAAAGGTGACAAACAAGGGACCATCCGTCGATGGTCCAAGTCATAACTGCTAATATTAGGAAAGAGAAACCTACCACCACGAGGCACTCTATCTAAAAGAGATAAATCTCTGGCAGAAGCAGACATCCACATCGGAGAACAGTATTCTAGTAAAGGATGCACAAATGACCTAAAACAGGTTGCACTGATTTTATCACTGTTATAAATATGAGGCCTTACGAAGAATACCTAACTTTCTTGCGGCATTTGCTGAAACTTTCGCTAGATGTTTCTCAAAAGTAAGATGCGAGTTAAAAGTTACACCTAGAATAGTTAAAGTTTCAGACTCATTCAGCAAAGTCCCATCCACCTGAAGGGAGGCTGTGGTGGAAGATCTGTACGAGATCTGCTAATCAATAGTGGTTTCGTTTTACTGGAGTTTAGCCTCATACCCCACCGACTATACCATTCACTGATCGGGTCCCTGCCCCGATTGAGCTGAGGGCAGCTTCACTTCTCATTAGTGGAGACTTTACTACACCCACAAGTGTTGCATCACCGGCATACTGAACAATCCTGTTTTCCATCAACCATATCATTTGTATACACTAAAAATGACAGTGGGGTTAAGAACACTACCCTGTGGTTTACAAAAGAACCCATCAACAGCAACTTGCTGCTGCCTACCTGTAAGGAAATCTTGAAGGAATCCTAAAACATATCCACCAGCTCCAAGATTCTGAAGTTTATAAATAAGTGCATTGCGATCTACTAAATCAAAAACAGAACTAAAATCTATTTGAATTACTCTGAACTCAAAACTCTTATCAAGGTTCTCTTGCAAATGGCATGTCAAGTCTAAAAGAGCATCGCAGGTTCCTAACTGCTTCCTATATGCATACTGACTGTCAGTTAACAATAATCTAGATTCAATATACTTAAATAGTGACTTAAAAATAAGTTTTTCAACAACTTTGGAAAGCGCAGGGAGAATAGAAATTGGCCTGTAGTTACTACAGTCTGCAGATATGCCACTCTATGGAACAGGCACTCTACTACTAAGTTTGCATTTATCCACAAAGATACTGTGTCGACATAAAAATCTGTAGAATCTACTAATCTTGGGAGAGAACACACCAGAAACTTTTTTAAAAAACCAAGGGAAGAAGCCATCAGGATCTTCTCCACCTCAGCTATCAAGATTATCAAGAATTTTCTTAACATTCCTAGAGCAAATGCAAATTTTATAAGAATAGGTTCAGGATGACAAGTATCAGGGAGAGGGACATCCACAGCTGATTGCCTAGCTTCAAAAACTCAATGAAGCAGTTCAGCCTTTTCCCTAGGGACAGTAACCAATCTACCATCATCTGTTAATAGTGGTGGAATGGAAGACGAGCTTAACCCAAGGATAAATGATGTCAATTTGGTCCAGCACAGATGAGGCTGAGTAATTCCTTCAAGTTTTCTCCTCAAGGAATTATTGTAATTTCTCTCGGCTGTATGGTAAGTTCTCTTTGCAGCACGGCGGGACCTATTCTATGTCACTTTTCCAGCATTTTGAAAGTCTTCCTACCCTCTTACCTTCCAACACCTCTAAATTATTCACGCTTTTCACTAAGCTATCACCTTGCATTCTCTTCACACAATCAAAACATCACAGAACATGTTGGTTCATCTTTTCATGTACCCTATATCTTATTGCCATGACTTCACATCTACTTTTACTACTGTACTCTGCACATGCTATGGATACTATTAGTCCCAATAGATTTGACCGTTCTCTATCACTCACATAAAATACCTATAACCGACTCCCTTTAAGGAGAGACGACTCAAAAATCCTTTCAAACAATCCATCTTTGGCTTCCATGGTCACTCACCCTCTCTCCCAAGACTTTCGTTCTGTTTCCTTTCGTTACCTGTTCAGCAGCTTACCATCTCATTCTACTAATATCAGTTACATTCACTCCTAAACTCCTGTAAGATTTTACCTCCTTCATTCTTCCACTCACTTATCACTTTCCTTGTCCTGAGGCACATATCACTCTAACGCAGCAAATATATTATCAATTATATGTTACTATCTTTTCATGTACTACACCAACGAACTCTGTTGCTAGTAATCATTATAATAATCTATCTGGCCGGGAAGACAGCATCGCTAACCTGGCAGTGCAGATGATGAATAAATCAAAACTCATTCCATTAGATATTACGGAAGAATACCAGATGAAATCAAAATGTCTAAGCGGTGACGGTTGCAATTTTCAGTCTGTGAGGGTAGACTTTGAATTGCAGTTCATATAACTGTCAGGTGAACTGGTAGTTCAGTTGAGAGTATTTGGGGGCGTTTGGTTTTATGGATTAAGCTAAAAACAAATTCATTAGTACAATATCTCGGATTCTTATAAGACCTTTTTGTCACTGCTTCTACTACCGTTTATTTTCAAAAAGGCCAAAAATTCTATAAAGGCCCCTTCCAAAGATCGCCTTACACACACGCGCACACACACACATATGTATATTTTGTGTGTGTGTATATATATATATATATATATATATATATATATATATATATATATATATATATATATATATATATATATATATATATATATATATGTGTGTGTGTGTGTGTGTGTGTGTGTCTATATATATGCCTGAATCTTGTTACTATTCGCAATTTTCATTATTTGTTTGATAATCCACTTCCATTCAGTTTCCTCGATAGAATAATGTTGGATTTTCGTATGAACTCTGACACGTCCTCAAATGCAAGAAACGACTGGAAATGTTACACGATCGTTGCTGTATCTTTTCATTTAATACGCAGAATCGAAAAGAAAAAGATTCTGTTTATACCACACCTGGAAAAATGAAAACATATTTTACAAAACCTGCGGTTTATTTCAGGTAGAATATCCGTATATATTTCTACCTCGTCACCGTATTCTAAATTGAAAAGTGTTTAAAAACATTGAGAGACGTTACATAATTCAGAGAGGCTAACATGAACAGATCAGTACTCAGTACTATTATATAATATGAGAGAGTTAACGATACGATTCCAGCATGAAGACAGATAGAAAAAGATAAATGCTGGAAATAGATTAAAAATGGGACATTGATCTGAAAGAATAAAACTGTGGAAAAATGAAAGCCAGTCTTAATATTAACAATCGAATAACTGAAATGAACAAAACATTAAGAAGGAAGTGAATACAAAGCACAAAGCATGCTCTTTTGAGTTTCATCTTATCCAAAACAGCCCATTTCATTGGGTTGTAGCAAATTCCAAACAAAATCTTTCAGCTCACATCTACGTTTTAGCGAGAGTCAGACAAGAAGAGAGAGAGAGAGAGAGAGAGAGAGAGAGAGAGAGAGAGAGAGAGAGAGAGAGAGAGAGAGAGAGAGAGAGAGACTGGTAGGCAAGTAAAAAGATTACCAGCACTCAAAAATAAATAAATAACAAATAAAACTGGAAGCGCTACAGGAACACATAACATAGTAGGATAAGTTGGAAAGGTTTGGCTAAGTTTGTACTCACCGGGTTTGACGTAACTGTCACATAGGCCTACAAAAGTTTCCCTTACTACTATTCGTAGGCCTACAAAGTTTCCCCATTTCATGTAAAATGTGCACCTTCATTCTCAATATATTCATAGCAACGGATAACTGAATCATTCGTGTCTGTTTCAGGTGAAAACATTTGGTTGCTCGTATGTTTAAATACCAACAAAAGCTGTGTTTTTGATTTGTTCCAAATAATTACTGTAAAAGTTACACTATTTAATTTTCTTTCAAAAAATCATAATTTCAACACCAAATCAAAACGTCATCTCGTGGGCCACTTTTGACTATTCCAAGGGCCACATTTTGCTCGTGGACCATGATTTTGACACCCCAGACATGAACTATTAAGACAGATTTTACTCCCTCATACTCCTCATACTGTGTTTAATGACTCCCTGAATAATTGCCAGTATTGCATTATATATACTGGAGTCATCGAGACCTATGAATTTTGTTTATATAAAACATAATTAACCGCTGTTGTCATAAAAAAAACCATCTCATTTGTTGTTACAAAATACTTTTTTTTTTCTTCTACACCGTTGGAACACGTGTTTGCTAATTAATAAGCTCCTTAGTTCAAGGATTTTGCCCCAATTACAGTGTGATGAAAACAAGTAAACTTCTCTTGCAATTAAGTGATATTTTCCACGTGCCGTTAATAGTTATATTTTTTCATTATCGAAAATTTAACGAAAAGTTATGTAAAAAGAAAAATACTATGAATTACTTGATATGTTAAAAAGTTAAACTGCGAAATTTGTAAAGTAAATATTGCATTCGACATGCAAAATATTACTGATTTTGAGAGACGTGCTCTTAATATTCTGCGCGTTGCATTTAGAAGATTGAAAGAAGAGCCACGAAGTAATTGTGTTCTGTCTTTATGCTTTGCATTTGGCACAAAGCACACATTTCAAAAATTAAAAGTTCTACATTTTACTAATAACCGTGCGGTGTTAGTAGTCCTGCACAATTCACTTTCATTAAAGTATAACTAAGAGTACTTCAGACCCACAATGATGATTTTATTTTTTATTTTCTCTTCTTTGGCGAATGGAGTGAAGAAACCAATCCGTTCTATTTAGTTCCATGCTTATTTGTTAATGTAACAAATATTATATTATTTTAATTTTTATCACTAGCATTTCACTCGCTTCATTCCAGCTCGTCTTTCTTCCAGTTTTGAATTATTCTCTTTATTGTCAAAAATAATCTATGGGCCATGGTAAAAAGTACAAAACCCCTATCTATATATATATATATATGATATATATATATATATATATATATATATATATATATATATATATATATGTATGCATGTATATGTGTATATGTATATATATATATATATATATATATATATATATATATATATATATATATATATATATATATATATATATATATATATATATATATGTATATGAGGTGAGTTCTTCGAGTGACCAATATCTCTCAAGGAGGAATCATTAGCAAACTTAATGCATTTTATATGAAACAGAAAAAATTGAACATTTAGGCATTTGAGAATCTCGAAGATGATGACAAGGTAACAAGGAGCGAGTGAGGAGGTTCTCACTTTGCCACTGAACCTGTTCGCTAATTCCTGAGATGTATGCTAGTATTGTACGAGTCCCGGTTTTGTTGACATGCCCCTAGGTTAGGTTGGGGTAGGTTAGGTTAGAGTAATAACTCCAACGCAATTTGGTTGTGGGAAACATAATGGGATTATTTTCAAGAAAATTCTATGGTTAGTTTTTAAGTAATGGCGTCCCGCTTTTTTCAGGGAAAGGTCCCAGTACTCGGTTGTATCTCGGGAAAGTGCCACCTGTTCCTCTTGTTTCAAAGGTTATGGTAATAATGTTCCTTAAACAATTTGAAGGAGCTGCTTGAAGGAGTTGCGAGTTGCCTTTGTTAGCTGCGTTCCCCAACACATTAGAGAACTACGAGCTCTACTTGTGCTTTATTCTCTTTTGATTGCTTGTGTTGGCCCGTCTTCACAATCCTTTCTTATTGTGCATGAGGCTGCGCCTTCGCATTTAAATATAAATAAGCAAACACACACACACACACACACACACACACACACACACACACACACACGCCCATTCTCTTATCGTAGCTGCTACTTAATGACAAACAAATGAAAATTAATAAGGTTCATACGATCTTTCGTTTTCTCTTATTCCTTCTTACCCATAGATATGTCCTTGCGATCTACAACTTACAAACATAAAAACGTCAAACTTTCCCGCTCTATCTGTCTATCTATTCATCTGTTTGTCTGTCTGTTAACACAAAACGGATGGAAAAAGACATTTAGCCAGACACAGATGGCGTCATTACGAGAGACCTTACCTTACAGACCTTACAGTTCGTTCGGGTTGCCCCAGGTCCCTCAGTGTGAGGCACCTTTGATGTCTACCAGAGAATTGCTAACGCATCTTCCGGTATATTTTGCATCTTCCAGTCTTGGATGGTCTGGGATGCATCTTTGATATTTGTCGAGCTTATTCTTAAACACATCTACGCTCACTCCTGTTACGTTCCTCAGATGAGCTGGTAGCGCATTGAATAGACGCTGCATTATCGATGCTGGTGCGTGGTGGATTAATGTCCTGTGTGCTTTCCTTAGTGTTCCTGGTAGAGTTTTTGGCACTATTAATCTACCTCTGCTTGCTCTTTTTGATATTTTTAGCTCCATGATGTTTTCGGTAATTCCCTCTATCTGTTTCCATGCTTGGATTACCATGTAGCGTTCTCTTCTCCTTTCAAGACTATATAAATTTAAGAATTGTAGTCTTTCCCAGTAGTCAAGGTCCTTAACTTCTTCTATTCTAGCTGTAAATGACCTTTGTACACTCTCTATTTGTGCAATATCCTTTTGGTAGTGTGGGTACCATATTATATAGAAAGAGGCCATTTACTATAAATTATTAACAAACAAAGGATAGTAAAGGTAGTGGGAAGTGTAAGAAGTTTTATATTTTGTAACTGAGCAAGTCTTCTCCCGAGGTTTGGAAACCAAAGAACAGAATTTCAGTTCGCCCTATGACGTTCCAATATATAGCGTCTAATTTTCTTATGTTCCTTTCCTTCCTGCTAAACTGATACTCCATTTCATTCTGTCAGACGACTGACTGTTATTCTGTTAGGCTAGGCTTAGGCTAGGTCAAGGCTAAAAATTCAAAATGAATGTTTAAAACATGGCGTATGACTAGGGACGGTTTTTATTTTTCTGAAAAAAAAACTATTGTGCCAGCTTTGTCTGTCCGTCCGCACTTTTTTCTGTCCGCCCTCAGATCTTAAAAACTACTCAGGCTAGAGGGCTGCAAATTGGTATGTTGATCATCCACACTCCCCAATCATCAAACATACCAAATTGCAGACCTCGAGACTCAGTAGTTTATTTTTATTCAAGGTTAAAGTTAGCTATAATCGTGCTTTTGGCAACGATATAGGATAGGCCACCCAGCCGATCGAGGCTACGGTCTACCCCAACGCCAAATCAAAGTCCTTCAAAGAAGGCATCGTGCTTACCCCATACAAAAAATGGGAAAAAGCACGTTAAACGAAGAAGAATAGGATAGGCCACCACCAGCCCGTGGTTAAAGTTTCATGGGCCGCTACTCATGCAGCATTCTACTGAGACCACAGAAAGATAGATCTATTTTCAGTGGCCTTGATTATTCGATGTACAGAGGACTCGATTGCGCCGAAGAAACTGCGGCGCATTTTTTACTTTTTAATTTTTTGTAAGCAGTTGCTTCTTGGTGAGTGTAGCTTTTTCAGGTGATAACTGTGTGTGTTTACAAAATATGTCCTCCACCTAAGGTACAGGAAGAGTGGCTTTTCCCTAACAGTGAGTTTTTCTTTTCCAACAAGAAAGCAACCTCACTCTATCCACTGGACCAGAAGGGAAGAGATATCCTATTTTAAATACAACAATGACTACTAATACCGCGACGCCAAACTTCGTCAAGTATCTCAGAAAGTCGGGAAATATCTAACGTCGTCCCTCTCAAGAAACTTTTATCAGCTCCAGCCGAAATTTTATGGAAATTTCACACAGTCCACTCAACTTTCCTTTTCCAGTCCCGTTCTGCGGTTTCACATAGCGCGCGCGTGCTTGTGTGCCAAGCTTTTCCATAATGTTGTCGATATACCTCCCAAGTTTGTGGTACGAATATCTGTTTATAGAAAAACTGTCAGGACTGCCTTCAAACGCAATGCAGCAACAGTCAGAAGTTCTCTCTATTTAATGGTCTGAGTTCGAGATGCACTGCCGAAATCATCTGCGATCGAAGGAATGTGGAATAAAGGATTTTAATAAGTCGATATTTAAAAAAAAACTTAAAGAAATTCTCAGTAATATAAGTACTTTTACAGCCCTATGAAGACGCATTGCGATACGTTAAAACGACATAATATGCTATAAAATATTT
>JANJGK010000005.1:14341978-14344478 GCA_039081455.1 Macrobrachium rosenbergii | reverse complement strand
TGTGTGCGTGAATGTAAGAATAAATATAGCTAATGTTACGCCATATATCACATCTGTAGAGATTTAAATACACAGGGATTTTATTCCATACACAAGTTTCCTTTACATGGTTCCAACATTCTCAAAACAGTTCCAAAAGTCGCAGTAACCACTACTTTACACAAAGAAGGATGAGAAGTGATTCTGACAAGAATATGTCTGCCATTTATTAAAATTAAGGTAATTACAGCGAGTGTATGTATCCCAATCATGCACTTTGGTTATCAGTTAATGTTTTTTTTTTTTGTATTAGGAGTCTTAATTCTATTTTCAAGTCTAATGCTGATATGTTTTGTTGAATACCTGGTAATTTAAAAAAAAATATATAACTGTTTATGAAATATGTAAAATATATAATTTTTATTATTACTGACTAAATGGAAGTAGTTTGATTGCATTTTAAGGATTGTCTTAAACTAACTGATTCGTACATTCGTAAAATAAAGAAATGCTTCACATTCTATTTTCCATTATATCTGTGTTACTTTATAATTACTGGAGAGGTAGGCCTATAGTAGTTCATTATTCTACTCTCTTCCTCCCACATTCTGCTTATTTAATTTCAACAGGCGATATTCTTTGGCTTCCGTAATCACTGTTGTTGTGGTGGTAACTTTCTGATTAAATTATTCAGTGGGCCTCCTCGACTTTCTCTCTGGTTATATGTATGAACCAGGCCCCTCTCCCACCGCCTCTCTCTCTCTCTCTCTCTCTCTCTCTCTCTCTCTCTCTCTCTTCCCCTCTCTCTCTTCCACCGGCTCTCTCTCTCTCTCTCTCTGGTTCCCCTCTCTCTCTCCCACCACCGCCTCTCTCTCTCTCTCTCTCTCTCTCTCTCTCTCTCTCTCTCTCTCCCCCTGGTTCCCCTCTCTCTCTCTCTCTCTCTCTCTCTCTCTCTCTCTCTCTCTCTCTCTCTGATTCCCTCTCCCACCTCCTCTCTCTCTCTCTCTCTCTCTGATTCCCCTCTCTCTCTCTCTCTCTCTCTCTCTCTCTCTCTCTCTCTCTCTCTCTCTCTCTCTCTCAGTGGGCCCCCCTGTCTTCTTGTATTTGCGTATGTCTTTCCAGAGACCTCCCGTTTACCTCTTTACGTCCATGCGCGCCCGCGTGTGTGTGTGTGTGTGTGCGTGCGTGTGGGTGTGTGTGTAGGTGTACTTTCCTTTAACGCCAATACCTAGAGGTAGAAACCCCACTGGAATCTTCACAAGAAGAACGAAAAAGAAAACTTTCCCCTTAAGTTCCTCTTTTGAAGCAGGAGTTGCCTTAACACTTGGTTGTGTCTGGAAATTGCAGCTTTTGAGAAAGCAAGAAGGGGTTAAAACTGTGGAATAGGGGAAAAAGGGACAGGAAGGGAAGAACAAAGCTGAAATGAACGACATAAAAAGGGTGAAATGGAAATGAGTCATAAAAGAATATAAGGGAAATCCTGAGACGCGTCCCGATTCTTATACTAAACCAATTAACCTTTCATCCTTCCCCACCTTTCTCACTTTTTTTTTACCCCTATTCCGTTCCCCCTCCCCCCCTCCAAATAGGTCCCCGCGAAGTTTTATGAAGGAATGGGGACGGAATAAAAAATGGAAATGGGAGAAGGACCGTAAAAGAGGCGAGTTTGGAGGTCGTGGAAACCCGAGAGAGAAAGATCGAGGCGAAGAAAAAAGTAGACGAAAAGTTTCCGAGCTCGAGCGAGGGAACGGGTTGGCCATGGCTGAGCGAAGGTGGGAGATAAAATAAACGAGAATGTCGTGGGAAATAAGAGCCAGCGGCGGAAGAACCTAAAAAGGGAAGCAGACAGAAGGAAAAAACGGTGACCAAACAAAATACTCCTTCCATAGAAGAAAAAAAAAAGTATACCTTAGTTTTACCAGACCACTGAGAAAATAACGATAAAACGCAACGTATATGAAGATTAAATAGATAGCACGCAACCGAAGTTCACAATAGTGCCTTGTGTGAAAAGCGATTTATGATAGAATAAAAACATGGGAGAGTGAAAGTCCGACGAATGCGGACGGAAATTGTGGACGACGGGAAGGAAAACTCATTTGGGTCGAGATGCAACTGCAAGACATTATCGCTGAATCTCTGATGGGGTGAAGATGCGGTTGGAGAACCTGATGCGACGTCTGTCTAGATTTCAGATCTTTAATTAAGTTTCTTAGTTCCTTGTAATTGAGGGAAATTGAACCTAAAAAAAATGGTCTGGTCACCGCTGCCAACCAATTATTCTTCTTCAACGTTTTAATGTTACGAAAGAACTGACAGTGAACCAGAGTGGAGAGTATTGGGGATACGTGATGTTGAAGGTAATGAGATGAGAGTAATTAGCATTTTTGTATGATGGAGGTGATGCTAGGATTCAGAAGCGCAGACGTGGCAAGGCTGGTCTGGTGTAAGTCTGTTCAACATTTTTGTGCAAATGGAGGTGAGAGACGTAAAAGATTACGTAGAAAATTTACATGTCAAA
>JANJGK010000005.1:14329478-14336978 GCA_039081455.1 Macrobrachium rosenbergii | reverse complement strand
GAGAGGAAGAGGGAGAACAGGAAGCAATCTCCTTATGCATTAAAAAAGCCCTTAGTGGCCACCATAACAAAGGCCTTTAGTGGTCATCAAAAGAGAAGTGGAATTGTCGCACTCTTCCCTCTATTGCCCCATTTTCGGTATTGCTCTCTCTCTTGCTTTTACACTAATGTTTCCCTCTCATTTAGTCTAACGCTTTATAGCTCTATTCTGTTAATTTTGCAAAAAAAGAAAAAAAAAGGACTACATGGGTAAATGAGGGAAAAGGATTGATGCTTTAAAACGGAACGGGGTCATAGACATCTGTGGGAATGGAGAGTTAGAATGGTTAAAAATACGAAACTTTTTAAATGTGAAATATGTAAATTAAGAGATTCTAATTCCCGCTACATTTGATGTGAGCTTTGTGATTTTGTCTGCTTAATAGTGATTTTTATTAAGATCTAAATTTATGGGTAAAAGGCATTAGTATATGTATAATTTTAAATTTAATATATTTATCAGAATCCCCTAAAAAGTTCTTGGCTTCGCCCGATATGAAGAACAGTAAAGGAAGCTTTTTGATCTGATGTCGCACAGCCCTTACAGACCAAACAATAATGAAATTATTTGATTTCATTGCAATGAAAGTGAGCAGACCCTTTGAAATTCCCATGGTACGAAGAAAATGAACTAAATGAACTAAATACAGAAGGCTACATAGTGATTAAGCATTTTGCATTAGATCCCTAAGGAATTCCATGACGACACTGTCACACATACTTGGTAGGATTTATTCATATTCCAGTAAAATGAAGTGGACTAATGCATTCAAGATGGACAGGGACAATGCAGATGACCCATAGTTGAAGGTGTTAAACAGATAGCCCAGACCACGGCCCAGTAAGCAAGTTTTGACTGATATCTTAGTCATGAGCTAGCTGTGTGCCCAATGGGTCCCATGAATGTTGACAACAGAACAGAACTTGACCAGACTGAAAACTTACAGAACACTTCCGAATTATTTCCAGGCCGATACAGTTAGTTTTTAAATGTGATTTATAATTCTGGATAAAACATACGTTCACAGCAAGCAATGGAAATAACACAGGTTACCACCTACCAAAATCATGCAAGTGGTGTCTGTAGGCAGGGTAACGGACGCTATGGTTTGAGATTCTGAGGTTGTTATGACAATAGATCATTTGAAAAGAGGTCAGATCATTAATGGGGAACATGACATACCAGAATTACCACATGGAAAAAAAACCATCAAAATCAAAAGCAAAGGAGAGCTGCAAGTGGGTGTGCTGATCCTCTAGGAAAATGGCCCCCCATCCACTTACAACACATGACCAAATGTGTCTTTAAATTGTTACTTCCAGATCCTTACTCAACTGATTTGTCACCATCTGACCTATGAATGATTCCAAGGCCTAAATCCCACCAGCATGGTTACCAATTCTGGGAACATATAATTGAGCCATCATGCTGCTGAGTGCTTGGAGGACCAGGATGCAAACTTTTTCCGCAATGGGATAACAAGGACTGAACATCATTGGAGAAAAGTATATTGCAGTTAACAGTCTGTTTGAAAAGGAATCCAAGAACTCCCTTTCCCCTGTGACGTTGTCTGGGTGTACCTGAAACTGTTTTGCATGAACCTTCTACAGGAAATATGTAAAACAGTTATTTTTCCATATATTTACAGTCGCCTACCAGCAACTGATGAACGGCTCTTTATATGCAGCCAACATAACAGACAGTTTTTTGTAGTTAAGATTTTTCGCCATTAAATGCAAGCAGTATTGAGCAGGCGGACAAACAATTTTCAAGTGAGTAAACTTGTCAAGATGGATAATAAGAGATGATATTTTCCTGTCTTATATCAAACTCATGAGAGTATGAACTTGCAGCCCAATTAGGGGGAAGAAGTTGTGACAAAAGCTTCGGAGAAAATTTATGCAATTGAAATACGTAGCACAGACACAACAGCTATATTTACCAAGACACAATAGCAATGGGAAGAAAAATTCATGAAATCAGAAAGATGCAAAAGAGGCAATTCAGTTGTATTCAAATTAGAACTGTGTCAGTCAACTCTGATGATCTCGAGACCAATTGTACATTACCTACCACTTTATCTCTGTATACTCTCTACGGTCAGAAGATTTTTACATTCCATTACCTTGTTCCTATCTGTATGTTAAGTTTATTATATTTGTGTTTCATTACTTCATCTTGAAATGGTGGCATAATAATAAGTGACATCAAGCCTATAAACCTATAAATTCATCAGCACTTGCTGTAAATGTAACTCTTAGTCTATTCTGGAAAAAAATTAACAATGTCTAAACAGTATTGGTCTCTCCCTCTCCCTGTTGAATTCATTTATGTTTAATCTCTTTCGGAGAAAGAAAAACACCAGATAAGAAGATCAGTGAGAGAGAGAGAGAGGAGAGAGAGAGAGAGAGGAGAGAGAGAGAGAGAGAGAGAGAGAGAGAGAGAGAGAGAATCATATTTGCATTATTTTATCGGAACCCAAGTTTGGCGATCAATTTCCTAACCCATTTCCGGAAGTCTTTCCATTTCGGTACTCAGTCACTCTCCTCCGGAACCTTTTGATTCGAAGAAAAACCTTTCCCACTTAAACCCCAGACTTCGAATATTATATTTCCTCTCTCTCTCTCTCTCTCTCTCTCTCGTCTCTCTCTCTCTCTCTCTCTCTCTCTCTCTCTCTCATACACCCACGAGAGAAAACAAGAGGGAAGAAAAAGAACGAGGGTGAATTTTTATAGAACAAACATGAGCATTCCAATATCACCTTCCCTTCCACCTCTCTCTCTCTCTCTCTCTCTCTCTCTCTCTCTCTCTCTCTCTCTCTCTCTCTCTCTCTCTCTCTCTCTCTCTCTCTCACTACCCGAGAGAGAGAGAGAGAGAGAAAGAAATGGGTAAAGGTGAATTTTTTACAAAAGGAATCGACCAGTTCTGATATATCACAGAGTCGTTCACGTGAACGGAAATTACCATCGCCCGCGTTATTTGACCTTAGATCTCAAAGGAATGCTTTCGGTTACTGACACTGTATCCTCCAAATCTATAAATCTTTCGGGACGTTTTGTATTGCCTTATTTCACTCGACAAATTCTTTCCACCATAAAAGGAAGTCCCACTGAGGCATAAATTTCACCATGAGTTACATTTCCTATGTGGCCTGATGTAATATCCTGGATCATTCCTTACACCCAACAGCTGTTCAGTGTAACGCAGAACTTTACTGGCTTATTTTATGAGGCCTGTAACCTGGAGAAAAGTATTCAGATATGTATATTTTTACAACGACCAGGCTGAGAATGAAACAGCAATATCATGGGTCACTTTCCCAATAAAAAATGTCTGTAACTATTCACTATTGCCTATGACACCTATCGTTGGAATGTACTAAAAAATAGTGTAGAACTTTGTGATACCTGTCTCTCCTTGATTCTAAGTTGATCTGTTATTCTTCTACAAAAACTTTCGCTATCTTAATTTAGGATGTTGATATTTATAATCTTTGAATACCATTTCCCGTAAATTTCTTTTATGGGCATTCTGGTCGATTTTACAAATTGCTTGTTATATAAGAATTATACATAGTTCAATACTACAATTAAAAATGCATACTGCAAGCACAAACTAAGCTGTGTAACCTCCGCCACAGTATGTAAAACAATTAATATTTTAAAATAGTGATGGCTGTCTGACCCAATGAATTTTTTTCCCAATGGTCTTGACAAGATAACTTCTATCTAGAAATGCTCTGAATCAGTAAGGCGAAAAAAAGAAAAAAAGAATAACAGTAATTGTTTTGCTAATTGTGTAAAACTGTAAAATCACTACAACTGCTCAAAGGGCATATAATACCTGACACAACAGTCATTAAAAAAATATACATTACTTTAACTTGAACGTTATGGGTTTTATAAAAAATAAACATTTCCGTTGTAAAGCCAAGATGGTGAATTAAAAAAAAAAAAAGAAAACCCGAGAATTTTGCCGTGAATGTCCTGTCCTTGTGCTGAAAGTGTCATTAAAAAAATGGACATCAGTTTAATTTGAACGTTACGGGTACTATAAAAATAAACTTTTCCCATCGTAGAGACAAGTGGTGAATCCGAGAAAAAGAAAAACCGTAGAATTTTGTCGAAACTGTCTTGTGCTCGTGCTGTACGGGATGGCGGAATGAACTGTTCGATACCAGGGAAGCGTAAGAAATGCAAGAAACGCCGCTCTCCAGGGAGCGTTCTCTACGACTCCCAACACCCGGCCAAATAGCCAGGGGAAAATGAAGAAATGAGCACCCCGCCGAACAGACAAAGCAGAGGCGAAGTAGTCTGGTGTGTGAGTGTGTGTGTGAGATGGTGGGAAGGATGTTAGTGTAACGGAGTGGGAAAATGGGACGTGGAGAGAGAGGGGAAATGGAATAAAGGAAAGGAATAAAGCCTTAGGGGACGCGTCATGCCAAATTCCTTCCATCTCTCATTAATTTCTCGATTTACTGGTGTTGTTAGTACTCTCAAATTATGTTTTCCTTTATGTGAAGAGGTTATGTGTGTGTGTAGGTGTGTGCGGTTTTATTGCTAGGTGCATTAAAAAGTTAAGTATACCTTAGTTACCAGACCACTGAGCTGATTAACAGCTCTCCTAGGGCTGGCTCGAAGGATTAGACTTATTTTGCGTGGCTAAGAACCAATTGGTTACTTAGCAACGGGACCTACAGCTTATTGTGGAATCCGAACCACATTATAGCGAGAAATGAATTTCTATCACCAGAAATAAATTCCTCTAACTCTTAATCAGCCGGCCGGGGAATTGAACTCCGGCCCATCGAGTGACAGTCCGCAGCTCTACCGACTCACCCAACAAAGAGCTAGGTGCATTGCTTTCTCCGGTAACCTATAGGCTTACTGACCTCTGATTCAATATGACATATACTCTGCCACTTTGTCATTTGTTTGTCTTTTGAGTCCATTTAATGCACGAACCTCGCCAGCTGTTGTGTAAAATCAGAAAAATGGTTTTTCACTTTTCTATTTCCGTGTTAGAAATATTGCACGGTTCAAAGTTCTCCATGTTAACGTGGTTGCAAGAAATTTTATTTTTCAAAACTGCAAATCTTACGGGTGTAAGGTTACAGGGGTCACTGTATTTTAGTACTTTTGTCGTGGTGTTCATTTATGTCAATCTATCGCCTGCAGTTATTAAAATTGATCCATGTATAATTTTGATTCAAATACAATTTATTTTTATGAACCTTCGTCTTGTCACATTCAACACCCTGGTTATGTAACTAACAATATATGGAAATTATTTTTAAACACGTGAGGTAGTAATGGTCTTTATGTCGAACACACTTTAAAAAAATTCTGATAATTTTCATTCAAAAGTAGGTAACACATTCAAAGTGCCTTCCCTTTAATACCTAATACATAATCTCTGTGTATTCACTTATGGGGGATTATGCTGTCAGCGCATCTCACGGGGAGCACTGTAGGCATTACTAAACGGCGTTTGCAACATCCCTTTGGTCCCTGCGGCAACCACTTTGTAGCCTATTACTCTACCCCCATACCTAATCCCTTTCTTCAGTTATACTGTCCAACTGCTCCATTTCCTTCCTTAGACTCCTTTAAGCGAGTACCCCTGTGTTTGGCTTTAACGACTCAATTTCAAAACCAAATCCATTGTGTTAACTGAGAAAGGATTCCTACCTGTTAAAAAAAAAATTCCTACCTGTTAAAAAAAAAAAAAAAAGAGAGATAACGCAAGTCTTATTTAGAGACACTGCATGCATGCATTCTCAGTGAAGCAATAACACTCTCAGTCCAAAGCTTTGTTAAACATTGTTTGCGTGTTCGGCCGGTCGCTCTTCAAAGGGTTAACATTGCACCGTCCTTTGCTGATTATCGAATGTCAGATGCCTTTTTCCTCTCTGAATGTCACGGCTTACCCGATGACTAACTAAGGTAATTAATGTTACATGAGTAATTTGAAAGTGTATATGTATATATATACATGAATAATACATAAAAACATATATATATATACACACACACACACACACACACACACATATATATATATATATATATATATATATATATATATATATATATATATATATATATATATATATATAATATACATATATATGTGTGTATATAATATACATATATGTGTTATATATATATATATATATATATATATATATATATATATATATATATATATATATATATATATATACATATATATATATATATATGTGTGTGTGTGTGTGTGTGTGTGCGCGCGCCACATTTGTATCAACTTGAAAGGATTCGGTTTTTGATACTTTGTTTTTTCCTTTTTATCACATTTATCCTACACGCATATTACATCTACAATCTCTTATTCAACCACCACATCTCCTCCTCTTACAGAAAATGATGCGAGAGATCCTTCATTCAATGTAAAGCCTGCCAACTCAAAACAGTCAGTATTTGTCTTGTATGAATCCAGCAAATCTCTGTTCCTTTCCCTCCCTACTTTCATTATTCATCTGTTGCCATTCCCACCAGTGTTGTGGGGGAGGGAGACAGAATTACAAGCAAACAAGGGAAACTGAGCAAAGGAAGAACAAAAGAGCAGAAATACTGGACAGGTTTCAAAACGCACATATGTAATGTTGCCCATGACTTAGTGAAGGGGGTTCATGCAGTGATGGAATAGAGAGAGAAGTTACTGTACAACGTTTACATTCCATTTAGCAGTGTACTCTAATGCATGTATAGGAATTGGAATTTTTTTATCTTTTATTGGAGAAATTATACAATATTTTACAATCTGCACAATATTACAAGCAGAATTTTATCAAAGTTGAAATAAAATTACCAAAAATTAACAATCTACAATCTGGACAGTATTACAAGCAGAATTTTATCAAGGTTGACTTAAACTTACCAAAAATTAACAAATATAATTTTGTCCGCCCGTTCGGGTTAACATAAATATTTTTAGCGCCCACATTTTATGAATAATCTATGTATTTCAATGTAATTATTTCTCTGTAGTTACCCATATAGGATTTTATCAGTATATATCTATTTTTTATGATCCTTGATTTTATAAACCGTCTTATACCATCGTTTCCATCTTTTATTCCCGCTTTGTGGGCTAACCAAATCCCAGCAACATAGGAAATGGAATTGGAATTGGAATTGTAACATAAGATTTAGGCCACAAGCCAAGCCCTCGGACCTATGAGGTCATTTAGCACTGAAAATAGTGTTGAAATAATTGTTCGGAGACGGTGGAAAGTACGATGGAAGAAAGAGAATATGAACGGAGGTATAGTAAAAGGAATGAAAGAGGTTGCAGCTATGGGCCGAAGGGACGCTGCAAAGAACCTTAAGTAATGTCTACAGGTACAGTGCATTGCGCGAGGTACACTGACGGTACTCCCCCTTACGGGGTGTTTTCAACTGACCATTTTATTCGAGC
>JANJGK010000005.1:14309478-14326978 GCA_039081455.1 Macrobrachium rosenbergii | reverse complement strand
ATACTGATATGAGAATGGCCTATCCGATCCGACAACGGGAAAACATTGCAAAATATATGGAGCTCATTTTCAATAAAGACTGAAATATCAGAAGAACCGTTCCCTGACTGACTCCTGGTCTTCATGCTACCAGAGAAATCGTAGGTTTGGGACAAGATTGTAGATTACGGACAGGTCGCACATACGAGTATCTGACACAGGTTCCTCTTGCAGGGTGATATTCCAGTGTGTGATCTTTGAGATTCCACCCCCTTCCCTCCTTACCGTGGAGCACATAGTGATGGGTTGTCCCATGTTTGTTGAGGAGAGGAGACGCCCTATCTCAAGGGCTATAGAGAAAATTTTAAATGAAAACGTTGATGTCAATAATATAATGGAATATACTAAACATATTGGAATGAACGTTTTATGATATTTAGTTGTGGCAAAGTTAATTTCTTGTTTTTAAATAGTAATTAATTTTCAATATTTTTTTATTTTAGTAGCTGGCATAATTTATCTGCTCTTATCATGATATATTCACCCAACGGTTTTAGTGCCAGGTCATTAAACCGAACATTAATAAACCAAGTTGAATTTCTGTAATTAAGTCTTGAGTATCGCTGTGTTTCCGCACCTTTCTTAGCAACTGCCTTGGTGTCGTGCTTCAAATGGCCATTTCCCAATATCTTTGAAGCATCTTAGCTCCAGTACCCTCAATCCCTAATGATTCTAGTGGTGGTTACATTCTTAGTGATATAGGCTATTGTACTAAGAGGTCAACTGAGGTCTTAAAATATACAATTTTTCAATTATATTATTGTGGCTTTTTAATCGTTGTGTCGGTTTCGTTTACGTTCCCCCGCTGCACGTCAAGATGTCTTTTACTTTAAGTTCTTGCTTAAACAGACAGTAGAGAAGCTGAATTATAACGATGTGCAATATCCCTCACGTGTTGTATCAATATTCAGTAGACTGTAAAGGCGTCGGTACCTGCTTGAATAACCGTGTTCTAAGTATAATAATTTCAGTTGCTATGTTTATAGTGCAAGATATATTGCAGTCTAAATATTCAGTTAACTGAATGGCAAGGCGAAACAAGCGTAATTTTTTCAATACTTACATGCAGTGTTTATTTTCAATGCTGGCGTATACAATCAAGCCTACTGGCTAAAATCATCATGCTAACTCAGAGCTCAATAAACCTCTAGTTTACCAGAGAAAGCCATGCACATAACAGCGAAAACCCACACGCGCAAACATAATCTAATCAGATCGCGGAAAACATAATTTAAGAGTACCAAAAACACCAATAAATCGAGCAAGTAATGAGATGGAAGGGATCTAGCGAGAAGCGTACCGGTGTTGATAACCCGTCCGCTAAGGCGTTATTCCTTTCCCTTATTCCATTTCCCTCTCTCTCCACGTCCCATTTTCCTACTCCCTTACACCAACCTCTCTCCCACCATCTCACACACACATACACACACGGACACACACACACACACACACACACACGAAACTTCTCCGCCTTTCCTTTGTCTGTTCGGCGGGGTGCTCATTTCTTCATTTTCCCCTGGCTATTTGGCCGGGTGTTGGGAGTCGTAGAGAACGCTCCCTGGAGAGCGGCGTTTCTTGCATTTCTTACGCTTCCCTGGGTATCGAACAGTTCATGCTGCCATTCCCTAAAGCACGAGGGCAAGACAGTCACGACAAAATTCTGGGTTTTCGTTTCTTTTTTTTTTTTAAATTCACCATCTTGGCTTTGCAACGGAAAAAATTATCTTTATAAACCCGTAACGATCAAATTAAACTAATGCCTTTATTGTCCTTGATGGCACCCTATG
Organism: Macrobrachium rosenbergii; assembly: GCA_039081455.1. Lineage (NCBI taxonomy): Eukaryota > Metazoa > Arthropoda > Malacostraca > Decapoda > Palaemonidae > Macrobrachium > Macrobrachium rosenbergii. Next base: position 14,325,152 of record JANJGK010000005.1, on the reverse strand, counting down.
TGTCAGGTATAGCTTTTGGCAGTTATGGTGATTTTACAGTTCTACATTACTAGCAAAATAATTACCATGATTTTTTCTTTTGCCTCTCTGGTTTTAGAGGCAATCTTGTCAGAACTATTGTGGAAAAAAATTCATTTGATTAGACAGCCACCACTCTTTTAAAATAATATTGGTTGTTTTACATATTGTGGCGGACGTTATACAGTTTATGCTGTGTTTGCAATATGTATTTTAATTTTCTGGAAAAGAAAACTATTGTTCGTCCCCACATTTTCTGTCCGCCTCAGATCTTAAAAACTACTAAGGCTAGAGGGCTGCAAATCGTTATATTGATCATCCACCCTACAATCACCATACATACCAAATTGCAGCCCTCTAGCCTCATTAGTTTTTATTTTATTTAGGGTTAAAGTTAGCTATGATCGTGCGTCTGGCACCGCAACAACACAGGCCACCACGGCCGGCTGAGCGTTTCATGGGCCGTAGCTGAGAGTTTCATACAACATTAATGCCGTACAAGAAAACTCGATTGCGCCGAAGAAACTTCGGCGCATTTTTTACTTGTTTATTGTAGTAAAATTAATACATTTTGACTGAAGTATGCATAACTAAAACCAGAAAGGTTAACATAAAATGTTATTCATAGATGTTTAAAATAACAAGTTTTTGTCAGAGACTAACCGATTAAGGGTTCAGCTGACAATTTGTCTCACTTCCCATTAACGCAGACCTGTATCTAATTGTACATCTCACAGCTGGTCCTCATTTATGGGAAGTGCAGGCATGTTTTATAAGTGAAAAGTGATCCTTAACATTACAATAATTTCAGTCTCAGCTTTGTGGTTGTGAAACATGCGCAAGTTAATCCATATTTTATATGTAACAGACTTCCTAAAAACACCCGACAGAGTTCCGTGTTACATTTAGCAGCCGTGGGGTGTAAAGAATGATGCAGGATATTGCACAATGCTGCTTAAAGTGTAACTCGTGGTGCAATTTATACAGCAGTGGGACTTCTTTTCACTGTAAAGAGAATTTGTCAAGCAAAATAAAGAAATTCAAAACGTCCCGGATGGTTTGTAAATATCCGGGATACAATGTCAGTAACCGAAAGCAATCCTTTGACATCTTTTACACAAATAACGATACAACGGTAATTTCCGTTCATGTGAACGCCTTTGTGATATATCAGAACTGGTTGGTTCGTTTCGTAAAAATTTCACCCATTTCTCCCCTCTGCCCTGCTGCCTAGGAGAGAGAGAGAGAGAGAGAGAGAGAGAGAGAGAGAGAGAGAGAGAGAGAGAATTATAAACTATAGTTTACTACTACTAACAAAGTCAACGTGCTGTTCAAGAGGCTCATGTATGGTGCATAGGTCTAAAATGGCTTGAAAATTTAACTTACCGCACAATTTGCTCATGAGCCGATATGCCTACTTACAAGTCTTTTTAGAAAATAATCACGATTGGGGTAGGTCTGTATGTCTGTAATTCATTATTACATATATCTACCTACCTTGAAACCTGAGAAAATTTAAAATTGAGTTAATCTGGTGAGACTAGGTAAGTTTACATGACGTCAGTATCAATAATATTTTAACACAAAGTGAAGGACGCTATAAACTATTGCACCTTTGAGACAGTTTAATATACACAAAATAACAATTGCACTTGAATGAGTGGTTAAAATGAAAGCATACTCAAAATAAAAAAAACTGGATGGCCGATGAAAAGAGACCTAAGAAGAAATGAAAAGTAAAAAGCAGAAACACTCCAACGGGATATGGGGGAAGGGAGACTCCTTATGTGTGTCTACAATGTGCACTTAAGTTCTTGAGAGTCAAATTTGTGGAAGAGATGTCAGATGTTTTTTGCCATAAGTTTTTCAAGAGTTTATACTTTAATAGTTTGCATTTAAGCATCTGTCGTGTGCAAGATATATAAATGGTCTACCGTTTATTTAGAAAATTATTTTATTCTGCTTTGAAAGATGGCTTTAGTTGCTCGGCAATCGGCATGATCGCTAAGACATTAACTCTGTGACTCAGTCACACACTAGAAGTTCAATAGGGAAGACGTTCTGCTCTCCTTGCCGCTGTCAAGCCCTTCTTGACTGAGCTTTTATCCTTAGGTAATGTACCCATTACGAAAGTTTCATGCAACAGGGATTTTTTTTTTCAAATGTAGTGCTCAAAAGCATAAAACGAAAACTACTAAATTGAAATGTCACGTTCCTTGACGATACCCACATCTCCGCTTTCTAAAATCAGGTTTCTAGTTGTTTTTACTCTAGGCTTTCTCTGTGATGTATTTTCAAATCACACTTAATCGGTTTTATCAGTATTGAACATTTTAGCACTGATTTACTTACATGTAAGAGGACTTGAGCTGAACTAGCAATGAAAGCAACGTCCCTGCCTCGCTTTTGTATATGAACTAGGTTATAAAAGAAGGTATGCAATGTAGGCCTACTCGATTTCTGCCTTCCGCTCAACACTAACCTTGTAACAGATGATAGTTTTCGTCGTCGTAAAGTTTGCAAATTTTCGTTTTTTGTAAGCACTGAAACAAAAGTTTTGTTTCTTTATTAATGAGGTTTTAAGCATTTGAACATTAACGTAGATTTTTAACTTAGGCAAACTATAGGCTATGCTTCACATTCAGTTATGCCTAACTCTACGGTACGTCTGTGGAGAGTTCTTGAACTTGAGTACAACATACTCGGTGCAACTTTCAACTTACTAATCCTTAGCTGGCTTGTTCATTGTTTTCTGAAACAACTCTTCTCATGCAGTGGCTGAGAAAAAAAATGTACCACTTGCTATCGTCTTGGCCTTATACGTAAAAACACAAGGTTGAGCGTTTCATAGGCCTAATATCATTAATATGCAATCAATGCTATTAATGAAGTGCTCTTGAAGAATTTAGCTCTTCGGAAATTTAGACGAATTTATGACCATGTATCGGCATACATCATCACAATTAGGCCTAGAAAACTAAAACAAGTTACCTCGATGCAATAGCGCATTTTATTTTTCATTCATAACTAGAAAAAAAAAGTCTCATAGTCAAATTCAATTGAAAATGTATTCTAGTTGATACTACAACTACTTGGTCATTATTTGCATAACTTCTACCAAGATGAATATAATATAAAACAACTTGTCACAACATGAACTTTGGAAAACAACCAGTACTGGCTGAGGGACATAAAACTGATCACATCGTTCTTTCCTCCACAATGGAAATAATTCTTGTCACAAAATTTCAACAAGATATCTCCTTTCTTTAGTTTCATCTTCCTTGTCCACTTCTTAAAAAAAAAAAAAAAAAAAAAAAAAAAAAAAAAAAAAAAAAAAAAAAAATATATATATATATATATATATATATATATATATATATATATATATATATAGAGAGAGAGAGAGAGAGAGAGAGAGAGAGAGAGAGAGAGAGAGAGAGAGAGAGAGAGAGAGGGGGGGATACTATACGGCTTTTTCCAGCAGATCCTTACTCGTTGAACGTTACAAATGTAAAGTCTGTTCAGCTAATCCATTTCACCTCGTCTTTTTGCCGATTTAAAATCTTACCATGTATAAAACATTTGTCTCTATGTACCTCTGGGACTTAATGTATATGGGTCTAAACAGTTTCCATACTCACGTATAAAACATTCGTCTCTATGTACCTCTGGGACTTAATGTATATGGGTCTAAACAGTTTCCATACTCACGTATAAAACATTCGTCTCTATGTACCTCTGGGACTTAATGTATATGGGTCTAAACAGTTTCCATATTCACTGAATTTCTATTTGGCAACATAACAGCCATAAAAAGCACAGCAACGTGTCCTGGTACTAGTGTTATGAACAAATTACGAGTAAGAAATTACTTTGGGAAAAAATGTCTTGTGATTTTGACAGCATACTGGCATCAAATTGTCTGAAATGAGATTTAGAAGTAACATAACAGTATAAGTTACCGCGCTGAAAAAAGAACATTAGGCCTATGCCGATTTTATAATTATAAATTGCTGATACGTATTAATGTTAAGTAGACAGGAATGAAGATATACATCAGTAAATTTATATTTACTAAAGGTATACTTAGATCTACGCACGTATTAACGAAACAGCAAAAACTAGCAAGTGCTGGGGAAGAGCTTTTGCGTACACCACTTTTGCAGTCATTAATAACACCAAAGGCAAAGGGACCCAGAATCTCTCTCTCTCTCTCTCTCTCTCTCATATATGTATATTATTATATATATGTATAATATATATATATATATATATATATATATATATATATATATATATATATATATATATATATATATATATATATATATATATATATATATATATATATATATATATATATATATATATATATATATATATAATCTAGTTTGCTCGTTTGTCGTTCATGCATGTGTCGTTTACTTCTACATTATCCGCGAATGTAAAATTTATAGTCATCTCTATGTAGAGCACGAAGCCGATATAAATGTCAAAACTTCCCACAGTCTGAATTGCCAAATGTACATAACTGAAATGCTAAATACATTATGCATTATTTTGTGCGCTGGATCTGATTTTTACCTGTATGGCTGTGAGACTAAAATACTCTTGTGCTGGCTCACGAAATTCCCCTCGCCTAGTACCATGATTGCAATTACGGTCCACAATCAATGGATATTTGTAAATTCATTGAACCTTCAAGCAATATAAACTGTTCACGTTTTGTGACGGAATAGTGCCATGATATGCTCAGAACGTTTTATCGTGCTGAGACCTTGTGGCATAAGAGAACGTTCTTTTGAATCACAACAACCAGATAATTCTGCGCTACACATTACTGATCCCTTACGAAAGTTTTACTGAAATGTCGACAGCTTTTAATAAACTAATAAAGGTTTATATGCCTGAGATCTGGACAACAATGACAGTAATTACTAACGAATGCAAATAAACCTTTCATGAATCATGAATAACCCTCCAATGCAGAAGAATTAGGTATAAGACCATGATTTATTGACTCAACGTTCTCTGGCATCGCGCCAACTATGGCCATTACTTATGTCATCAGGAATGACATGTTTCAGCGTCTTTAACATATTCTCTTCTTCCTTTGCAGATATGGAAACCCAAGACAAATTACTGTTTTGGCTTTGTGGGTCTGTGACACTCGTGTTTTTACCCATCATACTGAACTGCTGGATTATGACACTATGCGTTAGTATGCTTATCTATCAGAACTCTCAGGAAAACGCGAATAACCAAACAATGGTGGAGCCGGCTGACGATGCTTGTCGTTTGGTAGGTGTTTTCATTTATGTAATTATTCATTTATTCATTTATGTATTTATATATTTATTTATTTATAAATGTGCTTATATGCATATGAATATCTGTTGTGGAGGAGTGAAATGATGTGGTTGAGCCATTCGCCTTTATTTAGTGTACACACACTCATTACAAGTACCTCTACTGATCTACTCACCCACCAACGGCTTCCTCTTATACTCTCTTCTGCCACTTACTAATTACATACTATTTTCACCAGCCAATTTTCCACCATTTTTTCCCATGTGACCAAAAATCATGAAATACATTCATCCATCCTCTAACCTTTTTATCACTTTACCTGTGTATCTCCACAAAGCTTACCATTCTAATATTTTTTCACTATGTATACTATGTAAACAATTCATATACTATGTAAACAATTATTCTCAATAGCTTCAAGCGTTTTCCTTTCACTTATATTCAACCTGACTTCCATAAAATTGTAGGCTTAACAATACTTTCATAAATTCCAACCTTGGCTTCCATGGACACTCCTAGTCTCTTTCCAAATTTTTGCACAAGCTTTGCTACTTTTCCCTCTTCGCTTATTCGATGAATTCTGCTTTTCACATCCGACCATCACCAGCTACACTTACTCCTAAACACCCATACGAATCACCCACCATTTTTATGCCCAATCATTGCCCCAATCTCATGGTTTCCATTTAATCTGATAAATTACTGCTGCTCAGTTTATTTTCAACTTTCACGTCTTGCGTACATGTCAAACTCGTGGATCTTTCCTAGATAGTGACCCCCAAGGGTTTTAACCCGGTATGTCTCCACCTTTGCGGCGTGTTTAGTACAAGCTTGTTGGGGATTGCCGTAAAAACATAAACAAAAGAGTGTAAATATCATAAAGGTAATGACCACCGAGAAATATTAGTCATAGATAACGACCTCCGAACTTTGTTGGGGGTCACTATCAAGGAAAGATCCAAACTTTGTTCGGTTTCTCTTCATTACACCTAAATCATGCTTTACCATCTGCAAACATCACAATACCACACTCCATTCATGTTCAATCACCTTATCCATCTTTGTACCTGCATCTATTGTCCTCTCTCTGACATCGCTCATCACTATACCCATACAAATATCGAAGAACCCTTTGTCGCACCAAACCAGCCTCTCGCCACCTACATATTCTAGCACACGTTCTGCTTCTGATATAAAAGGTTTTAATTACTCTTAACGATTCCTCAAACATCCTCCAAATTGCTGCTCTAGTAATTCTGCCATATACTTTTTGTAAGCCCAACTGGGACACATGCAATTCTATTACATTACTTTTCCTGGTACCCTTATGCCCCTATAATTGTTAGTTGCTTCTGTCACCTTTACCTTTACACATATTTATCTTAAATATTCCCTCACCTAATTTATATATATATATATATATATATATATATATATATATATATATATATATATATATATATATATATATATGTATATATACATATATACAGTATATGCGTACTAATACATATTGTATGTGTATATACATATATAGCATATTTATATAGTATATATACATATATATGTATATATATATATATATATATATATATATATATATATATATGTGTGTGTGTGTGTGTGTGTGTGTGTGTGTGTATGTATAATTTGGAAATTCTGGTTTAAAAATCTTGAGTATCATGATGTGTAGTCATGTTTTTTCAAAAGTTTTAAGCTATGAAAATTAAACTTTTAAGTTCCTAAAAGACACCTGCAATTAAACTGATACCCACTGATATGTGGCTACATAGAAATAAGTCCTCACAGGGGTAAAATCCAGCATGCAAGACTTCTGCTGGTTATAATCGACATATTTTCAGATGCCGCTGGTTATATTCGACATATTTTCAGATGCTGCTGTTTATATTCGACATGTTTTCAGATGCTGCTGTTTATATTCGACATGTTTTCAGATGCTGCTGGTTCAGATGCTGCTGCTTATATTAGACATATTTGCAGATGCTGCTGGGTATATTCGACATATTTTCAGATTCTGCTGGTTATATTCGACATATTTTCAGATGCTGCTGGTTATATTCGACATATTTTCAGATGCTGCTGGTTATATTCGACATATTTTCAGATGTTGCTGGTTATATATGACATATTTTCAGATGCATGCTGTTGGTTATATTCGACATAATTTCAGATGCTGCTGGTCATATTCGACATATTTTCAGAGGCTTCCGGTTATATTCGACATACTTTCAGATGCTGCTTGTTATATAACATTCGACATACTTTCACATGCTGCTGGTTATGTTCGGCATATTTTCAGATGCTGCTGGTTATATTCGACACACGTTCTGATGCTGATGGTTATACTCGACACACTTTCAGATGCTGATGGTTACATTCGACACACTTTCAGATGCTGATGGTTATATTCGACACACTTCCAGATGCTGCTGGTTATATTCGACATTTTTTCAGATGTTGGAAGTCTTTGCCGGTTCCGGAATGACGGAAGTAATGACCACTTCCTTGAACACCATCACTGCCATGGTTGCCATCTCCACTTATACAGGAGCGGCCTATATCTTTACGCTCTTCTGGATCCACGTCAGGGGCACGCTTCCACTGCATCCGGTAAGATATATGCAAGAGGTTTTGTCTTTTTCCCCGCTGTTTCTGTGAAGGCCAATAGTATGGCCAGAGGAAACGGAGGAATGCGCACGGCTGCAGCATGGCGATATATATATATATATATATATATATATATATATATATATATATATATATATATATATATATATATATATATATATATATATATATATATATATATATATTCATAACTTTTGTATAACCTAAAATCTTTGAATTAATATTAACATCAAAGACTGTATGAAGTGTTTAGTCGTGTCTAAGTCTTTGTCCAACACTTCCGTACGTACGAGGAATCTTAGGCTAGTTTTCTCCTTATAAATACCCCCTTGATTACTTCATGTGCTGCCTTTTCCTGAACTCTTAAGACAATAAAACTGAGAGGATTTTATTGTCTAGCCGTGCGAATAAAATACTATTCTGCTTCTACACTTAAATAACCTTTGAGCTGTCGATGCTTCTGTCAGGATGCTCAACAGAGAAATTCTTGAGCTTAGGTAGCTGCCTGTGTCAGACTAATCCACTTATAATCTGCCTTAGTGTAAAGCCACAGACGTAGTAGCGTATTTTCCAATGCTGCCTTCGTGATTAAGTTTTATATATATTTGGAAGACAAACTTCTAAGCTACCACCATTCTCACACATCTCATATAGGGCATAATCACGTTTGGCCTTCCGTTTTTCTAACTATAATATGTTTATGATCAGGCACAGGCTATCACGAAGTCTGTACTAATAATGCCCAAGAGCAAAACTAAGTTTCATTGTTACCTTTCCCTTCCATGCAGTTGAAATTGTTTTGTTTCATGTTTTGCTACCACCTGGTCGAGGGTGCAAAGTCTGTTTACTTTTCTGTGCAGAGATTCCACAAAAGGGAAAAATCCTAACTTAGCATGTGCATCACTTTAAAAAAACCATTGTTTCCAAACGACCTAAAATATGTAACTAGTTACTATATATACAAAACGGTGTGATTGGGTTTGATATTTTTAAGTCTTCTTTTTCACAAGCAACTAATTAAATATACCAAAAAGCCAAAGGACTCGGGTGATTACATATGTATCTTAATATACATAGAGAATATACATATAGAACATTAAACTTGAGTATTAAACATATAAAGAACTAAATGGTTAAGTAAAGGGGAAAACAATTTAGTTGCAAATAACCCGTAGTGGGGTAGTGCCATCAATGCACCTCACGTGGTGCACTGTAGGCATTAATTAAGGTTCTTTGCAGCGTCCATTCGGCTCCTAGTCGCAACCCGTTTCATTCCTTTCATTATACCTCCGTCCATATTCTGTTTCTTCCGTCTTACTTTCCGTCCTCTCCTGACAATTGTTTCAACATTGTTTACAGCGCTGAATAGTGTTTCCATTTAGTTACTAAAACATATCTTCCCGCACTTCGCTCCACAGTTTACTCAGGCTTGGGAGGGAAGAAAGCTAATTCCGTATCCCATGAATCCAATAATCTGGTATTAACTGGAATTATAATGTTGTATTGCGAATTCCATTGTCACTGATTTTTCACAACAGAAAAGCTTGCAGTTCCTGAATAAACCTTCCGGCCCATCATGCCTGATGTAACATTGTTAAGAACTTTGGTCTATCCAATAACAGAATATCTGCTTTGTAAAGCTGAATGATTGGTAATGGGGAGTTGAGTTTAAGGGAGAGTATTATGTGGTAGCATTAGTCTTGAACTGCTATGAGATTTGGACTGTTCTGGATCTGTTAAATCCCTGAACATCACGAATTCATTTCGCTGTTACTGGAGAGATTCCATCTGTACGTGTTCACCCCCTTACTGCTAATGCTACTGCCTTCTGCCATGGCTCTTCCTTTTTCCTCACTGACTCCCAACCAAAGTTGTTTTAGAATTTGCTCCCCCCAACTTCATTTGATCAAAACTTAAATTTATTTTCCTTTTCTGGAATCTACAGCTTCCTCAATCTCATGAGATAAATCCCTCTCCCTCCTATTTTTTCCCTTCCCCCTCTTAAATTTTAAGCAGGGCCTCTGTGGATATCTCTTGCCAATTTTCTTTAAGATATACATTATCATAACTTTGTATTTAGCTTCAATAACAGTATTCCACCTCACAGGCATTGGAGCAGTTTAGAACTTCAGAAACTGATTCTCTTGACATCTCATCAAATGTATTAACTTTTCTTCTACATCACTTCCATCAATCTAACAAACGTAAAGTTGCTGAGATATTGTATAATATAGAAATTATGACCTTTAATGTTAACGTATGTTGCCATATTGGTTATTTACTGATTATTTACATGTGGTCTTTAGTTTCATGCACTGCCACCTATCGATCTTTTCATTACTAAGACATTATCCAGACAGATTTGATTTAGCGTGGGTCCAGATGGATTTGCCAGTTAAGTAGGATGTTGCACCCTTTAATGGAATTATGGGAAACTTGTAAGATTTTACATTATGCACAAGTTAAATCATTCATTTCTTACGGAATTCTTTATGATATTGGCAAGACTCTGAGCATAATCAATCAGAAACATAATTAATGTGGTAAACTGGCTCTGGCTGAATAGTACTAAGATGAAAAATGGCAACACATGAGACTGAATAAACATACACTATAATGGCAGCAAATATAACAGCAAGGTCCAATTTAAACAAGGTTAAGGAAAAAAGTAGATCGATTGCGAAACATCAAAATTCAAGATTGAGAATTATCTTGAGCCAGAAGCCAGACAATATGAATGAAAGTATAGGCAGTGACGGAAATGTTGCATTAGCCGTTGACCAATCGGAAGACAGAGAAATGCTCTTGGTGTCAAGGAAGTATCAAGTGTGCTGCAGTTGCCCCTTGTCTTTGTCAAGTAGGGAGGAGACAGCCTTTCCCCCTTGTTATAAAGCTTTCTTAACAGGGAGAGGTGTCCAGGGTTAGTCCCATAGTCAATTATTGCAGTTCCTGGCGAGTGTCCATGTCAGTCCCGGAAATGTTTTTTTCGATCGTCCGCGAAAACAAAGGTATTCTGAAAGAAATGTATTAAATTATTTTAAATGTATTGAACTAACCTTTGTTACCTGTATATGTATCACAGGCGAGACCGCTCGGGTACCCTCGTAAACAAAGAATATTCAGGTCGTGTGTGGTGGTTTTTACACTGATGATTCTTGTGGATCTGTTCGGGGTGACGACTTCAGGCGCGGTCGTCTTACGAGCTTCGCAAAATGCAGGCGGCACCGCAATCCACTCACAAGAGTCCTCGACCATGAAGGTAAGGATTTAATGTTTTTACTGCTGGTAAATGACATGATAATTTACCTTGCTCATCTATCTATTTGTAGATATCAGTTACAAATATCTCAATCTATTTTTCTACATTTCGTCATTTATTTATCGGTTACTCTGTGCATTATGTAAAAAATCGTAGGAAATTTATCTATTTATCAACTTGTAATTCATTATTTATAATGCGTCATAAACTTCGGATTTCCTGTGACACTTTCAAGTAAGAAAGAGATATTAAAGATATATGAGGACTGACCTCTGTTATTTCAGCACAAATTTCAGGAACCAGACTTCCATCCTGCCACCTGTTTATGAAGATGAACTAGTTTGTGAGAGTTCTTTTTCCACTTGTAATTTTTACTAATACTGATGACGAATTAGTTGAGATGGATATTATACAAGAAATTCATTATCCACTGCCGGCAATATGTCATGGCTTTTTCTAAACATGAAGCAGAAACAATCAACACGAGAAAGATTAGGGATTTGCCCTTATAAGTACAGAGCTTACGTAACTCGATTTGCAATGTTAGGGTTATCAATAAAAATCTGAACTTTTCACTGTAAGTCTTTTGTTAGCATACCTTTTTAACTTGTAATGGTAATGATATATGCAACTCTACATCTCAAATCTTACTGGATTTCTTCTGTACTCCTGTATGCTTCCTATGAATCTCAATTCGTATCCCAAAGGTTTTCATTACATATCAAAACTCTAGATTTTCCTTTGGACGTCCCAAAAGACACTGAGATTTGTTTCGGTAAATTTCAGATTGGACGTTTGATTTATTTCGACCTAAACATCTCGCATTTAATTTCTCCTTTATAAATCTCAAATGTCATTAGCCTCATCTTCTTGCAGGACTATACCATCAAGGAAGAGGAATCTAGCTTCTCGTACCTGTACGTAACTGCCGTGCTTTTGGACTGCTTTTTAGTTGCGAACATCCTAATTCTACTTATTAAATTGCAAACGAAGACATCCACACGACCTGATGAGGTAAGCAGATGGAGAGTTAATTAATAGTGGCCTGAGAAATTAAATTGAAGCTTTTTTCTCCTTGTGTTACTGCAGGATGCAGAGGATGTCTCGGGATCTGACCTTGCTGATAAGTAATAAATACCCTATATTGCAGCCTGCACATCAGTATTTTCTTGATATCTTATTGCCAACGGCTAACGGCTATTTCACGCGGTTCCAAACCTAAATTAACCTGTGCTTTAAATTCAAAATTCCATTTCAGAGATACATCTACAAATGTGCCACACCTAAAATGGCAGCATTCGAAAAAATTATCATAATTTAGTAGTTGATAAGTACGGAAGTCCCCCAAGTTGAAGTCGGTTAAGTTGAGGTGTTACTGTACTTACAGAATTTTATTCAAGATAAGATACATATATTCTGTTGCTCTTCTCTTATTCATTACCGAATTCTTGCTCATAAAAAATAAAATATATTTTATAAGTAGAAATGAAGAATGACAGATGTGAGGCCTAATATTAAGTGGATAGTTTAGAAAAAAAAAGAGGAAGGGATGAGATCATCAAATATTATAGCTCAAATTGGGTCAGAACCACTTGTCTTTTATGTGAAAGTGAATGAACGAATGAACAAGACACCATGGTGCAATGCTAGTAGTAAGTTGCACAGGATTTGGTTTCATGCCATAGCTGATGTGCTTGCAAAATAAACGCGCATCAAAATTATAATTCAGTGTATTAAGTGTGGCACTGAATCTCTTGTAAATTATGTAAATATCGTATAGTTATTAATATCAGTAATGTTGCTGTTGCTAATGATAACATAATCATCATCACCTTTATTATTATTATATTATTAGTATTATTATTATGAGCTTGATGGCGCGCTCTATGCTGCGCTGGAACCCGGCGCTGTCCGCCATGTCTCCCCTACCCTCCCCATCTCCTATCTACCCCGCCCCCGCCCGGGGCGGACAAACAAGAACAATCCACTCGGATTTTATTATTATTATTATTATTATTATTATTATTATTATTATTATTATTATTATTATTATTATTACAGGAACAATTGCAGCCACCGAATGAACTCATCCCATATTCATATGACATGCAGGCCCTAGGAAATGCACTTCGACGTTGAAGAGATCAAGTATTGTAAGAAGCAGCAAATAAGATTCAGTCTAAGGCAGTCAAGGAAGTAATGTTTTTAAGAAAAGGTGGAACTGTCACGAGAACGATTAAGTTTCATGTTTTCGCTCTGTCAAAGTAGTCAAGGAAGGAACACAATATTACACTTGCTATATGAGGTTAAGTTATACAGTCACTGTTCAGTTTTATTAGCGCTGAGCTTTTTGTCAGTGCGGTCATTGTTGCGTTTTAAGTCTACATACCAGTTTGGTCAAGTGTCACTGATTAGCTTACTTATGGCAGTCACACCTTCTTCATCATTTTTATGGTTTCGAAGACATTTTTGTTATTGTGACGGCCGGTCAGTCTTATTTAACACTGAAGCTTATCTTAATGGAGTCAATGATTGTTTTGTCGGGAATCACACTATTCCAAAGGATATCAATAATCATTCTTATTTATTTAATTAATTACGTTCTTGGCTTTATGCCCACTGAGGAGTTTTACATTAATCTGCAATCAGGCATTTGTCATTGTGTCTTGACCATCTTTAGATTCACACAGGTGCTTTTCTCCGTGGTCTCTGATAGATGGTATGTTTACAGTCTTCATGGCAGTGTGGTCACTGAATCACTTTCAGTTTGCAATCAAGCTTCTATCAGCATGTCACTAATCATATTTTTAATATGAAATCATCCTTTAGCCTCTGTGATTACTGATCAGTCTTGTACATAACGTCATATTTTCCTTTAGGTCACTGATTAGTATTACAAGCATAGTCATACTGTTGTCATTGTTTGTGTTGACAATTGTTACATGTGCTACCAACTTTCTTTAGTTTTACGTTTGCTACATTTTTTGGTCAATTACGTTACTTTCAACTTGGCCAACAAGTCTAAAGTCTTCACTGTCGACTCCTGAAACCTTGAATATTGTATGCGGCAATAATGGTTTGAAGTGCATTGATGCTGAAATGTTCTATTTGCATTATAATCACGAAGCTCTCTCATTTGCATGTATATGACAAGTACTGTTATCCATTAGTTTGGAACAGGAAAGTGTAATAGCATTATGATCGTGCAACAGTATTTATCTACATGTAACAGCAAACTGTCATGATTCGTGAGTGCAGCAGAAATATTATCATCGTCTCGGGATGGCACAAGGTATAATCATCCTTGTATATGCAACGCTGGAGCGTGTCATTATCCAAGTTTCCGGAACAACAAAAGATGTGATCATCCATGTTCATGTAATAGCAAAAGTTGCTATGCTTGTCTATGCAACAGCTAGCGATGTAAATATCCATGCATATGGATTAAAGCAGTAATTCCAGGTTGATGTGTCTACGAATGGCAAAAGGAAAACGAAGGAATAGTAAATAAGTGGTTTCACTCATATTTTCGTTACTGTGATGACCGGTCAGCCTTAGACAAATACTCAAGCTTACACTGAAAAAGTGAGTGGTTATTTAGTCTGGAATCATTTTGCCAAAGAAGATCAACAGTCACTCTATTTAATTACGAGCTTGTCTTTGAGTCCACTGAGGAGTTTTGCATTAATATGCAATCAGGCATTTTTATTCTGTCTTGATCAACGTTAGCTTTACACAGAGGCGTTTCTTTCTGGTCTCTGATCGAACTTTATGTTTATAGTCTTCATGGCAGGGTAGTCTTTGCAATTCAGCTTCTATCACTGTATTAATAATCCTATTTTTAACATGAAATCATCCCTTTTGTCTGTGTGGTCACCAAGCAGCCTTATAAAGAACATCACATTTCCTTTAAGGTCTTTGATTAGTATTACAAGCACAGTCATACTGTTGTCATTGTTTGTGCTGACAATTGTTACATGAGCTACCCACTTACTTTAGTTTTACGTTTGCTACATTCTTTTGTTAACTACTTTAATATTTGCTTGGCCAAGAAGTCTGAAGTCTTCACCATCGATCCCTGAGACCTTGAAATATTCTGGTCGCGCTAATAATAGTTTGAAGTGTAATAATTTTGAAATCTTTCAGTTGCATTATTCTCATGACGCCCAATCACTTATGTTTATATTACAAGTAACTGTTATCCATTATATGAAAGAGTGACGTGTAACATTATTTATGTGCATTAACTGCAAACTGTCATAATTCGTGAGTGTAGCAAAAGGATTAGTGTCATATCTATGGATGGCATCAGGTATAAATGGTATAATTATCATTGCGCAAGCAAGGCCAGAGGTTTTCGGTATCCAAGTCTCCGGAACAGCAAAGTCATGTAATCACCCATGTATATAAAGTAGCAAAAGTTGTTATGCTTGTC
>JANJGK010000005.1:14289478-14304478 GCA_039081455.1 Macrobrachium rosenbergii | reverse complement strand
ATGAGAGAGGTTGTCTTTATTTTCATGTTAAAAGTCTGGTGCGAGTCCAAAATTGGTGATATTAAGGATATGGAAAACGTTTCTGCTACTTCTCAACTTGGTAACTGGTTGGGGTCGCTGTTTTTGACGAATCTTTGTGTGTTTCTGACACTCACTGGACTGCGCGTTTCATATTTTCCATTGGCAGATGTTTTACTGACGAATGCCCATCCTGACTCCAACCTTTCTTAGTAATCCAGGCTTGGAAAAAATAAAATGAATAATTTTACACAACCCAAGTTACAAATGCATTCAGTTTTCCAACAAATAACATTTGCATCAAGGAAGTGGAAACATTCACCAGCTGGGAGAAGCCACGAGACGGAGCAACAGCTGAGAACGCAAGGAAAGAAGAAACTAAATGCTCGAGAAAAATGAGCATCACTACCTGACCAATGGAAACGTCTCTTGCTGCATCTTCCCATGTCGTTCTGAAGATCTGTTTCTGGGAATTTCCAGATTAAACCATTCACAGGAAAGCTGTTGATTTCTTCCGTCAAGCTTGGCGAGAGGCCCGCTAATGGAGAGTTGTCTGAGAAGACCATTCTAGCCTGGCACTCAACGAAGACGAGTTTTCCCGCGATAATGGCTGTACCACATTTGTATGATTGGAGTGCACCAGTCGCCGTCTCATTATGAGAGAAGTGCGCTCTATTTATAACGTCAAAACTCCTTTCCTGGTAAACATTATTTGAAGAGCCTAGCGCGTCGGTCAACCGGTGTGTCCTGCAACACCTTCTGGTTTTTATTTTGATTTTAACCTTAAATACAGAAAAATGCAGAAATAAAGACGATACATTTGTGCACTCAATGACGGTCATTTTCTCTAGCTTTCAGTTTACATATGTGCCGTACACTAAGTATACAAGAAGTCTTAGTGAAGATTCGTATATATAGCATATAAAAAATAAAACAAATCTTCTCCAACGCACTCGCGCGAGGATGAACTTAGACTTTGAGTTTCCTGGAGTACTTTCCATGAAAGACAAAACGGTCTCTCTCTCTCTCTCTCTCTCTCTCTCTCTCTCTCTCTCTCTCTCTCTCTCTCTCTCTCTCTCTCTCGTCGATTTAATTCACAGATTTTAGTTCCTGCTCCTGTTTCCCTTATATCTAGTGGCGGGTCGTGGAGGAGGGGAGAAGAGGTTTTCTGGACTAGCAACGTCATAGGTTATCCGAACCTTCGATTTCTCATAAAGTAATTTAAAAAGTTAAAGTATATATTTACTCAGGAAATTCAGCTAAATACATTTCCACAATAAGTTATAAGTCAAAGTTATTGTTGCCTTTGTTAATCACAGCGCCAGTCCATCAGATGCGATTTCTTAACAGAACAGGTGTCATGAATAGTTTGGACTGTCAAATACAGGCACAGTTTACCAGGTGTAATAACGCAGCAACACATTAATACAGTTATTTTGTGTCCATAACAAATTGGAGCAATTTTTGGTCTAGGACTAACCTGACTTTTAGGTCGCCACTACCTATCAGAGACAAAGTGTTCACAATAGTGAAATTAAGTATCTTATGAATCTGCCTAACTTACGATCTCACTCGTTTTCTACTCGCAGAATGTTTTACAAGCAATGCGCTTTAGTGATGTTTTTACGACAGCCGCGACCTCTTTCATGTACGAGAGAGAGAGAGAGAGAGAGAGAGAGAGAGAGAGAGAGAGAGAGAGAGAGAGAGAGCGATAAGACACTGAATAATTCCAGGAGGAAACATCCAGGGAGATAACTGTCAGCGATATTCTCGAGCATATATCGCATCCAAGCGGATGATGTCCATGGGGCTATTTTCGGGTGACCCTCCCAAGACCGTTTGATCTTCAAAAGCTGACAGGCTCTTTGGCACGTCCCTTCCGACATCCCCTCGATTAGCATCTTGTCTCTGACAGCCCTTGCTCCTTGGCCTTCTTACACCCCCACCGAGCTCTAGGAACATTCCCTCATACATTTTGCTCATCCTTACAGCAACGTCCCTTTGCCCTACTTTTCCTCACTGCCACTTAGCACCAAAATTCTCTCATTTTCTCCTCTTACTTCACGCATTCATTCCCTTTACCCTTTGCAATAGCCTGTCACTCTCCCCCTCCCCTCCTTTTATGGTCCATTCAGACATTTTCTCTTCTCATTTTCCAGCCATTAAAGCCTCATTTCTCCCACACCTTTCTCTTTCTCCATCATTCCTCCTCCAATGCCTTTGTGACACATTTCCTCCTCTTCTGCCGTACATCAGGTACATCTTGTATTCCTCCTCCTCCTCTTCATCCTCCTCCTATTCACTCTACTCACACAAGACCTTTCCCCCTTTCCAGGACGAGAAAACCTGACCCATCAACACGAAAGGAAAAGTAAAAGAAGGACTCTGGAGAGGTATTGCCACAAATCTTTCCATATGCGACGAAGATTGGTCGCGTTTCTCTCTCTCTCTCTCTCTCTCTCTCTCTCTCTCTCTCTCTCTCTCTCTCTCTCTCTCTCTCTCTCTCTCTCTTTCAGAGTAGCGGCTTCCATTAGACTTTTGAATGTTATATCAAGGCTGTTTTCTCGCTATCTCCATCATCCTCCGCATCCCTTTCTCTGTCTCCGTCTCTCAAGAGATTATCCCTTCGAGTTGGAACTGAAATATCGATGCTCTTACCGTGTTTTTATTTTTTCATGAAAACAGGTTGCAATAATTGAAAGAAATTGCGAGAGACGAAATGGTCGTCATTTTTATGGCAGGAGGGTTAATGATGCTTTTATACCTTTGGGGAGCTGCCACTAATAATAATAATTATAATAAAGAAATGCTACTGAAGTAATCACTTCCTTGGCAAACACAAGAAAAAAAATGACAGGAAATATCTGTCGGACCTGAACAATGGAACAGAGAGTCTGAATGTAGGATGGGAAAAATCCTCCCCAGAATAATGAATCCTGGAAACTCCATTTCCCATTTTACGAGGTCTGATTTGTTTGTCGCTGGAGCTCGAATTTGATTTATTTCCGTCCAGTTTTCATGTGAAATCAAATCTATTTATTGTGATATTCTCCACTAGGCGTTTTATTGTTTTCCTTTGAGTTTTTTGTAGAATATTCTCTTATTCATGAATACTTCATCAATTCTTTTCAATAATTCAACAACAACAATTCATTTTATTCATAAAAACTTATTTTTGGGAAATTTATTACTTAGTCAATTTTGTCTTAAAATTTTCATGTTAAAAAGCTCACCCGAATTTCTGTAATTCTTTACAAACTTTTCGGCTCATCTTAAAACCTTCATATTAATGCAGGTCATTGTTTTTTCCGATTGATAAGATTCACTTTAAATTCCGATATATCACTTCCTCTCCCCTATTTGCATTATTCAAACTCTCGCTCTTTTCCCCTTCCCTATACTAATGCTTTAAGACTGCCCCGGCGATAAAAATTTTCAGCTGAAACGCCTTCTGAACATAGCATATTATTCCAGAGACTCGTTTTCGTTTCCCCAACTCCTTTAAAGTGTTCTCAGTCTTACCGCGACCTGTATTTCAATCTTGGCTTCGGAAACATTTTAACGGGATGGGATTGCAAAGCGCCTTAGAAATCGACACTTTACTCGGCATAAAGAAGTGCAGCAGCAGGAGGAAAAGGAAGGAGGTGGTTACATGAGCCACCAGAGAGACTCATTGCATTCGGATCATCTGGAAGAAAACGGAATATTATCGGCCAGGTTCAATGGAGTCATTGCTCTGAAGACATGTTACACATACTTGAAAGTTTTTTCTGTGCATTCTAATTGGACATTTCTTTGCAAAGGAACATATTAAAAGATCTGTATTTATATTGTGGAAAAGAAAATTTTTGTTTATGTTTAGGTGAAAGGGTGCTGTGACAACTAAGGTCATAGACGTCGGGGATGAATAAGTTTGTTCAAAATAACCAGAAAAATCTTAATAAAAATTTCGTGAAACAGTCACTCAATCCACAGAAGTTATGAGGAAAAAGTGTTTTTGCTCCTTAAATCAATAACTACTTGGAAATATAACTGGGAATTATCACAACTATCTCTATAAATGTTAGGGTGCATTCGCACTGCAGCAAAACATATCATAAACGCACGTTGGCAACTTATCATACAGACATCACAAACAGACGGAATACATATCAACGACTTATTGGTAATTCTAGTCCGTGCTTCATAAGATTGTCCGGTATCTCCCAAAGATGTGATCAACTCTTACGGTCAGTGACTTGTTTTCAACTTGTTTGTGAGACAGATGCAATATGATCCTGAGGTTTGTTTATGATATATTTCACTGCTAGGGGAAACACCCTTACCATTAATGACAAGTACATTTTATACAGTATTCACTCTTAAACCTTTTAAAAGAGAAAAAATTAACCTATTCATTAAGGTTGGGACACTCGTTCAGAAATTGATAAACAGTTCAAGATTCAAGTATGAAATTTGTGAGGCTACTCATTAAACAATAAATAAAAACCTGAACATAAAAGTTGTATGTGGAAGGTTGTCTTTACTTTCTGAGTTATATATTAAGACTGGTACGAGCCAAAAATCTAAGGAATTAAACGTACAAAAAAACTTTCTATTTTTCCTTCTTCCTCTCACTTTCATTCCTACACGGGGGTCGCTTTTTTGATGACCCTTTTGCACACGTTTCTTAAACTTATTAAATGCCTTATTTCACAATTTGTTTTGGTAGATATTTAACAAATGGACGCCATTCTGCATTGCAACCTTCCCTATTTATACGGGCTTAGGAAAGATAAAAAGCATCGTTTGCCACACAGTAGAAGTTACCAGGGCATTCAGTTTTCGCATAATGGCATTGGTATCTGGGCAGCATAAACGTTCACCATCTGGGACAAGAAAAGAAGCGGAGCAACGGCAGAGAACGCATGGAAAGAAGTCAGTGAACGCGCGAGAAAAATGAGCATCGTTCCCAGACCAATAGAGAAGCTTCGCGCTGCATCTTCCCACGTCGTTCTGGAGATCTGTTTCTGGAATTTCCAGATTAAACCATTCACACGAAAGCTGTTGATTTCTTTTGTCAAGGTTGGCGAGTTATCTGAGAAGACCATTCTAGCCTGCCACTCCATGAGGACGAGTTTTCCCGCCATAATGGCTGTACTACATTTGTATGATTGGAGTGCACCAGTCGCCGTCTCATTACGAGAAAAGTGGCTCTATTTATAACGTCAAAACTCCTTTTCTGGTGAACATTATATGAAGACTTTAGCGCGACTATTAATTTTTCTTCCTGCAATACCAATTGGTCTCTGCTGATTTTCATTTTAACCTTGAAGGTAACGTGAATAACGCAGAAATAAGAACACCTAGTTTCAGTTTAAACAATGACTGTAAAATAAGACTCCAGGAGGCTTTACTGAAGAATCATGTACGCAATATGCAAAAACAAAAAAAAAAAACAATAATAAAGGATCTCCATCAAACTCGTCGAAGGATGAACATAAATTATAAGTTACGCAGAGTATTTTACCTAACAATAACTTTAACTTGGATTATTCATGAAAAACACGATCTCTCTCTCTCTCTCTCTCTCTCTCTCTCTCTCTCTCTCTCTCTCTCTCTCTCTCTCTCTCTCTCTCTCTCACCAAATTTTAGGATTTCCTTCATGCCTTTACATCCGATGTTTGTCAGTGATGCAAACTTCCTTTTCAAGAGATAGGCCTAAGTTTTCTTCTATTCAATTCAAAGGTAAAAATTTCTTCCCACTCCTTTTTTCCATTTTTCTAGTGGCAGGGTCAGAGGGGGGGAGGGGGAGGGTGTCTGGACTAGCTTAGGTCGAAAGGTTATCCATAGCATAGACTCTCAAAAAGTAATAATAAAATATATACATTTACTTAAGAAAATTAGGTATACACATTTCCACAATACATTATAAATCAAAGTTATTATTGTCAGTGGTATTCACAGCGCCAGTCCATCAGACGCAATTTGTGAACATGACAGGTGAGTCATAAGCAGAACTAGCATGGACTGTGAAGCATGGTCTTCAATACAGGCAGAGTTTACCAGCTGCAATAACGCAGCAACGTAATAAATATAGTAGTCGTTTTGCTCTAGGTAAAGCATGAGCTTCAGACCTCTGCTATGCAACGAGGATACTTACAATAGTGGAATTAGATATGACACGAATTTGACTAACTTATGAACTCGCTCGTTTTCTGCTGGCAAAAATTTTAGAAACAACTTGTCTAAGTCTTCGTGATGTCCTTACGTGACATGCGAGAGAGAGAGAGAGACGAGAGAGAGAGAGAGCGAGAGAGAGAGAGAGAGAGAGAGAGAGAGAGAGGTAAGACACTGAATAACAATTCCAGGAGGAGACATCCAGCGAGATAAGTGTCAGAGAGAAGCTCAAGTATATTTCGCATCCAAACGGATGATGTCCATTTGGCTATTTTCGACTGACCCTCCCAAGACCGTTTGATCTTCACAAGCTGACAGGCTTTTTGGCACGTCCCTCCCGACATCCCCTCGAGGAGCATCATGTCTCTGACGGCCCTTGCCCCTTCTCCTTTCTACCTCAAACACCCCTCCCTAATTGCAAGATGCCCTCATATATTTCCCCTTCATTGGAGCAACGTTCTTTGCCCTAACTCTTTTCTCAGCCTCTTGCACCAAAATTCTCTCCCCCTTCCCTCTACTTCACACATTCTTTCCTCTTACCCTCTGAGACATTTCTATTTCTCCAAAATTCCTCGTTGTGGGTTATTCCTTTGTGACAGATTTCCCTCTTTTCCAACTCTTCCTCCCCTTCTGCCGTAGACAAGGTAAACTTAGTCCTCCTCCTCCATCTCCACCTGCAACTATTCCTCTCCTCCTCCCCCTCCTCCTTCTCCCCACTCCTACTCCCACTATTCACCCTCCCCACACTAAATCTCTCCTCCTTCCCACGAAAATAAAACAACCCATCAATATGAAGGAAGAGAGGGACGCTGGGGATGTACCGCGTTTTTCCTTTCTCTCTCTCTCTCTCTCTCTCTCTCTCTCTCTCTCTCTCTCTCTCTCTCTCTCCTTTAGAGTAGCGGCTTCCATTAGACTTTTGAATGTTATATCAAGGCCGTTTTCTCGCTATCTCCATCATCCTCCGCATCCCTTTTCTGTCTCCGTCTCTCAACAGATTATCCCTTGGAGTTGGAACTGAAATATCGATGGTCTTAGCGTGCTTCTGTTTTAGTGAAAAAATCAGTTAAAAGAATGGAAAGAAATTGTGAGTGACGAAAGGGTCATCATCTTTATGTCAAGAGTGTTAATGATGCTTTTGTGCTCATGCAAAACTGGCACTAATATTACTGTCTAATTATAATAGTAACGAACTGTCTCTGAAGTAATCACTTCCTTGGCAAACACACGAGGAAATAAAAATGATAGGAAATATCTGTCGGACCTGAACAATGGAACAGAGTCTGAATATAGGATGGGAAAAAATCCTCCCCAGAATAATGAATCCTGGAAACTCCATTTCCCATTTACGACGTCTGATTTGGGTGTCGCTGGAGCTCGAATTTGATTTATTTCCGTCCAGTTTTCATGTGAAATGAAATCTATATATTCTCATATTCTTCACTAGGGGGTTTATTGTTTTCCTTTAAATTTTGTCTAGAATATTGTCTTATTCGTGAATACTTCATCAATTGTTTTAAATCATTCAACTACAACAGTTTATTTTATTCTTAAACACTTATTTTGGGGGAATTAGTAATTACTCAATTTTGTCTCATCAAATTTTCATGTTAAAAACCACAACAGAATTTCTGCAATTCTTTACAGACTTTCTGGCCCATCTTAAAAACCTTCATATTAATGCAAGTCATTGTTGCTTCGGCTAGATATGATTCACTTCAAATTCCGACATATCACTTCCTCTCCCCCCATTTACATTATTCTTACTCTCGCTCTTTTCCTCTTTCTTCTTCCTGGGTAGAGCTCCTTTTTCTCCCCTTATCTTTCTCCGTTATTTGTACGCGCTTACTCATACTTTACGATTCCCCCGCCGACAGGAATTTTCAGCTGAAACGCCTTCTGAACATAGCATATTATTTCTGAGACTCGTTTTCGTTTTTCCAATTCCTTTAGCGTCTTCTCATTCTCGTCGTGACCCGGATTTCAATCTTGGCTTCAGAAACATTTTAACGAGATGGATTGTAAAGCGTCTGACAAATCGACACTTTACTCGACTTTAAGAAATACCTATTGAGATACCAAGTCAGGTATAGCAGTATATTCTAAGAAAGGAGGAGCAGCAGTGGGAGGAGAAGGAGGAAGATAAGGAAGGAGGAGGTGGTTACGACAGCCACCAGAGAGACTCATTGCATTCGGATCATCTGAAAGAAAACGGAATATTATCGGCCACGTTCAATGAAGTCTTTGCTCTGAAGACATGTACACATACTTGAGTCATAACACGTTTTCAAACTTAACTGTCGCCTTTTCAGCCTGTTGCAGGTTCGTTACCAACAGCAAATGAACTAAAAATAATAACAGTAAACAAAGGTAGTTTTTTTTTCTATGTAATCTAATTAGACAGTTCTTTGCAAAGGAACATATTAAAAGATCTGCAGTCATATTGTGGAAAAGAACATTTTTGTTCAACTTAGCTGATTTGCTTGTTTGTTTCGGTGAAAGGGTGCTGTGACAACTCAGGTCATTGACGTAGGGGATGAATCAGTTTGTTCAAAATAACTAGAAAAATCTTAATAAAAATTTTGTGAAACATTCATTTGATCCACAGAAGTTATGAGGAAAAAGTGTTTTTGCTCCTTAAATCAATAACTACTTGGAAACATAACTGGGAATTATCACAGCTATCTCAACAAATTTTAGGGTGCATTCGCACTGCAGCAAAAACATATCATAAATGCACGTTGGCAACTTATCATACAGACATCACAAACAGACGAAACACATATCAACAACTTATTGGTAATTCTAGTCCGTGCTTCATAAGATTGTCCGATATCTCCCAAAGATTCGATCAACCCTTACGGTCAATGACTTGTTTTCAACCTGCTTGTGAGACAGATGCAATAAGATGCTGAGGTTTGTTTTATGATATATTTTACTGCTGGGTGGAAACACCCTTATCATTAATTACAAGTACATTTTATACATTATTCACTCTTAAACCCTTTAAAAGGGAAAAAATTAACCTCTTCATCAAGGTTGGGATACTCGTTCAGAAAGTGATAAACAGTTCAAGACTCAAGTATGAAATTTGTCTGGCTACTCATTAAACAATAAATAAAAACCTGAACATAAAAGTTGTATGTGGAAGGATGTCTTTACTTTCTGAGGTATATAATAAGACTGGTACGAGGAATTAAATGTACAGTACATAAAAACTTTCTCTTTTTCCTTCTTCCTCTCACTTTCATTCCTACACGGGGGTCGCTCTTTTTGATGAACCTTTTAGACTCGTTCCTTAAACTTACTGAATGGCTTATTTCACAATTTGTTTTGGCAGATGTTTAACAGACGGACGCCATTCTTCATTCCAACCTTCCCTATTTATACGGGCTTAGGAAAGATAAAAAACATCACTTGCCACACAGTAGAAGTTACCAGGGCATTCAGTTTTCGCATAATGGCATTGGTGTCTGGCAGCATAAACGTTCGCCATATGGACAAGAAAAGAAGCGGAGCAACAGCAGAGAACGCAAGGAAAGAAGAAAGTGAACGCTCGAGAAAAGTGAGCATCGTTCCCAGACCAATAGAGAAGCTTCGCGGCTATTCTTCCTACGTCGTTCTGGAGATCTGTTTCTGGGAATTTCCAGATTAAACCATTCACACGAAGCTGTTGATTTCTTTTGTCAAGGTTGGCGAGTTATCTGGGAAGACCATTCTAGCCTGCCACTCCATGAAGACAAGTTTACCCGCCATAATGGCTGTACAACATTTGTATGATTGGAGTGCACCAGTCGCCGTCTCATTATGAGAAAAGTGCGCTCTATTTATAAGACAAAAAGCCTTTTCTGATGAACATTATTTGAAAAGCTTAGCGCGGTTATCAATTTTTTCTTCCTTAGTGTGTCGTGCAGTACCAATTGGTCTGCCCATTTTCATTTTAACCTTGAAGGTGACGCGAATAACGCAGAAATAAGAACGACACCGAGTTTCAGTTTAAACATTGACCGTAAAATAACGCTCCAGGAAGTTTTACTGAAGAATCGTGTATGCAATATATACAAAATAATAAAAAAATGAAAATAAACAAAATAAATAAAAAATAAAAACTCGTGCAAGAATGAACAAAATGGTAAGTTACTCAGTATTTTCTGTAACAATAACTTTAACTTGGATTGGTTCATGGAAAACACGCTCTCTCTCTCTCTCTCTCTCTCTCTCTCTCTCTCTCTCTCTCTCTCTCTCTCTCTCTCTCTCTCTCTCTCTCTCACCAAATTATGGGATTTCTTTCATGCCTTACATCCGATGTTTTTCAGTGATACAATCTTCCTTTTCAAAAAGATAAGCCCAAGTTTTCTTCTATTCAATTCAAAGGTAAAAATTTCTTCCCACTCCTTTTCCCATTTTTCTATGGCAGGGTCAGAGGGGGGAGGGGGAGGGTGTCAGGACTAGCTTAGGTCGAAAGGTTATCCATAGCATAGACTCTCAAAAAGTAATTAGAAAATGTACACATTTACTGAAGGAAATTTAGATATACACATTTCCACAATAAATGATAAATCAAAGTTATTATTGCCAGTGATATTCACAGCGCCAGTCATAAGTAGAACTAGCATGGACTGTGAAGCTTACCAGCTGTAATAACGCAGTAACACAATAAATACAGTCCGTTTCTGTCCATAAAAAAAAAGGAACGTGTTTTGCTCTAGGTAAAGCATGAGCTTCAGACTTCATTTTGCAACGAGAACAAAGTACTTACAACAGTGGAATTAAATATGACATGAATTTGACTAACTTATGAACTCGCTCGTTTTCTACCTGCAAAATATTTTAGAAGCAACTTTTCTAAGTCTTCGTGATGTCCTTATGCAGCCTTGACCTCTTTCGCCTGACATGAGAGAGAGAGAGAGAGAAGAGAGAGAGAGAGAGAGAGAGAGAGAGAGAGAGAGGAGAGAGAGAGAGAGAGAGAGAGAGATAACCTACTGAATAATAATTCCAGGAGGAGGGATCCAGGGAGATAAATGCGGATGATGTCCATGGGGCTATTTTCGACTGACCCTCCCAAGACCGTTTGATCTTCAAAAGCTGACAGGCTTTTTGGCACGTCCCTTCCGGTATTCCCCTCGAGGAGCATCCTGTCTCTGACGGCCCTTGCTCCTTCTCCTTCATACAGCCTACACCCTTCCCTAATTGTAAGATTCCCTCATATATTTTCAGTTCACTGGAGCAACGTTCCTTTGCCTTACTCTTCCTCAGCCTCTTGGCACCAAAATTCTCTCCCCCTTCCCTCTACTTCACACATTCTTTCCTCTTACCCTCTGAGACATTCAAACACTCCCCCCCCCCGGGCCAACACCTTTCTCTTTCTCCAACATTCCTCATTGCGGGTTATTCCTTTGTGCCAGTTTTCCTTCTATTCCAATTCTTCCTCCCCTTCTGCAGTAGATAAGGTAAACTTAGTCCTCCTCCCCCATCTCCACCTCGAACTATTCCTCTCCTCCTCCTCTTTCTCCCCCCTACCTCCTCCCCCTTTTTACCCTCCCCACACTAAATCTCTCCTCCTTTCTAAGAAGAAAAAACTTGACCCATCAACACAAACGGAAGAGAAGGACGCTGGGAAGGTACCGCCATTAAACTTGCCATATACGACGAATACTAGTCGCGTTTTTCCTCTCTCTCTCTCTCTCTCTCTCTCTCTCTCTCTCTCTCTCTCTCTCTCTCTCTCTCTCTCTCTCTCTCTCTCTCTCCTTTAGAGTAGCGGCTTCCATTAGACTTTTGAATGTTATATCAAGGCTGTTTTCTCGCTATCTCCATCATCCTCCGCATCCCTTCTCTGTCTCCGTCTCTCAAGGGATTATCCCTTCGAGTTGGAACTGAAATATCGATGCTCTTAGCGTGTTTTTATTTTGTTGTAAAAATAGGTGAAAAGAATGGAAAGAAACTGAGTGACGAAAGGGTCATCATCTTGATGTGAAGAGGGATAATGATGCTTTTGTGTTCATGCAAAAATGACACTAATATTATTATCTATCTAATTATAATAATAACGAACTACTACTGAAGTAATTACTTCCTTGGCAAACACAAGAAGGACAAAAAAAAAAAAAAAAAAGGACAGGAAATATCTGTCCGACCTGAACAATGGAACAGAAGGTCTGAATGTAGAATGGGAAAAATCCTCCCCAGAATAATGAATCCTGGAAGCAACATTTCCCATTTATACGAGGTTTGATTTGGGTGGTGCTGGAACTCGAAATTTGATTTATTTACGTCAAGCTTTCATTTGAAATCAGATCTATGTATTCTGCCATTCTTTGCTGGCGATTTACTCTTTTCGTTGAATTTCATGTAATTCTAATTCTTTTTCTTTTCATATTTCATCAATATAATTATCAAATTTATAAACACTTATTCCTTACGTGTTTAATTGTTAGTAACTTTTTATCTCAGTTTTCATAGTAAAAAAGGAAACCCGAATTTCTGCAATTCTTTACAAAGTTTTTGGCTCATCTTGAAACTTAATATTAATGCAAGTCATTGTTTCTTCTGCTAGATAAGATTCACTTTAAATCCCAATATGTCACTTCCTCTCCCCCATTTACATTATTCATTCTCAGCTCTTTTTGCAGTTCTCCCTGGGTAGAGTTTCTTTTTCCTTCTCCTTATCCTTCCCCGTTATTTGTCCGTGCCCAATGATACTAATGCTTTAAGAATCCCCGGCGACAGAAATTTTCAGTTCAAAAGCCTTCTGGACATTGCGTATCATTCCTGAGACTCGTTTTCGTTTCCGCAATTCCTGGAGTGTCTTCTCATTCTTACCGCGACCTGGATTTCAATCTTGGCTTCAGATACATTTTAACGAGATGGGATTGGTAAGCGTCTGGCAAATCGACACTTTGCTTACATTAAGAAATACCTATTGAGATACCAATTCAGGTATAGCAGTAAATTCTAAGAAAGGAGGAGCAGTGGGACGAGAAAGAGGAAGAAAAGGAAGGAGGTGGTGGTTACATAAGCCACCAGACAGACTCATTGCATTCGGATCATCTGAGAAAAAAAAAAAAAAACAAAAAAACGGAATATTATTGGCCAGGTTCAACATCATTGCTCTGAAGATGTTACACATACTGGAGTCACAAGACTTTTTCAAACTTAACTGTCTCCTATTCAGCCTGTTGCAGGTTCTTTACCAAACAGAAATTACCTAAAAATAATCACAGTAAACAAGGGCAGTTTTATTCTATGCATTCTAATTGGACATTTCTTTGCAAAGGAACATATTAAAAGATCTGCAGATATATTGTGGAAAAGCACATTTCTGTTCAACATAGCTGATTTGCTTGTTTATGTTTAGGTGAAAGGGTGCTGTGATAACTAAGGTCATTGACGTCGGGGATGAATAAGTCTGTTCAAAGCAACCAGAAAAATCTTGATAAAAATTTCGTGAAACATTCACTCAATCCATTGAACTTATGAGGAAAAAGTGCTTTTGAACCTTAAATCAATAACTACTTGGAAACATAACCGAGAATTATCTCAAGGAAGTACAACTATCTCTACAAATTTTAGGGTGCTTCCACACTGCAGCAAATCATATCATAAACGCACGTTGGCAACTTATCTCACACACATCACAGAGAGACAGAACAGATACCAACGACTTATTGGTAATTCTAATCTGTGCTTAATACGATTTTCCGGCATCTGCCAAAGATTCGATCTACCCTTACGGTCAATGACTTGTTTTCAACCTGTTTGTGAGACAGATGCAATAAGATGCTGAAGTTTATGATATATTTTACTGCTGGGTGGAAACACCCTTACAATGTCTAGTACATTTTATACTGTATTCACTCTTAAATCCCTTAAAAGAGAGAGAGAGAGAGAAAATAACCTCTTCATCAAGGTTGAGACATTCGTCCAGAAAGTGATAGACAGTTCAAGATTCAATTATGAAATTCGTGTGGCTACTCTATAAACAACAAATAAAAAACCTGAAAATAAAAGTTGTACGTGAAACGTTGCCTTTACTTTCCGAGGTATATATTAAGACTGGTACGAGCCAAAAATCTAAGGAATTAAATGAACAAAAAACTTTCTATTTCTCCTCCTTCCTCTCACTTTCACTCCTAGATGGGATCGCTCTTTTTGATGACCCTTTTTCACTCGTTCTTAAACTTTTTGTATGACTCATTTCACAATTTATTTTGGTAGGTGTTTAACAGACGGACGACAATTCTTCACTCAAATTCGCTATTCATACGGGCTTAGGGAAGATAAAAAACATCATTGCCACACAGTAGAAGTTACCAGGGCGTTCAGTTTTCGCATAATGGCAGTGGTATCTGGGCAGCATAAACGTTCACCATCTGGGACAAGAAACGAAGAGGAGCAACGGCAGAGAACGCAAGGAAGAAGTCGGTGAACGCTCGAGAAAATGAGCATCGTTCCCAGACCAATAGAGAAGCTTTCGCGCCGTATCTTCCCATGTCGCTCTGGAGATCTGTTTCTGGGAATTTCCAGATTAAACCATTCACACGAAAGCTGTTGATTTCTTTTGTCAAGCTTGGCGAGTGCCCGCTAATGAAGAGTTATCTGAGAAGACCATTATAGCCTACCACTGTATGAGGACGAGTTTTCCCGCCATAATGGCTGTACCACATTTGTATGATTGGAGTGCACCAGTCGCCGTCTCATTATCAGAAAAGTGTGCTCTATTTATAACGTCAAAACGCCTTTCTGGTGAACATTATTTGAAGAGCTTAGCGCGACTATCAATTTTTCTTCCTTAGTGTGTCCTGCAATACCAATTGGTCTCTGCCCCAT
>JANJGK010000005.1:14229593-14289378 GCA_039081455.1 Macrobrachium rosenbergii | reverse complement strand
TTACGCGGGGGTCACTCTCTTTGATGAACCTTTTTCACACGTTCCTTAAACTTATTGAATGGCTTATTTCACAGTTTGTTTTGGCAGATGTTTAACAGACGGACGCCATTCTTCATTCCAACCTTCCCTATTTATACGGGCTTAGGAAAGATAAAAAGCATCACTTGCCACACAGTAGAAGTTACCAGGGCATTCAGTTTTCGCATAATGGCATTGGTGTCTGGGCAGCATAAACGTTCACCATCTAGGACAAGAAAAGAAGCGGAGCAACAGCAGAGAGCGCAAGGAAAGAAGAAAGTGAACGCTCGAGAAAAATGAGCATTGTTCCCAGGCCAATAGAGAAGCTTTGCGCAGCATCTTTCCACGTCGTTCTGGAGATCTGTTTCTGGGAATTTCCAGATTAAACCATTCACACGAAAGCTGTTGATTTCTTTTGTCAAGCTTGGCGAGTACCCCGCTAATGGAGAGTTATCTGAGAAGACCATTCTTGCCTGGCACTCCATGAAGACAAGTTTACCCGCCATAATGGCTGTACAACATTTGTATGATTGGAGTGCACCAGTCGCCGTCTCATTATGAGAGAAGTGCGCTCTATTTATAAGACAAAACGCCTTTTCTGGTGAACATTATTTGAAAAGCTTAGCGCGGTTATCAATTTTTCTTCCTAAGTGTGTCGTGCAATACCAATTGGTCTCTGTCCATTTTCATTTTAACCTTGAAGGTGACGTGAATAACGCAGAAATAAGAACGACACCGAGTTTCAGTTTAAACATTGACCGTAAAATAACGCTCCAGGAAGTTTTACTGAAGAATCGTGTACGCAATATATACAAAATAATAAAAAATAAAAATAAACAATTAAATAAAAATAAAAACTCGTGCAAGGATGAACACAAATGGTAAGTTACTCATAGCATTTTCCGTAACAATAACTTTAACTTGGATTGGTTCATGGAAAACACGCTCTCTCTCTCTCTCTCTCTCTCTCTCTCTCTCTCTCTCTCTCTCTCTCTCTCTCTCTCTCTCTCTCTCTCTCCCAAATTATGGAATTTCTTTCATGCCTCACATCCGATGTTTTTCAGTGATACAATCTTCCTTTTCAAAAAGATAAGCCTAAGTTTTCTTCTATTCAATACAAAGGTAAAAATTTCTTCCCACTCCTTTTTCCCATTTTTCTATGGCAGGGTCAGAGGGGGGAGGGGGAGGGTGTCAGGGCTAGCTTAGGTCGAAAGGTTATCCATAGCATAGGCTCTCAAAAAGTAATTAGAAAATGTACAGATTTACTGAAGGAAATTTAGGTATACACATTTCCACAATAAATGACAAATCAAAGTTATTATTGCCAGTGATATTCACAGCGCCAGTCATAAGTAGAAATGGCATGGACTGTGAAGCACGATCTTCAATACAGGCAGAGTTTACCATCTGTAATAACGCAGGAACACAATAAATATAGTCCGTTTCTGTCCATAAAAAAAAGGAACGTGTTTTGCTCTAGGTAAAGCATGAGCTTCAGACCTCCATTATGCAACGAGAACAAAGTACTTACAATAGTGGAATTAAATATGACATGAATTTGACTAACTTATAAACTCGCTCGTTTTCTACTTGGAAAATATTTTAGGCGCAACTTGTCTAAGTCTTCGTGATGTCCTTACGACAGCCCTGACCTCTTTCGCGTGACAAGAGAGAGAGAAAGAGATAACCTACTGAATAATAATTCCAGGAGGAGGGATCCAGGGAGATAAATGCGGATGATGTCCATGGGGCTATTTTCGACTGACCCTCCCAAGACCGTTTGATCTTCAAAAGGTGACAGGGTTTTTGGCACGTCCCTTCCGGTATTCCCTCGAGGAGCATCCTGTCTCTGACGGCCCTTGCTCCTTCTCCTTCATACAGCCTACACCCCTCCCTAATTGTAAGATTCCCTCATATATTTTCAATTCACTGGAGCAACGTTCCTTTGCCTTACTCTTCCTCAGCCTCTTGGCACCAAAATTCTCTCCCCCTTCCCTCTACTTCACACATTCTTTCCTCTTACCCTCTGAGACATTCAAACACTCCCCCCCCCCCCGCCAACACCTTTCTCTTTCTCCAACATTCCTCATTGCGGGTTATTCCTTTGTGACAGTTTTCCTTCTATTCCAATTCTTCCTCCCCTTCTGCAGTAGATAAGGTAAACTTAGTCCTCCTCCTCCATCTCCACCTCCAACTATTCCTCTCCTCCTCCTCTTTCTCCCCCTACCTACTCCCCCTTTTTACCCTCCCCACACTAAATCTCTCCTCCTTTCTAGGAAGAAAAACCTTGACCCATCAACACAAACGGAAAAGAAGGACGCTGGGGCGGTACCGCCATTAAACTTGCCATATACGACGAATACTAGTCGCGTTTTTCCTCTCTCTCTCTCTCTCTCTCTCTCTCTCTCTCTCTCTCTTTAGAGTAGCGGCTTCCATTAGACTTTTGAATGTTATATCAAGGCCGTTTTCTCGCTATCTCCATCATCCTCCGCATCCCTTCTCTGTCTCCGTCTCTCAAGGGATTATCCCTTCCAGTTGGAACTGAAATATCGATGCTCTTAGCGTGTTTTTATTTTGTTGTAAAAATAGGTGAAAAGAATGGAAAGAAACTGTAAGTGACGAAAGGGTCATCATCTTGATGTGAAGAGGGATAATGATGCTTTTGTGTTCATGCAAAAATGACACTAATATTATTATCTATCTAATTATAATAATAACGAACTACTACTGAAGTAATTACTTCCTTGGCAAACACAAGAAGGACAAAAAAAAAAAAAAGGACAGGAAATATCTGTCCGACCTGAACAATGGAACAGAAGGTCTGAATGTAGAATGGGAAAAATCCTCCCCAGAATAATGAATCCTGGAAGCAACATTTCCCATTTATACGAGGTTTGATTTGGGTGGTGCTGGAACTCGAAATTTGATTTATTTACGTCAAGCTTTCATTTGAAATCAGATCTATGTATTCTGCCATTCTTTGCTGGCGATTTACTCTTTTCGTTTGAATTTCATGTAATTCTAATTCTTTTTCTTTTCATATTTCAGCAATATAATTATCAAATCTATAAACACTTATTCCTTACGTGTTTAATTGTTAGTAACTTTTTATCTCAGTTTTCATAGTAAAAAAGGAAACCCGAATTTCTGCAATTCTTTACAAAGTTTTTGGCTCATCTTGAAACTTAATATTAATGCAAGTCATTGTTTCTTCTGCTAGATAAGATTCACTTTAAATCCCAGTATATCACTTCCTCTCCCCCATTTACATTATTCATTCTCAGCTCTTTTTGCAGTTCTCCCTGGGTAGAGTTTCTTTTTCCTTGTCCTTATCCTTCCCCGTTATTTGTCCGTGCCCAATGATACTAATGCTTTAAGAATCCCCGGCGACAGAAATTTTCAGTTCAAACGCCTTCTGAACATTACGTGTCATTCCTGAGACTCGTTTTCGTTTCCCCAATTCGTTGAGCGTCTTCTCACTCTTACCGCGACCTGGATTTTAATCTTGGCTTCAGAAAGATTTTAACGAGATGGGATTGGAAAGCGTCTGACAAATCGACACTTTACTCACATTAAGCAATACCTTTTGAGATACCAATTCAGGTATAGCAGTAAATTCTAAGAAAGGAGGAGCAGTAGGACGAGAAAGAGGAAGAAAAGGAAGGAGGTGGTGGTTACATAAGCCACCAGACAGACTCATTGCATTCGGATCATCTGAGAAAAAAAAATACGGAATATTATTGGCCAGGTTCAACATCATTGCTCTGAAGATGTTACACATACTAGAGTCACAAGACTTTTTCAAACTTAACTGTCTCCTATTCAGCCTGTTGCAGGTTCTTTACCAAACAGAAATTACCTAAAAATAATCACAGTAAACAAGGGCAGTTTTATTCTATGCATTCTAATTGGACATTTCTTTGCAAAGGAACATATTAAAAGATCTGCAGTTATATTGTGGAAAAGAAAATTTCTGTTCAACTTAGCTGATTTGCTTGTTTATGTTTAGGTGAAAGGGTGCTGTGATAACTAAGGTTATTGACGTCGGGGATGAATAAGTCTGTTCAAAGCAACCAGAAAAATCTTAATAAAAATTTCGTGAAACATTCACTCAATCCACATAGCTTATGAGGAAAAAGTGCTTTTGATCCTTAAATCAATAACTAATTGGAAACATAACTGAGAATTATCTCAGGGAAGTACAGTACAACTATCTCTACAAATTTTGGGGTACGTCCCCACTGCAGCAAATCATATCATAAACGTACGCTGGCTACTTATCTCACACACATCACAGAGAGACAGAACAGATACCAACGACTTATTGGTAATTCTAATCTGTGCTTCATACGATTTTCCGGCATCTGCCAAAGATTCGATCTACTCTTACGGTCAATGACTTGTTTTCAACCTGTTTGTTAGACAGATGCAATAAGATGCTGAAGTTTATGATATATTTTACTGCTGGGTGGAAACACCCTTACAATGTCTAGTACATTTTATACTGTATTCACTCTTAAATCCCTTAAAAGAGAGAGAGAAAAAAATAACCTCTTCATCAAGGTTGAGACATTCGTCCAGAAAGTGATAAACAGTTCAAGATTCAATTATGAAATTTGCGTGGCTACTCTATAAGCAACAAATAAAAAACCTGAAAATAAAAGTTGTACGTGAAACGTTGCCTTTACTTTCCGAGGTATATATTAAGACTGGTACGGGCCAAAAATCTAAGGAATTAAATGTACAAAAAACTTTCTATTTCTCCTCCTTCCTCTCACTTTCACTCCTAGATGGGATCGCTCTTTTTGATGACCCTTTTTCACTTGTTTCTTAAACTTTTTGTATGACTCATTTCACAATTTATTTTGGTAGGTGTTTAACAGACGGACGCCATTCTTCACTCAGATTCGCTATTCACACGGGCTTAGGGAAGATAAAAAGCATCATTTGCCACACAGTAGAAGTTACCAGGGCATTCAGTTTTCGCATAATGGCAGTGGTATCTGGGCAGCATAAACGTTCACCATCTGGGACAAGAAACGAAGAGGAGCAACGGCAGAGAGCGCAAGGAAGAAGTCAGTGAACGCTCGAGAAAAATGAGCATCGTTCCCAGACCAATAGAGAAGCTTCGCGCCGTATCTTCCCATGTCGCTCTGGAGATCTGTTTCTGGGAATTTCCAGATTAAACCATTCACACGAAAGCTGTTGATTTCTTTTGTCAAGCTTGGCGAGTGCCCCGCTAATGAAGAGTTATCTGAGAAGACCATTCTAGCCTACCACTGTATGAGGACGAGTTTTCCCGCCATAATGGCTGTACCACATTTGTATGATTGGAGTGCACCAGTCGCCGTCTCATTATCAGAAAAGTGTGCTCTATTTATAACGTCAAAACGCCTTTTCTGGTGAACATTATTTGAAGAGCTTAGCGCGACTATCAATTTTTCTTCCTTAGTGTGTCCTGCAATACCAATTGGTCTCTGCCCATTTTCATTTTAACCTTTAAGGTGACATGAATAATGCAGAAATAAGAACGACACCGAGTTTCAGTTTAAACATTGACCGTAAAATAAGACTTCAGGAAGTTTTACTGAAGAATCGTGTAACCAAAATGAAAAAAAATAAATAAATAAAAAATGATCTCCATGAAACTCGTGCAAGGATGAACACAAATGGTAAGTCACTCACAGTATTTTCCCTAACAATAATTCCAAGAGGAGGCATCCAGGGAGATAAGTGTCAGAGAGAAGCTCGAGTATATTTCGCAACCAAGCGGATGATGTCCAAGGGGCTATTTTCGACTGACCCTCTCAAGACCGTTTGATCTTCAAAAGCTGACAGGCTTTTTGGCACGTCCATTCCGACATCCCCTCGAGGTGCATACTGTCGCTGGCGGCCTTGCTCCTTATGCTTCCTACAGCCTACACCCCTCCGTAATTGTAAGGTTCCCTCATACATTTTCCCTTCATTGGAGCAACGTTCCTTTGCCGCACTCTTACTCAGCCTCTTGGCACCAAAATTCACTCCCCCTTCCCCCTAATTCACACATTCTTTCCTCTTACTCTCTGAGACATTCAAACACCTCCCCCCCCAAAATTTCTATTTCTCCAAAATTCCTCGTTGTGGGTTATTCCTTTGTGACAGATTTCCCTCTTTTCCAATTCTTCCTCCCCTTCTGCCGTAGATAAGGTACACTTAGTCCTCCTCCTCCATCTCCACCTCCAACTATTCCTCTCCTCCTCCTCCTCCTCCTCCTCCTTCCCACTTCTCCCCCTATTCACCCTCCCCACACTATATCTCTCCTCCATCCCAGAAAGAGAGAACTTGACCCATCAACACGAACGGAAGAGAAGGACGCTGGGGATGTGCCGCGTTCTCTCTCTCTCTCTCTCTCTCTCTCTCTCTCTCTCTCTCTCTCTCTCTCTCTCTCTCTCTCCTTTAGAGTAGCGGCTTCCATTAGACTTTTGAATGTTATATCAAGGCCGTTTTCTCGCTATCTCAATCATCCTCCGCATCCCTTCTCTGTCTCCGTCTCTCAAGGGATTATCCCTTCCAGTTGGAACTGAAATATCGATGGTCTTAGCGTGCTTCTGTTTTGTTGTAAAAATCAGTTAAAAGAATGGAAAGGAACTGTGAGTGACGAAAGGCTCATCATCTTTATGTCAAGAGTGTTAATGATGCTTTTGTGCTCATGCAAAACTGGCACTAATATTATTATCTAATTATAACAGTAACGAACTGTTGCTGAAGTAATCACTTCCTTGGCAAACACAAGAAGAAATAAAAATGACAGGAAATTTCTGTCGGACCTGAACAATGGAACAGAGTCTGAATGTAGGGTGGGAAAAATCCTCCCCAGAATAATGAATCCTGGAAACTCCATTTCCCATTTTACGACGTCTGATTTGGGTGTCGCTGGAGCTCGAATTTGATTTATTTCCGTAAAGTTTTCATGTGAAATGAAATCTATATATTCTCATATTCTTCACTAGGGAGTTTATTGT
Source organism: Macrobrachium rosenbergii (assembly GCA_039081455.1). Classification (NCBI taxonomy): domain Eukaryota; kingdom Metazoa; phylum Arthropoda; class Malacostraca; order Decapoda; family Palaemonidae; genus Macrobrachium; species Macrobrachium rosenbergii. Next base: position 14,282,359 of record JANJGK010000005.1, on the reverse strand, counting down.
TTTCCTTTGAATTTTGTCTAGAATGTTCTCTAATTCATGAATACTTCATCAATTCTTTTCAATCATTCAACAACAACAATTCATTTTATTCATAAATAAATTATTTTTGGGGGATTTATTAATTAGTCAATTTTGTCTCATCAAATTTTCATGTTAAAAAGCACACCTGAATTCTGTAATTCTTTACAAACTTTCTGGCCCATCTTAAAACCTTCATAGTAATGCAAGTCATTGTTTCTTCCGCTAGATGTGATTCACTTCAAATTCCGATATATCACTTCCTCTCCCCCGTTTACATTATTCTTACTCTCGCTCTTTTCCCCTTTCTTCTTCCTGGGTAGAGTTCCTTTTTCTCCCCTTATCCTTCTCCGTTATTTGTACGCGCCTACTCATACTTAACGATTCCCCGCCGATAGAAATTTTTAGTTGAAACGCCTTCTGAACACTGCATGTTATTCCAGAGACTCATTTTCGTTTCCCCAATTCAGTTATCATCTTCTCACTCTCGTTGTGAATTGGATTTCAATCTTGGCCTCAGAAACATTTTAACGAGATGGGATTGTAAAGCGTCTGACAAATCGGCACATTACTCGGCATAAAGAAGTACCCAATGAGATACCAATTCAGGTATAGTAGTAAACTCTAAGAAAGGAGGAAGTACAGCAGGAGGAGGAGAAGGAGGAGGAAAAGGAAGGAGGTGGTTACGCAAGCCACTAGAGAGACTCATTGCATTCGGATCATCTGAAAGAAAACGGAATATTATCGGCAGCTTCAATAAAGTCATTGCTCTGAAGACTTGTTACACAAACTTGAGTCACAACACTTTTTCAAACTTAACTGTCGTCTATTCAGCCTGCTGGAGGTTCGTTACCAACAGAAATGAACTAAAAACAGTCACAGTAAACAACGGCAGTGTCGTCTATGCATTCCAATTAAACAGTTCTTTGCAAAGGCTAAATTAAGGACTATATTAAAAGATCTGTTATATTGTGGAAAAGAAATTTTCTGTTCAATTTAGCTGATTTTCTTGTTTATGTTTAGGCGAAAGGGTGCTGCGACAATTAAGGTCATTCACGTCGGGGATGAATACTTTTATTGAAAACAGCCATAAAAACATTAAGAAAAATTTCGTGAAACATTCACTCAATCCACATAGCTAATGATTAAAGAATACTTTTGCACCTCAAATCAGAATAATTATACAAATTTTAGGGTGCGTCCCCACTGCAGTAAAACATATAAAGAACATATTGGCAACTTATGGAGCACGCAAGGAAAATACAAGTCAACGGCTTTTAGGTAGTTCTAACCGGTGCTTCATACGGATATTCAGCATTGGCCAAAGATTCGTTCTACCCTTACGGTTAATCACTTGTTTTCAGCATGTGTGTGAAACAGATGCGATAAGCTGCGAACATATGTTTTAGACTTGCTTTCCTGTAGTGCGGACACACCCTTACAATACCACATGCATTTTATACAATATTCACTCATAAATCCCTTCAAAGAGAGAAAAAAATTAACCGCTTCATCAAGGTTGGGACATTCGTCCAGAAAGTGCTAAACAGTTCAAGATTCATGTACGAAATTTGTGTGGCTACTCATTAAACAACAAATAAAAACCTGAAAATAAAAGTTGTATGTGAAAGGTTGTCTGTATTTTCTGAGGTACATATTAGGACTGGTGCGAGGCAAAAATCCAAGGAATTAAATGTACAAAAAAGTTTTCTTATTCTTCTTCTGCCTCTCACTTTCATTCCTAGACGGTTTCGCTCTTTTTGACGACCCTTTTTCACTCGTTTCTTAAACTTACTGAATGGCTTTTTCACAATTTGTTTTGGCAGATGTTTAACAAACGGTCGCCATTCTTCGCTCCAATCTCAGTCAAGATAAAAAGCATCACTTGCCACACAGTATAAGTTACTAGTGCATTGAGTATTCACATAATGGCAGTGATATCTGGCAGCATAAACGTTCGCCATCTGGGACAAGTCAAGAAGCGGAGCAACGGCAGAGAACGCAAGGAAAGAAGACACTGAATGCTCGAAAAAAATGAGCATCTTCCCAGACCAATAGAGAATCTACTCGTTGCATCTTACCACGTCGTTCTGGAGATCTGTTTCTGGGAATTTCCAGATGAAACCATTCACACGAGAGCTGATGATTTCTTTTGTCAAGCTTGGCGGGTGCCCCGTTAATGGAGAGTTATCTGAGAGGACCATTGTAGCCTACCACTCCATGAGGACGAGTTTTCCCGCGATAATGGCTGTACCACATTTGTATGATTGGAGTGCACCAGTCGCCGTCTCATTATGAGAGAAGTGCGCTCTATTTATAACGTCAAAACGCCTTTTCTGGTGAACATTATTTGAAAAGTTTAGCGCGACTATCAATTTGTCTTCCTTAGTGTGTCCTGCAATACCAATTGGTCTCTGCCTATTTTCATATTAACCTTGAAGGTGATGGGAATAACGCAGAAATGAGAACGAAACAGAGTGTTAGTTTAAACACTGGCCGCAGTATAAGACTCTTAAGAAGTTTGACTGTGGAATCGTGTACGCAATATAAAAAAAAGTAAATAATTAAATAAAAATAATAAAAAATGATCTCCATCAAACTTGTGCAAGGATGAACATAAATGGAAAGTTACGCAGAGTATTTACGGTAACAATAACTTTGACTTGGATTGGTTCATGTACAACATCACGTTTCTCTCTCTCTCTCTCTCTCTCTCTCTCTCTCTCTCTCTCTCTCTCTCTCTCTCACCAAATTTCAGGATTGCTGGCATGCCTCACATCAACTGTCTGTCAGAGATGCAAACTTCCTTTTCATGAGATAAGCCTAAGTTTTCTTCGATTTAATTTAAAGGTTTTACTGGGGAGGTTTGGACTAGCTTAAGTCGAAAGTTTATCCATAGCGTAGTTTTTCTCAAAAAGAAATTAGAAAAGTTAATGTACATATTTACTTAAGGAAATTTAGCTATACACATTTTTACAATACATTATAAATCAAAGTTATTATTGCCGGTGGTATTCAGAGCTCCAGTCCATCAGACACAATTTGTTAGCATGACAGGTGAGTCATGAGCAGAACTAGCGTGGACTGTGAAGCATGGTCTTCAATATAGACAGAGTTTACCAGCTGTAATAACGGAAGAACACAACAAACACAGTCATTTTATGTCCATAAAAATTGGAACATGTTTCGCTCTACTTCCGGCATGAGTTTCAGACCTCCATTGTGCAACGAGAGCAAAGCACTTACAATAGTGGAATTAAATATGACATGAATTTGACCAACTTATGAAGTAGCTCGTTTTCTACTTGCAAAATATTTTAGAAGCAACTTGTCTAAATCTTTGTGATGTCCTTACGACAGCCCTGACCTCTCTCGCGTGACATATGAGAGAGAGAGAGAGAGAGAGAGAGAGAGAGAGAGAGAGAGAGAGAGAGAGAGATAAGAAGCTGAATAATAATTCCAGGAGGAGGCATTCAGCGAGATAAGTGTCAGAGAGAAGCTCAAGTATATTTTGCATCCAAGCGGATGATGTCCATGGGGCTATTTTCGACTGACCCTCCCAAGACCGTTTGATCTTCACAAGCTGACAGGCTTTTTGGCATGTCCCTTCCGACATCCCCTCGAGGAGCATCCTGTCTCTGACGGCCCTTGCTCCTTCTCCTTTCTACAACCCACACCCCTCCCTAATTGCAAGATACCCTCATATATTTCTCTTTCATTGGAGCAACGATCCTTTACCCTACTCTTCCTCCGCCTCTTGGCATCAAAATTCTCTCCCCCTTCTCTCTACTTCACACATTCTTTCCTCTTACCCTCTGAGACATTCAAACACCCCCTCCCCCACATTTCTATTTCTCCAATATTACTCTTTGTGGGTTATTCTTTAGTGACAGTTTTCCCTCTTTTGCAATTCTTACTCTCCTTCTGCCGTAGATAAGGTACACTTAGTCCTCCTCCTCCTCCATCTCCACCTCCAACTATTCCTTTCCTCCTCCTCCTCCTCCTTCCCACTCCTCCTCCCCCTATTTACCCTCCCCACACTAAATCTCTCCTCCTTCTCAGGAAGATAAAACACAACCCATCAACACGAACGGAAGAGAAGGACACAGGGAATGTACCGCGTTTTTCCTCTCTCTCTCTCTCTCTCCTTTAGAGTAGCGGCTTCCATTAGACTTTTGAATGTTATATCAAGGCCGTTTTCTCGCTATCTCCATCACCCTCCGCATCCCTTCTCTGTCTCCGTCTCTCAAGGGATTATCCCTTCCAGTTGGAACTGAAATATTGATGCTCTTAGCGTGTTTTTATTTTGTTGTAAAAATAGGTTAAAAGAATGGAAAGAAACAGTGAGTGACGAAAGGCTCATCATCTTGATGTCAAGAGGCATAATGATGCATTTGTGCTCATACAAAAATGACACTAATACTATCTAATTATAATAACAACGAACTGTTACTGAAGTAATCACTTCCTTGGCAAACACAAAACGGACAAAAAAAAAAAAAAAAAAAAAAAAATAGACAGAAAATATCTGTCGGACCTGAACAATGGAACAGAGAGTCTGAATGTAGGATGGGAAAAATCCTCCCCAGAATAATGAATCCTGGAAACTCCATTTCCCATTTTACGACGTCTGATTTGGGTGTCGCTGGAGCTCGAATTTGATTTATTTCTTTCCAGTTTTCATGTGAAATGAAATCTATATATTCTCATATTCTTCACTAGTGGGGTTTATTGTTTTCCTTTGAATTTTGTCTGGAATATTCTCTTATTCGTGAATACTTCATCAATTGTTTTCAATAATTCAAGTACAACAATTTTGTTTATTCCTAAACACTTATTTTGGGGGATTTATTAATTAGTCAATTTTATCTCATCAAATTTTCATGTTAAGAAGCACACCCGAATTTCTGTAATTCTTTACAAACTTTCTGGCCTATCTTAAAACCTTCATAGTAATGCAAGTCATTGTTTCTTCCGCTAGATGTGAGTCACTTCAAATTCCGATATATCACTTCCTCTCCCCCGTTTACATTATTCTTACTCTCGCTCTTTTCCCCTTTCTTCTTCCTGGGTAGAGTTCCTTTTTCTCCCCTTATCCTTCTCCGTTATTTGTACGCGCCTACTCGTACTTAACGATCCCCCCGCCGACAGAAAATTTCAGCTGAAATGCCTTCTGAACGCTGCATGTTATTCCTGAGACTCGTTTTCGTTTCCCCAATTCCTTTAGCGTCTTCTCATTCTCGTCGTGACCTGGATTTCAATCTTGGCCTCAGAAACATTTTAACGAGATGGGATTGTAAAGCGTCTGAAAATCGACACTTTACTTGGCATAAAGAAATTCCCATTGAGATACCAATTCAGGTATAGTAGTAAATTCTAAGAAAGGAGGAAATGCAGCAGGAGGAGGAGAATGAGGAGGAAAAGGAAGGAGGTGGTTACGCAAGCCACCAGAGAGACTCATTTCACTTAGATCATCTGAAAGAAAACGGAATATTATCGGTCAGTTTCAATGAAGTCACTGTTCTGAAGACTTGTTACAGTGACGGTTTACGCATACTCGAGTCACAACACTTTTTCAAACTTAACTGTCGTCTATTCTGCCTGTTGGAGGTTCGTTACCAACAGAAATGAACTAAAAACAGTCACAGTAAACAACGGCAGTTTTGTCTATGCATTCCAATTAAACAGTTCTTTGCAAAGGCGAAATTAAGGACTATATTAAAAGATCTGTTATATTGTGAAAAAGAAATTTTCTGTTCAATTTAGCTGATTTTCTTGTTTATGTTTAGGTGAAAGGGTGCTGCGACAATTAAGGTCATTCACATCGGGGATGAATACTTTTATTGAAAACAGTCATAAAACCTTATGAAAAATTCGTGAAACATTCACTCGATCCACACAGCTAATGATTAAAGAATACTTTTGCACCTCAAATCAGATTAATTATACAAATTTTAGGGTGCGTCCCCACTGCAGTAAAACATATAAAGAACACATTGGCAACTTATGGAGCACGCAAGGAAAATACAAGTCAACGGCTTTTAGGTAGTTCTAACCGGTGCTTCATACGAATATGCAGCATTTGCCAAAGATTCGTTCTACCGTTACGGTTAATCACTTGTTTTCAGCCTGTGTGTGAGACAGATGCGATACGCTGCTGACATATGTTTTAGACTTGCTTTCCTGTAGTGCGGACACACGCTTACAATACCACGTGCATTTTATACAATATTCACTCCTAAATCCCTTCAAAGAAAGAGAGAGAAAAAAAAAATAAACCTGTTCATCAAGGTTGGGACACTCATCCCGAAAGTGCTAAACAGTTCAAGATTCATGTACGAAATTTGTGTGGCTACTCATAAAACAACAAATAAAAACCTGAAAATAAAAGTTGTACGTGAAAGGTTGTCTGTATTTTCTGAGGTATATATTAGGACTGGCACGAGCCAAAAATCCAAGGAATTAAATGTACAAAAAAACTTTCTTATTCTTCTTCTGCCTCTCAATTTCATTCCTAGACGGTTTCGCTCTTTTTGATGACCATTTTTCACTCGTTTCTTAAACTTATTGAATGGCTAATTTCACAATTTGTTTTGGTAGATGTTAACAGACGGACGCCATTCTTCGCTCCAAACTTAGTAAAGATAAAAAGCATCACTTGCCACACAGTATAAGTTACTAGTGCATTCAGTATTCTAATAATGGCAGTGGTATCTGGCAGCATAAATGTTCGCTATCTGGGACAAGTCAAGAAGCGGAACAGCGGCAGAGAACGCAAGGAAAGAAGACACTGAATGCTCGAGAAAAATGAGCATCTTCCCAGACCAATAGAGAATCTACTCGATGCATCTTACCACGTCGTTCTGGAGATCTGTGTTCTGGGAATTTCCAGATGAAACCATTCACACGAAAGCTGATGATTTCTTTTGTCAAGCTTGGAGAGTGCCCCGTTAATGGAGAGTTATCTGAGAGGACCATTGTAGCCTACCACTCCATGAGGACGAGTTTTCCCGCCATAATGGCTGTACCACATTTGTATGATTGGAGTGCACCAGTCGCCGTCTCATTATGAGAGAAGTGCGCTCTATTTATAACGTCAAAACGCCTTTTCTGGTGAACATTATTTGAAAAGTTTAGCGCGACTATCAATTTTTCTTCCTTAGTGTGTCCTGCAATACCAATTGGTCTCTACCCATTTTTATATTAACCTTGAAGGTGATGGGAATAACGCAGAAATGAGAACGAAACCGAGTTTTAGTTTAAACACTGACCAAAGTATAAGACTCAAAGAAGTTTTATTGAAGAATCGTGTATGCAATATATATAAAAAAGTAAATAAATAAAAATAATAAAAAATTATCTCCATCAAACTTGTGCAAGGATGAACATAAATGGAAAGTTACGCAGAGTATTTTCTGTAACAATAACTTTGACTTGGATTGGTTCATGTACAACATCACGTCTCTCTCTCTCTCTCTCTCTCTCTCTCTCTCTCTCTCTCTCTCTCTCTCTCTCACTAAATTTCAGGATTGCCTTCATGCCTCACATCAGCTGTCTGTCAGAGATGCAAACTTCCTTTTCAAGAGATAAGCCTAAGTTTTCTTCGATTTAATTCAAAGGTTTTACTGGGGAGGTCTGGACTAGCTTAGGTCGAAAGTTTACCCATAGCGTAGACTTTCTCAAAAAGAAATTAGAAAAGTTAATGTACATATTTACTTAAGGAAATTTAGCTATACACATTTCTACAATACATTATAAATCAAAGTTATTATTGCCGGTGGTATTCAGAGCTCCAGTCCATCAGACACAATTTGTTAGCATGACAGGTGAGTCATGAGCAGAACTAGCGTGGACTGAGAAGCATGGTCTTCAATATAGACAGAGTTTACCAGCTGTAATAACAGAAGAGCACAACAAATACAGTCATTTTATGTCCATAAAAAATGGAACATGTTTCGCTCTAGGTCCAGCGTGAGCTTCAGACCTCCACTATGCAACGAGAACAAAGTACTTACAATAGTGGAATTAAACATGACATAAATTTGACTAACTTATGAACTCGCTCGTTTTCTACTTGCAAAATATTTTAGAAGCAACTTGTCTAAGTCTTCGTGATGACCTTACGACATAAAGGAGAGAGAGAGAGAGAGAAGAGACAATGAATAAAAATTCCAGGAGGAGGCATCCAAGGAGATAAATGCGGATTATATCCATGGGGCTATTTTCGACTGACCCTCCCAAGACCGTTTGATCTTCAAAAGGTGACAGACTTTTTGGTACGTCCCTTCCGACATCCCCTCAAGAAGCATCCTGTCTCTGACAACCCTTGCTGCTCCTCCTTCCTATATCCTGCATCCTACACCCCTCCCTAATTGAAAGATTCCCTCATACATTTCCTCTTCATTAGAGCAACGTCCCTTTGCCCTACTCTTCCTCCGCCTCTTGGCACCAAAATTCTCTCCCCCTTCCCTCTACTTCACACATTCTTTCCTCTTACCCTCTGAGACATTCACCCCCCCCCCCAACAACACCTTTCTGTTTCTCCAACTTTCCTCGTTGCGGTTATTCCTTTGTGACGGTTTTCCCTCTTTTCCAATTCTTCCTCCCCTTCTGCCGTAGATAACGTACACTTAGTCCTCCTCCGCCATCTCCACCTCCAACTATTCCTCTCCTCCTCCCCCTCCTCCTTCTCCCCAATTCTCCTCCACCTATTCACCTTCCCAACACTAAATCTCCCTTCCCAGGAAGATAAAACTTAACCCATCAACACGAACGGAAGAAAAGGACGCTGGGGAGGTACCGCCAATAAGCTTGCCATATACGACGAATACTAGTCGCGTCCCCCCCCCCCCCACCTCTCTCTCTCTCTCTCTCTCTCTCCTTCCGGGTAGCGGCTTCCATTAGACTTTTGAATGTTATATCAAGGCCGTTTTCTCGCTATCTCCATCATCCTCCGCATCCCTTCTCTGTCTCCGTCTCTCAAGGGATTATCCCTTCCAGTTGGAACTGAAACATCGATGCTCTTAGCGTGTTTTTATTTTGTTGTAAAAATAGGTGAAAAGAATGGAAAGAAACTGTGAGTGACGAAAGGCTCATCATCTTTATGTCAAGAGGGATAATGAAGCTTTTGTACTCATGTAAAACTGGCACTAATATTATCTAATTATAATAGTAACGAACTGTTACTGAAGTAACCACTTTCTTGGCAAACACAAGGACTAAAAAAAAGAAAGACAGGAGATATCTGTCGGACCTGAACAATGGAACAGAGAGTCTGAATGTAGGATGGGAAAAATCCTCCCCAGAATAATGAATCCTGGAAACTCCATTTCCCATTTTACGAGGTCTGATTTGGGTGGCGCTGGAGCTCGAATTTGATTTATTTCCGTCCAGTTTTCATTTGAAATCAAATCTATATATTCTGCAATTTTTCGCTGTATTTCATGTATAACGTTCCCTTATTCATCAAGATCTAATTCTTTTTCTTTTTATATTTCAACAATATAATTGTCATATATATAAACGTTTATTCCTAACGTGTTTAAGTATTAGTAAATTTCTATCTCAGTTTTCATGTTAAAAATGGAAACCCGAATTTCCGCAATTCTTTACAAAGTATTTTTTACTTAACTTGAAACTTAATATTAATGCAAGTCATTGTTTCTTCCGCCAGATAAGATTCACTTTAAATTCCGATATATCACTTCCTCTCCCCCATTTCCACTATTCATACTCTGCTCTGTTTTGCAGAGTTTCTTTTTCCTCCTTATCCCCCCCATTATTTATCCGTCCCCACTGAAATTTTCAGGTGATACTCCTTCTCAACATTGCGTATCATTCTTGAGACTCGTTTTCGTCTCCCCAGTTTCTTGAGCGTCTTCTCACTCCTACCGCAATCTTGGCTTCAGAAAGATTTTAACGAGATGGGATTGGAAAACATCTGACAAATCCAAGGCAACAGTAATTAAACGAATACTTGCGGCAGACAGCCTTGTTTGGAGTGGGCCGACTCATTTAACTTTTCCAAGAGTGGCAGAAAGCAAGGACAGGAATGACAGGTAATACTAAGAGGATTAGAAAGTATTTGAGCTAGTTTGTCAAGAGATGACTCAAGAAAAACTGCCAGCATATCATCTCGAGCCGGTTATCTTGTTAGCTTTTACAAGAACAAGAGAAGTAGACGTGGAAAAGAAATGTAAACATTCTACAGCACGGCTGTCTGCATAAAGAAGGCTGCTAGGTTTACGTGTTAGTAAGCATACCTTTATACGACTGAAAAATATTCTGCTAATGGCCTATAGGAATAACCAACTTCCCAAAGAAAACAGTTCTTAATTTTACTTTTCTACTTAGAATGTCTGAACACTTTTGTCCCCCTAAATTTCCCCCTTGATTTTCATGTTTGCTATCCTCATTAATAAAACGTGTTTTGGGATCTCTTTTCTCAAGTGGTTTTTTTCAGTTATTTCAAATGAGCACAGTCGCCATCTTGATCCTTTTTAAATCCGTTGGGAATATTTCGAAAATATTCTTTAGGACTTGATACTCGAGTACCTGTTGAGTAAAGGTATAATTGTGTATGGAACGCATTTTGGGAGACAGTTACGAAACTATTTGGTCTTTCAGGCTTCAGATCGACCTCTGTTTTTCATTATAATATCGGCCTTTCTTTCCTTACACATATAACGAAAAAATACAGCTTTTCAACCTTTATCAGATATTCTTTAATTCATTTCCCCTTCAAGTTCTCTCCTAAGTCATAAGAATCATCAAAGAAAATTAGTTTTCGTTAATGAAAATGCCTCTGACTCTTTATTACATCATAAATTTCGGAATTCGGGAAATCCTATCCTAATTGATTTGGATTTTTTCATCGATTCTATTGGATTTTAGACTCTGAGGTAATTAATCAAAGAGAATTAAAATATGAGTGAACACGCTTATAAAACAGCTTACAACATAACTGAATTTTTGTTATTTGGTGAGATATTCTTTTCATCATTTTCCTATTCCTAGCATTTCGCATCTGTTATTTCAAGGATGAGGCTCTTCTACCAACTGGAGAAAAATCTGTTAGCTTTTCTTTGTAACTACTGTGTGTGTGTGTGTGTGTGCTTATTTCCAAAAGATAAAGGTGAATATTCATCCGTGTGTTACCTTTGTGACATCGATAATGTGATTCGTCTGTTGATCATTTAGTTCTGCTGGCAACTATTGCAAATACTTTCGAATTATTCATTTTACAATGAGATAAAGGAAGAGCTTACTCCAATTGAATAACAACGCTTTGCTGAAACAATAAAACCATAGACCTGGAACATCTTCAACATCTACAGTTATTTTCTCTAAAATCCCTCCACGCGTTTCCATCGACATTTTTGTTTTCTCAAGCGGCGTCGGTGCGTTTTCTGTTATTCCTAATAACTTTGATCCCTGTCTTTCCATTTCCTTACCATCCTCTCATTCAACTAGTTGGCCTTTAAATTACTCCTCATTCCCCTTCTCCCTTATTGTGTCGAATCTTTATCATGCTCGTCTATTCCCTTTTCTCATTCTGCAACTGAATCAGTCATCATAATTAAAAAGGAAATCCTGCATATCTCCTGGTAAAGGAGAAAATTTTGTGTTACTGGTTGCCTCTTTGTGTGTGTATATATATATATATATATATATATATATATATATATATATGTGTGTGTGTGTGTGTGTGTGTGTGTGTGTGTGTGTGTGTGTGTGTGTGTGTGTGACTGCCAGCTTCGTCCCAGAATTTAAATTTATAAAAAAAAAAAAATGGCAAGCTAGCGAGTCCCTTTTCTGGCGTGACTTTCCTTTACCCCTTCTCTTTTCCGGGAAATTCAAAAGCCACAAGGAAAACATGATATTTGACATGGCATGTTGGCAGGCTGGTGATTATTATTATTCGCGAAATATCTCTTATTTTGGAGCTCCTGACATCTTGGGGAAGAATATTCTTTGTTTCCCTTCGTAATCTTGAGCCTTTTCACCTAAATGCGTGTCTTCTCGAGGACGTCCCATAAGTAGTATTTCATGATTCTGTCAAGTCTCCGCTGCGCTTTGGAAATGACGATCTCTTTGTAGCTTCGTAGCAACGGAGGAACACTGTTCCGTGTCTTGCAGAAACACTACTCTGCTCGGTATTGTGTGACATGAATTCCAGCCTCCAGCTGAAATGGGCATCGCGTTATTACTTCCACCATACTTGTTTTTAGACGTGAAGGTAAACGAGCCGTGAAAAATTGCATGTGGTGTGTGTACGTTTTTGTTACAATCCTCTAGTTGTGAAAACTGAAGACGGAAAATACACGGAAGTTCATTTATTATACCTGAATGATTGTAAGAGCCATGTAAATCACTTCTTTCTCAGGACAGAAATTTTTTTTCTCATCCATTGCCATTTTTTCTTTGAGCCTGGGTTCAATAAATTTGTGTAGTCGTCTAACACGTCAACTTAGATTATAACTTTGTTACAGAATTCCTGCATTGGCCATGAAAAGTGTTTAGCAGTGTTTCTTCTATTCAAGTGAAATACTACTATAATCCACTTGTATAATATATTTCATTTCTCCCTTACGGGAAAGAAATTTCCTGGGAACGCAAAAATTCGAGGTTCATTTATTTTCCACATTTAGGTAAAAAAAAAAACCGCTAATGGCAAAATGATCCAAGAGTTAAGAGTTAGAAATAGGGAACTCTAACATTAAAATGTAAATTAAAAATCTCTATACTATCACCTTTGCGACATATTTTCGGTTAGGTGAAGAACAGGACAGCAGTATAAGGTTTCATGGAGCAAATATTATCTTGACCTTAACCTTTTAAAATATGGGAAATTTATCGCAGCATAAACAAGCTTACACAAACTCCAAGTAAGAATAGTATTGACTCAACAAAAGAAGTATTACACTTCCGCTCAGTAAATAATTTCGAGGGGGAAAACAGTAAAATTTTACTTCAAGAAAAAGAGAGCTAGGTAACAAAATCAAAAGTAAAAAATGGGCCGAAGTTTCTTCGGCACAATCGAGTTTTCTGTATAGCACAATCAAAGCCACCGAAAATAGATCTATCTTTCGGTGATCTCAGTATAATAGCGTATGAGCCGCGGCCCATGAAATTTTAACCACGGAACGGTGGTGACCTGTCCTATAGCGCCAGACGCACGATCCATGGCTAACCTTAACCTTGGATAAAATAAAAACTACTGAGGCTAGAGGACAGCAATTTGGTAGGTTTGATGATTAGAGGGTGGATGATCAACATAACAATTTACAGTCCTCTAGCCCCAGTAGTTTTTAAGGTCTGAGAGCGGACAGAAAAAGGCAAACGGACAGAAAAAGCCATCTCAACAGTTTTCTTTTACAGAAAGCTAAAATGATTGTAGCTTGTTTGAGTGGTGCGTTCATCTGAATAAAAGATGAATCCCTGAAAGTGAGGTGATAGGGTCTGAAAATAAAAGGTAGTAGAATTCACAACAAAACCTGAAAGAGTATTGGGTCTTCCTTTTAAGCTTCTTTGACGTAAATCCTGGTGTGACATGAATTTTCCAGGTGAGCTGAAAACACCTGATGCGAGGACAGGTGAGGAGGAAGAGGAGCGATTCTTCGTTATTTCCTTTGAAGGACTTCATTTTGGTGATACAAGCAAGTCTTTCATACAAAATTCTGCGTAACGTATGAAACATTTACTAGCTCACAGGAGATGTTCATACAATGGTATCTGTCGTGCTTACGACCATCTTTAACTAACTATAAACTTGAAAGGCAAAAGAATATTTTGCAAAATTGACAAGAATCAAGAAGACACTCTCCTGAAATATGCAGGTAGAAGACACTGAAAACGTCACTACATTTTCTGAGGTATGGGATGGAGGGGAAAGAGGAGGGGGAGAGGTGGAGGAAGGAGGGGTAGGCAAGGGAAATGAGAGGGGAAAGGGATGGGGCAGGGGGGAAGGGATGGGGAGGGGGAAGGGAAGGTCACAGCTAAATTAACACACCGTGTGCTCCGGAAGGGTTGGAGGGGAAGAGGAAGGGGAGGGGGAAGGGGGAGATAGGGGAGGCGAGGGAGAAGGGGAGAGGAGGGGAGGGGAAGGTGGAGGGGATGGAAGAGGGAAGGGGAGGGAGAGGGAAGGTGGAGGGGATGGAAGAGGGAAGGGGAGGGAGAGGGAAGGTGGAGGGGATGGAAGAGGGAAGGGGAGGGAGAGGGAAGGTGGAGGGGATGGAAGAGGGGAGGGGAGGGAGAGGGAAGGTGGAGGGGACGGAAGAGGGGAGGGGAGGAAACAGCTGAATTAACACTTGATCGTGTGTTCGGGGGAGGGGAGAGGGAAGGGGGAGGGAAGATGGAGGAGATGGAAGAGGGAAGGTGGAGGGGATGGAAGAGGGAAGGAGAGGGGGAGGAGAGAGGGAAGGAGAGGATAGGAAAAAGCTGCCTCAACACTTGATCGTGTGCTGGGGGAGGGGAGAGGGAAGGGGAGGGAAGGTGGAGGGGATGGAAAAGAGAAGGGGAGAGGGAGGAGAGAGGGAAGGGGAGGGGAGGAAACAGTTGAATTAACACTTGATCGTGTGCTCGGGGGAGGGGAGAGGGAAGGGGAGGAGGAGGACATAGCTAAGTTAACATTTGATCGCATGCTCCGGAAGGGGGATGGAAGAAGGAAGGGGGAGGGGAGGGAAGAGGGAAGTGGGGGGATAGGACAGAGAGAAGGGGAAGGGAAGGACACAGGTCATTTAACACGATCGTGTGCTTGGGGAAGGGGGAGGGGGATGGAAGAGGGAAGGGGAGGGGGAAGGAAAAGGGGAGGGGGATGGAAGAGGGAAGGGGAAGGGGATGGAAAAGGGAAGGGGCGGAGGAAGGAATAGGGGAGGGGGATGGAAGAGGGAAGGGGAGGGGGATGGAAGAGGGAAGGGGAGGGGGATGGAAGAGGGAAGGGGAGGGGATGGAAAAGGGAAGGGGAGGGGGATGGAAAAGGGAAGGGTAGGGGATGGAAAAGGGAAAGGGAGGGGGATGGAAGAGGGAAAGGGAGGGGGATGGAAGAGGGAAGGGGAGGGGGATGGAAGAGGGAAGGGGAGGGGATGGAAAAGGGAAGGGGAGGGGGATGGGAAAGGGAGGGGGATGGAAGATGGAAGGGGAGGGATGGAAGAGGGAAGGGGAGGGGATGGAAAAGGGAAGGGGAGGGGGATGGGAAAGGGAGGGGGATGGAAGGGGAGGGATGGAAGATGGAAGGGGAGGGATGGAAGAGGGAAGGGGAGGGGGATGGAAAAGGGAAGGGGAGGGGGATGGAAGAGGGAAGGGGAGGGGGATGGAAGAGGGAAGGGGAGGGGGATGGCAAAGGGAAGGGGAGGGGGATGGAAGAGGGAAAGGGGAGGGGGTGGAAAAGGGAAGGGGAGGGGGATGGAAGGGGGAAGGGCAGGTGAATGGAAACGGGAAGGGGAGGGGGATGGAAGAAGGAAGGGGGAGCGGTTAAACAGAAGATAGAATCTACCGAGTCAAAGAAGTTGTGAAAAGGCCGAAGAGTTTCACACAAATCCTGAGATACTGGGAGAGGTCACTGTAGGGTCACTAGAGGTCACTGCTGACATACTGATCATGTAAGGTTGTACTGTCACCGGGATTGAGTAACCACGCAAAATTTCAAGTCCATCGGACGAAGGGAACAGGTCGAAACATACAAGATTTGTAACAATTTTGTGTGGTTTATTTTACTACCATGAGGTAAAGCTGAATGTACATCTGTGTATTATCTTGATAATATGATTGTTCTATTCAATATTCTATAATGCAAACAACTGCTGCATAGTTTCGAAATATTCATCCTATCCTGACAAAAAATAAAGACTTAGTCCAGTTAAGTAACGACGCTTTGTTGAAACAATAAAATCCCAGATGCACAGTAAGATCACCATATATTAACCGATATCTTCTCCAAAATCCCTCCTGGCATTTCAATCGACATCTTCGTTTACTCAAACTGTGTCTCTTCTTATTTTGTTATTTCTAATCCCTTTGGTCACAGTCTTTCATTTCCTTCCCTTCTTCTCATTTAACTGATCGTCCTCTAAGTTCCTCCTTATCCCCCATCTTCCCTTTTGCGTCTCATTTTTATCATGCTGTTCCATTCCCTCTTCTCATTCCGAGACTGAATCAGTCATCAAAATAAAGAAGGAAATCCTGCATATCTCCTGGTCAGGGAATTTAAGATGAATCTTCTGAAAACTTTCACATGAGACCGTTTTGTGTGCGTGTGTTTGTGCATGTTTGTGAGTGTGTGTGTGGTTTTGTGTGTGTGTGTGTGTGTGTCTGTGTGTGTGTGTGTGTGACTGCCAGCTTCATCCCAGAATTTAAACTTACTACAAAAAAATGACAAGCTGGCGAGTCCGTTTTCTGGCGTGACTTTCCTTTGCCTCTTCTCTTTTCCGGAGGATTCAAAAGCCGCAAGGAAAACACGATATTTGACATGGAACGTTGGCAGGCTGGGGATTATTATTACGCGAGAAACCTCTCTTATTTTGGAACTCCTGACATCTTGGGGAAGAATATTCTTTGTTTCCCTTCGTAATCTTGAGCCTTTTCACCTAAATGCGTGTCTTTTCGAGGACGTCCCATAAGAAGTATTTCATGATTCTGTCAAGTCTCCGCTGCGCTTTGGAAATGACGATCTCTTTGTAGCTTTGTAGCAAAGAAAGAACACAGTTTCATGTCTTGTAGAAACGTTTCTCTGCTCGGTATTGTGTGACATGAATTCCAGCCTTCAGCTGAAATGGGCATCGCGTTATTATTTCCACCATGCACATTTTTAGACGTGAAGATAAACGAGACATGAAAAACTGCATGTGGTGTGTATATGTTTTTGGTAAGTATTCAGATGTATACGCTGACGACAGAAAATAAATTGCAGTGCATTTGCATGCCTGAATAATTGTAATAGACAAGTAAGTCTTTTACTCCTCAGGATAAAGGTATTTTTTTTTTACCCACTGTCCTTCTTTCTTCCATCCTTGGCTAAATAAGGGTAACCAATCATCTACTATGTCAACATCATGAATAACATATGTACCCAACCATGAAATCGAAGAAAAAACAACACAGAAAGAAATGAAACACAGGTCTTAATTTGTCCCAAGAGCTTCGCCATCCAGCAGGCCTCTTGCGGAGAAATTTATTGAATAAAGTTCCCAGGACGAGAACTGATGGAGGGCGAAACTATTGGGAAATACTATGACCTGTATTTCCTTCTTTCTCTGTTGTATCTCTTTCGTTTCCTTGGTGGAATACACCTATATATTTCATCCTCATCACTGAGAAGGATACAGTTGTGTGTTTGCGTGTGTGTGCATATATACATGTGTGTATATATATATATATATATATATATATATATATATATATATATATATATATATATATATATATATATATGTGTGTGTGTGTGTGTGTGCGTATATATATATGTCTATTTTTATAATATATATATATATATATATATATATATATATATATATATATGTATATATATATATATATATATATATATATATATATATATATATATATATATATATATATATATATATATATATATATATATATATATATATATATATATATATATATATATATGTGTGTGTGTGTGTGTGTGTGTGTGTGCGTATATATATGTGTCTATTTTTAATATATATATATATATATATATATATATATATATATATATATATATATATATGTATATCACACATTGCCACAGGTAACAAATGAGAGACGGGGTGTAGGTCCTGACCGGTTTCGACTTTATTTCCAAGCCATTGGCGAAGGACTGATAACATAGTATTAGAAGTCACAAATATAAATACTACAGAAACAGTACTGACGAACATACACAACCGTTTGAGACTACAGATCCACCCACAAGCGGGTGTCAAGGTACGAGTGGCTTTCAAAACTCATTTAGCTAAAAATCACAACATGCTCTCAGGAGACAATACTAATAAATGTACCGACCATAGGAGACTATAGATCTACACCTGACAGGTGTCAGGGAGGCGTGGTTGGAAAACTCATTAGCACTGCTGCTCCCGTACTGTGTTTACAAATATGATAATCTTATTTCCATTGGTAGGTTCTATCTCAAATGCTATTATTATCAAGAATAATGTGGACCTGATAAATAAACTAAATAGTGTACATATTAATAGTGAATCCAGGCTTGTGAGTTTTGATGTAGTGTCACTACTCATAAACGTGCCAACTGATGATCTGCTGGAGCTCGTATTTTGATATCCCATTTTCTAAAAGCACTTTAATTGAAATGATTAAATTATGTATGAAAGAATGTAAATTGGAATTTAATGGTACATTTTACTTACAAAATTTTGGTATAGCGATGGGAAACCCTCTATCCCCAGTGTTAAGTAACTTATATCAGGAATTTTTTGAAAAGAAAATATTAAACAACATAATTCCACGCAATGTAACATGGTTTAGGTATGTTGACGACATAATTTGTGTATGGCCAGGGAACGAAGATATAATTAACTTTTTGATGTGATCAACTTTTTTGCCAAGTTAAATCAATTAGTACAATCAGTTAAATTCACTATAGAAATATAAAGTGATGGGTGCTTACCATTTTTGGATGTCCTCATACGAAGAAATAGTAGTGGGTTTAAATACAGTGTGTAGAAAACCCACTAATATTTCTTCCTATGTGCATTTCTATTCCGGACAAAGCAATAAGGTTAAGAAATCAATGTTTTATCTATGTTTTTAAGAGCATTACTTGTATGTAGCCCCTAATATATTGATGAGGAAATAGATAAGTTTTGGAATACAGGCAAGGACTTGATATATCTTGAGTGTATTAAACAATGTTTTAGAAACAGCAAAACCAAAAAGAACCTCACAACATATAAAAATTTGCTGGTACTGCCTTATAATAACAAAATGAAAGATATCCCCCATCTTCTTTAGAATTTTGTGTTAATGTCTCATTTAAGAACAATAAAACAGTGAAACGTGCTTATCAAGAACTCTTCAGACAATACTAAAGGGTGTGTATATAAAATTCGATGTAAGTCTTGTGACAACTTTTATATTGGCCAAACGGGTAAAGCACTGGAAAAGAAAATAGAACAGCATAAAAAATGTGAGTAATGCACAGGGGAAAGGTGGTATTATTGTACATGTTAGTGGGAACAATCATGCTATCAACTGGGAAGGGGCAAAAAAGACTGTATAATTCTAATAATGCACTGGAAAGGAATATCATTGTATCTAGCTTTATAAAATAACGTTACGGCCATAATATGAATATCAGTCAAGGGATGTATAAAATTCATCCTTTAATATCAAAATAAATTTGTAAATTGTTTAAATTTTAAGATACGCAGTAGAGATGTATGGAAACAAGACTATCATATCTGTAAACACAGTACGGGGGCAGCAGTGCTAATGAGTTTTCCAACACCGCCTCCCTGACACCTGTCAGGTGTGGATCTGTAGTCTCCTATGG
Source organism: Macrobrachium rosenbergii (assembly GCA_039081455.1). Taxonomy (NCBI): domain Eukaryota; kingdom Metazoa; phylum Arthropoda; class Malacostraca; order Decapoda; family Palaemonidae; genus Macrobrachium; species Macrobrachium rosenbergii. The sequence continues at coordinate 14,262,825 of JANJGK010000005.1, read as the reverse complement.
TCGGTACGTTTATTAGTATTGTCCTCTGAGAGTATATTGTGATTTTTAGCCAAATGAGTTTTGAAGGCCACTCTTACCTTGACACTCGTTTGTGGGTGGATCTGTAGTCTCAAACGGTTGTGTTTGTTCGTCAGTGCTGTTTCTGTAGGATATATATTTGTGACTTCTAATACAATGGTGATTTCTAATGCAATGGCTTGGAAATAAAGTCGAAGCCAGTCAGGACCTACACCCCGACTCTTATTTTCCACCTGTGGTAATGTGTGACAAATGAATCAAGTACAAAAGTGATCATAATCATATATATATATATATATATATATATATATATATATATATATATATATATATATATATATATATATATATATATATATACATACACACATACATATATATATATATATATATATATATATATATATATATATATATATATATATATATATATATATATATATATATATATATATGCACATCTTTGAACATTCCAGCTTCTACTGTTTTTTTGTGATTTTGTTTTAAAACCCCTTATTTCCAGTGAATAGGAATTCAAGAATGTTCTCTTCCATACGCTGAGCTTGGAACCAGTGTTAGGGGAATAAGTACATTTGGCTCTGAACCACTTTGAAGTCCCCATCCGGATGTCACAGAGGAGTCTTCAAAATGTCAGAGGTACGAGAGCGCCGAGTTACATTGACATTTGTTGTTGCGATGTCAATTTGCTGTGCCATTTTGATTAGTAGCTGACCTCTCAGGTGACCTTTGAAATACAATGCCAAAGGGAAGAGGAAGCTGTAGCATCAGAAATAGGTATGGTAATAACTTATAAGTAGGTATGGCATTAAAGGGAGAATGGAAATTTTAGAACTGGAGAAACACACATAAAAATGTCGGCCAGTAAAGAATTTCATAAAATTTGTCCCTTATGTCACATTTTGAGGGAAGTTGAACGAAGTAAATAATGTGACTAAAGTTCCTCAGAAAATGTAGTGATGTTTTTCAGTGCCGCCTGCTTGCGTATTTCAAGAATGTGACTTTCTGATTCTCTTCAATTTTGCTAAATATTCTTTTTCCTTTCAAGTTTATAGTCAGTTAAAGATGGTCTTATGCACGACAGATACCATTGTATGAACATCTCCTATGAGCTAGTAAATGTTTCATACGTTACACAAAGTTTTGTATGAAAGACTTGCTTGTAGCACCAAAATGAAGTCCATCCAAGGAAATAACGAAGAATCTCTCCTCCTCCTCCTCCTCCTCACCTGTCTTCGCATCAGGTGTTTTCAGCTCACCTGGAAAATTCATGTCACACCAGGATTTACGTCAAAGAAGATTAAAAAGGGAGACCCAATAGTTTTTCAGGTTTCGTTGTGAATTCTACTACCTTTTATTTTCAGCCCCTTTCACCTGACTTTCAGGATTCATCTTTTATTCAGAGTGAACACACCACTCAAACAGGCTAAAATCATTTTAGTTTTCTGTAAAAGAAGACTATTGAGATGGCTTTGTCTGTCCGTCCGCACTTTATCTGTCCGCCCTCAGATCTTAAAAGCTACTGAGGCTAGAGAGCTGTAAGTTGGTATGTTGATCATCCACCCTCCAATCATCAAACCTACCAAATTGCAGTCCTCTAGCCTCAGTAGCTTTTTTTTATCCACGTTAAGGTTAACCATGGATCGTGTGTCTGGCAACAATATAGGACAGGCCACCACCGTTCCGTGGTTAAAGTTTCATGGGCCGTGGCTCACACAGCATTATACGGGACCACATAAAGATAAATCTATTTTCAGTGACCTTGATTGTGCTGTACAGAAAAGTCGATTGCGCCCATGAAACTTCGGCGCATTTTTAACTTGTTTGTTTTGTCACTCACCTATCTCTCTTTATCTTGAAATTTTCTTGAAATTTAAAATTCTTAAAATTTTACTGTTTTCCCCCATGAAATGATTTATTGAGCGGAAGTATAATACTTCTATTTTTACTTATAGTTTGTGTAAGCCTGTTTATGCTGCAATAAATTTACTATATTTTAAAACGTCAAGGTCAAGATAATATTTGCTCCCTGAAACATTATACTGCTGTCCTGTCCTTCAACTAACAGAAAATATGTCGCAAAGGTGATAGTATGAAAATTTGTATTTCCGATTTTAATGTTAGAGTTCATTATTGCTAACTCTTAATTCTTGGATCATTTTGCCATTGGCGGCTTTTATTACCTACATATGGAAAATAAATGGACCTCGAATTGTTACGTTCCCAGGAAAATTTCTTTCAAGTAAATGAAAAATTAAATATGCTTTATAAGTGGATTATAGTTTTATTTCACTTGAACAGAAGAAAAACTGCTAAACACTTTTATGGCCAATGCATGAATTCTGTAACAAAGTTATAAGCTGAGTTAACGTGTTAGGCGACTAAATAAATTTATTGAACTCAGGCTCAAAGAAGGAATGCCAATGGCTGAGAGAGAGAGAGAGAGAGAGAGAGAGAGAGAGAGAGAGAGAGAGAGAGAGAGAGAGAGAAAACATTTCTCCTGAGAAGGAAGTGATTTCCATGGCTCTTACAATCAATCAGGTATGATAAATGAACTTCCGTGTATTTTCCATCTTCAGCTTTCACAACTAGAGAATTTTACCAAAAACGTACACACACCACATGCAATTTTTCACGGCTCGTTTACCTTCACGTCTAGAAATAAGTATGGTGGAAGTAATAACGCGATGGCCATTTCAGCTGAAGTCTGGAATTCATGTCACACAATACCGAGCAGAGTAGTGTTTCTGCAAGACACGGAACAGTGTTCCTCCGTTGCTACGAAGCTACAAAGAGATCGTCATTTCCAAAACGCAGCGGAGACTTGACAGAATCATGAAATATTTCTTATGGAACGTCCTCGAAAAGACACGCATTTAGGTGAAAAGGCTCAAGATTATGAAGGGAAACAAAGAATATTCTTCCCCAAGATGTCAGGAGTTCCAAAATAAGAGAGGTTTCGCGAGTAATAATAATTTCCCGACTGCCAACGTGCCATGTCAAATATCGTGTTTTCCTTGCGGCTTTTGAATCCTCCGGAAAAGAGAAGAAGAGGCAAAGGAAACTCACGCCAGAAAGGGGACTCGCCAGCTTGTCATTTTTTTGTAGTAAGTTTAAATTCTGGGATGAAGCTGGCAGTCACATACAGACACACAGGCACACTCACACGCGCACACAATCACAAACACACACATGCGCGCAATCACACAAAACGGTCTCATGTGAAAGTTTCCAGGCGATTCATTTTCCATTCCCTCACCAGGAGATACGCAGGATTTCCTTCTTTATTGTGATGACTGATTCAGTCTCGGAATGAGAAGAGGGAATGGAATAGCATGATAAAGATGAGACGCAAAAATGAAGAAGGGGGATGAGGAAGAATTCAGAGGACCACCAGTTAAATGCGAGGAAGAGAAGGCAATGGAAAGACAGGGATCAAAGGGATTAGAAATAACAGAAGACGAACCGACACAGTTTGAGTAAACAAAGATGTCGATTGAAATGCCTAGTGGGATTTTAGAGAAAATATCGGTTAATAGAAGGTGATTTTACTGTGCATCTGTGATTTTATCGTCTTAACAAAGCGCCGTTGTTTAACTGGACTAATTGTTTACTTTATATCATGATAGAATGACTATTTCGAAACTGTGCAGTATTTGTTTGCATTATAGAATAGTGACTAGAACAATCAGACCCTAGATGTCACTAAGATAATACTACGATATACATTTAGCAATACTTCATGGTAATAAAATAAACTACACAAAACTATTACAAAGGAAAAATAATAGATTTTTTTTATTTGATAGAAGGGCTTCACTCTTAAAACAACTGATGCAAAATGCTAGGAGTAGTTAAATGTTAAAATGAATATTTCGCCCTATAACAGAGTTCAACGTCATCTTGTAAATTGTTTTATATGCAAGTTCACTTACCTTTTTATCCCCTTTGATTAATTATCTCAGTTTGAAATCCAACAGGGTCCATGGAAAACTACAAATTAATTAGGGTAGTATTTCCCGAATACCTTAATTTATGACATAATAAAAACTCCAATGTTTTTTTTATTACACAATATTAATTTTCTTGGTTGACTCAGCGACTTGTGAAAAAAAAGCTTTGCAATATTAGACGGAAAACATTAATTTACATCAAAGGGGAAATGAATAACTGACGTCTAATGAAGCTTGAAAAATCACTATATTTTATTATACAATGTGTAAGAAAAGAGAAACCGATATTGCAATAAAAACAGAAGTCGATCTGTAACGTCAAAGACCACAAGCCTTCGTGACAATGGATCTCAACATGCGCTCGATCCAAAGTTATAATCAAAACCAAGAGATATTCGGTTATCAAGTCCTAAGAATTTGTTCCAAATACTCCCATAGGATTTGAAAAGGACCAAGTAGAAGACTGTGCGCATTGGAAATAACTGAAAAACAAGGGAAATGTTTCCAAACATTAAAGACGTAAAATAAGAAAAAAAAAATATTCCCTTTAAAAATTTTAAGAACTCACGATTAGTTTTCTTATCACGAGGAGGTAATATCAAGAAGCTCGGTGATTCGTACGGACATATTAAGAAAATATTTCCTTCGTTGTTTATAAATAAGCTTACCAACACTTAAATCTACCAGGACTGTTTGGACTCGCAGCTGCGCTGTGAATGTTTACATTTCTTTATCAAGTCTACTTCTGCACTGCCTGCTAATTAGGCTTATATGGCTCTTGCTTCCTTGATGGCTAACATATCAACCGTTTCGAGATGACTTGCTTGTACTTTTCACTTAGTAACTTGTAAAAAACTGGTTCCAAAACTTTGTCCCTCTCTTACGAGCTTAAATTTTCTTACTTCCTTTGTAAGCTCTCATTTGTGATTATTTGAATAAAGGCCCCTAGGTTAGTCAACCGTGTTAAAAAGAATATATGAAGCTTCTACAGACTAAGGATGTGGTGGCTGTAAGTTTGTTTATAATTAAAAATTACAGCAATTATCGAATTCGATACAACGGAATAAGTAGACTCGTCTATCGGCATCCGAACACGTGGCTTGGCAAAAGCTTGCACTTGACAAAGAACGCCACAGGGGACACCTCGTAACTGAACCTTTCCTTAACCTAACCTTAACCTATGGCCGTGTCCTTATCTGGCCTGGGAGCGTCGCCCCCTCTGAAACTCCTCCCCTTCTCCACCCACCCCAACGTGATATCGAACATTTCACAACAAGAAGATTGCTTAGAAGATTATATATATATATATATATATATATATATATATATATATATATATATATATATATATATATATATATATATATATATATATATATATATATATATGTGTGTGTGTGTGTGTGTGTGTGTGTGTGTGTGTGTGTGTGTGTGTGTGTGTGTGTGTGTGTGTGTGTGTGTGTTGTCAGTTATATATGTGAAATGAACGACGATCTTTGTCGTATATTGCATCAACGAAAACAGGATGCACTGAGGCCTTAACTCATAAAAGCAGAATGGAAACAGGTACAGTATAAGGATAAGTATATCTTGCTCGCGTTTAGAGGAAGACAAAAAAAAAAAAAGTATGAAAACTGAACTACACAAAGCTTTGCCTCAACACACACCCACAGTTCAAAAGGAAGTTACGTACTTACTTTGCATATCTCCTTGTGCAGTTATGGGCATATTCTACCCATGTCTTAGTCAGTTCCTTGTGTGCATAGTACTGAACATTTATGTGTGAAGAAGTTTGTTCTTTCGTGCATGGCGTATATCTCTTTGAAAGATAAGCATAATTTATGGAAATCCGCTTCCTATAATATGAACATGTCCTAGGTGTATTTCTTCTCCCTTACATTTAGGTCTCTTGGCGATTTCCATGTGCATTTTTTCTTTTTGTATTCTGTTAATTCTGGCAGTATTGTTTTCCTTTCTGAAATAGTCAAAACCACTCACTTTTCTGGAAGTTTTGTTTCAGTTGTGACCAAATCATGGAATGAACTTGAAAGGGATCTGAAACAACTCACTGGAAATACTTTGCAGCTGAAGAGAGTCACAAGCTTACCTTATAATTAGAATTTAATTTTGCTTGGTTCTCCTTGTTATTTCTCGGACATAATTTATCTTTAATCTTTATTCCTTTTTCGGTATTGCGCTGCACATCTTATAGGAACCGTTGGGCTTGTACAGTCTCCTTTTCCCTTTCGGTTACAACTTGGATAATGGAGGTATTATATACAGTATATACACACACACATTATGTATGTATGTATGTATGTATGTATACATATACATATATATATTATATACATGTATATATGTACATATATATGTATATAAGTATACTGTATATATTTATATGCATATATATCTTATATCTAAAAGTGAATGTTTGTATGTATGTTTGTATATTTATGTTTGATTGTTTGTAAGTTTGTGCGCTATAGAATCCGACCCACTTGACCGATCTAGACAAAATTTGGCACGTGGCCATCATTTTACCCAACTTAAATAGGGAAGGTTTCAAACTCATACCCCCTTCCCTTTGTAACTTATGTGGTAAATAAACTCCACGGGTTTATCGTTGCTGAATAAACTGTACGGGTTTATCATACTTTGTTTCATGTGTAAATAAACTTTTCGGGTTTATCATACCGCATTTCATGTACTTGATACCACAGAAATATGTTATTGAAAATATGTTTCTTTCCTGGGATTAATAATTCTGTATCAAGGTTTAGACAGTCACCACAATAATACCTGGATAAAAAGGACAGTCACCATAGTTATCCTTGGATAAAAGGGACAGACAGTACAGTAATGACTGGATAAATGGGACAGTCGCCACAGTAATACCACCTGGATAAAAGATACAGTCAATACAGTACTACCTGGATAAATGAGAAAGCCACCACAGGAATACCTGGATAAATGGGACGTCACCACAGTAATACCTGGACAAAATGGACAGCCACCACAGTAATACCCGGATAAAAGGGCAGTCAGCACAGAATACCTAGATAAAAGGGACAGACAGTACGGTAGTATTTGGAAAATGGGACAGTCACCACAGTAATACCTGGATAAAAGGGACAGTCACCACACTAATGTCTGGATAAAAGGGACAGCCACCATAGTAATGCCTGGATAAAAGGGACAGTCAGCACAGTAATACCTGGATAAAAGGGACAGTCATCACACTAATGTCTGGATAAAAGGGTCAGTCACCACAGTAATGACTGGATAAAAGTGACATTCACCACAGTAATACCTGGGTAAAAGGGACAGTCAGCACAGTAATACCTGGATGAGTTGGACAGTTAGTACAGTAATACATGGATGAATGAGACAGGTACCACAGTAATACCTGGATGAAAGAGACAGTCAGTACTGTAATAATTGGATAAATGTGAAAGGCAGTAGAGTAATACCTGGACAAAAGGGGCAGTCACCACAGTAATAGCTGGATAAATGGGACAATCACCACAGTAATAACTGGATAAATGGGACAGTCATTATAGTAATACCTGGATAAATGGGACAGTCAGTAGAGTCATACCTGGATAAAATGGACAGTCGTCACAGTAACCTCTGGATATATGGGACAGTCACCACAGTAATACCTGGATAAATGGGACAGTCAGTATAGTAATATTTGGATAAAAATGACAGTTAGCAGAGTAATTTCTGGATAAAAGGGACAGTCACCACAGTAATACCTAAATAATGGCGACAATCAGCACAGTAATATATGGATAAAAGGGTCAATCAGCACAGTAATTCCTGGATAACAGGGACAGTCAGTACAAGGAGGTGCAGGAAAATATTTCCGAGTCCTTCAGAGTTTTTCTGGGCAGCGCCGGGTTGGTTAGCTAATTTATATATATATATATATATATATATATATATATATATATATATATATATATATATATATATATATATATATATATATACGGATGATTACATGGAACAATTGCTGATAGAGAGAGAGAGAGAGAGAGAGAGAGAGAGAGAGAGAGAGAGAGAGAGAGAGAGAGAGAGAGAGAGAGAGAGATTGATTTCAACAACGTAGTCAAGGCTCTGTAACCTTCGCATTTGACATTTCGGAATAATGTAAACAATATGAAAAGCAGCTGCAAATTAAAGAGCGCTCGGGCCTTGAGTGATATACGAAATGAAAACAGTTATTTCTGAATGAATTTGAAATATTGATGTTGATAACATTACCAATAAAAGTTTGATATCTTTTGTACCATGTTTGAAGACCTTTTCTTTTCATATAAATTTCATGAAGAGATCCATTTTTTATTTGCACTGAATTGTTCTTTAACTGAATATTTGTTACTCATCTTGCATCACTCATGAACTGTTACTGATTACAGAAATAAATATTTGATAAAGTATACATACACTACTTGATAAATCGACAAAAAATGTCTTTCATCGTGCTGACAATCAGGATTATTAACCTCTCTCTCTCTCTCTCTCTCTCTCTCTCTCTCTTTCTCTCTCTCTCTCTCTCTCTCTCTCTCTCTCTCTCTCTCTCTCTCTCTCTCTCTCTATATATATATATATATATATATATATATATGCATATATATATATATATATATATATATATATATATATATATATATATATATATATATATATATATATATATATATATATATATATATATGTGTGTGTGTGTGTGTGTGTGTGTGAGGGTTATATATATATATATATATATATATATATATATATATATATATATATATATATATATATATATATATATATATATATATATATATATATATATATATATATATATATATCCAGCATGGTTTGACTTTACATTTGTCAAAACTATACCACTTTATAAATACCGCCTCTCATAACCATGTAAAACATTCAAATCTATTACAAAGGAACATTTATATTTTATGAAATGCATCTCCCTTTCCCATGAATTTAAACCCTCACTGAATTTGAAGACAGTTTTCTTTAATAGAGTTCTGCATAAAGAATAGCTATTCTCTTTCTAGGAATGCTTCCTTTAGTCGGCAAGAATGGAATATTCGACCATCTAATGACCAACTGTCAAAAGGATCAAGCACTAATCTCAAAAGGTTGAACTGCCATTAAGAGCCCAAATGCTAGTCGTGTATGACCTGTTCTTAAAGGGCAAAGGGTACTTTCTAATCTGAGAGATGATTGTTGACTTTTAGTATTTCCCCGCTGTTAGTGTGTGTGTGTGTGTGTGTGTGTCTGTGTTTGTGGCGCATTTTCATGTTGCCAGTAAACTATTGAATATAAACTGGATGACGAAAAGAAAGCTCTTGGACAACAAATAAGCCTAAACGATTTTGTGGGGGACAGTGAAATATAACAATAAGATGATTTAGTCATCTTCAAGAAATAAAAAATCTAAAATTAAGAAAAGGAAGCGTTTAAAGTCTTTGTGTTCAAAAAATAAAAAATAAAAACATCTAAAAATAAGAAAAGGAAGCCTTTAAAGTCTTTGTGTTCAAAAAATAAAACATCTAAAAATAAGAAAAGGCAGCACTTACTGAATATGCCTTTAAAATCTTTGTGCTCATTAAATCAGAAATACTGTCGACCTAACCGCTCAATCTCCTCGCTGCTGGGAGAAAGGGAGCTGGTGATTTGGTTACGATACATGTACATACGCTACCGGGGTCTATTCGATGTCAGGCAGGGCAGCCGATCGAGACTACGGTCTACCCTAAAGCCAAATCAAAGTCCTTCAAAAGAAGGCATTGTGCTTACCCCATACAAAAAATGGGGAAAAGCACATTAAAAGAAGAAGAAGACTGTTCGTTGCAATAATCTTTCCGTTTAATGGCAAGTTTTGCTCCATCGGAACAGACGCAATAATCGTTGTTTTTCATGACATCTTTATAAACGTTATTCACTGTCAACTAGTAATTTCTTTTGCAATGTCCAGTGTAACAAACATTCATCAAATGCTTTTGCTGTTAAAGTCTACTCATATGTTACCATATTTACTTGTATGTTTCCATGCACATACTTTGCGACTGCCCAACAGGTGATCGGTAGTTGTTAGCTATTTCAGCTTGACAGCATTGGTCGGACTTGCCCCTTTAGTTTTCTGTAAAAGAAAACTATTGAGGTGGCTTTGTCTGTCAGTTCGCACTTTTTCCTCTCCGCCCTCAGATCTTAAAAACTACCGAGGCTAGAGGGCTGCAAACTGGTATGTTGATCATTCACCCTTCAATCATCAAACACACCAAATCGCAGCCCTATAGGCTGAGTAGTTTATATTTTATTCAAGGTCAAAGTCAGCCATGATCGTGCGTCTGGCAACGAAACAACATAGCACACCACGGCCGGCTGATCGTTTCATACAGCATTATACGCTTACAGAAAACTCGATTTCGCCGAAGAAACTTCGGCGGATTTTTTAATTGTTGAACTTTTGTTTTCGTTTTTCAAAGAAATCCGCTCTTGCCTGACCCCTCGCGGGTCCTGCTCTTTCCTCTTCCCTCCGACCGCAGGTTTCGAGTCTCTGGGCAACTGTAAAAGTGATGTTCCTTGTGAAGTTTTTCTCGATACTTTATTATTACAACTATTTGTCTGAAAACATACAAGTAAATAGCGTTACATATAAATAGACTGTAACAAAGTAAAAAAAGCAGCTAAAAACATCTGATGAGTGAATGTTACGATTGACATTGCAATAAAAATTACTAGCCGACAGTATATTATTCTTATACAGAATTCATGAAAAACAATATTTCAGTCCTCAAGAGAATGATTATTGCTCCTGTTCTGATGGAGCAAAACTTGCCATTAAATGAAAAGGAGATCTATGCAACGAACAGAAGTTCTGATTTAATGAGTACTAACACTTTAAAACTTATTCAGCGAGTGCTTACTTTTCTTATTAGTGTTTTGTATTGTGTGGTAAGGTTATTGCTGGATTATGAACTGTATCATAAATAGTCGTTCGTATCTCGTTATCTCATGTGTATTGTGACAAATCTTGACCAAAAAACAAGGTAGTAAGCTGATCATGTAAATCTATATATATAAAAATGGATGCGTGTGTGTGTGTGTGTGTGTGTGTGTGTGTACGTTCCAGCATAACTCTGAAACGCACTGAGCAGTTTCAACCAAACTTGGTACACTTACGACTTACTATCGCGAAAAGAATACTGTGGGGTTAAGACATCAGTAGCACAAAAGGGCACCAAAGGGGGCGGGGGTGGGAAAGGCTTCCCTGAAACGGGGCTGGTTCTGCCTATAGACTTAGTAACTAAATAAACTCTACGGGTTTATCTTATCTAATTTCGGTAGACATATGACTTACTCTCTGGAAAAGAATAGTGTGGGGGTAAGACATCACTGGCGCCAAAGGAATGTGGATGGGAAGGGGGCGACATGCAAAAATAACTGAAAACGACAGATATTAATGTCTAATCCACAGTTTTCAAGGTCGCTGAGATGAATAGTGACACTCCCGATGCCCTTTAAGTCCAAGTTCAGCCCTGATAGGAAGGTGGGTGAAAGAAGTGAAAAATAAAATGCCAAAATGACAGATATTAGTGTGTAATCAATAGTGTTTGAGGTCGCTGAGATGAATAGTGACACTCCCTATGCCTTTTAAGTTCAAGTTAAGCTCCGATAGGAATGGGAGGTGAGAAGTGATGAAATATAAAATTGTCAAAAATGCTGGGAAAAGTAAATGAAGCAACTATCTTAACAGGAAAGGGGGCCGGAGAGAGAGAGAGAGAGAGAGAGAGAGAGAGAGAGAGAGAGAGAGAGAGAGAGAGAAACCTTATTAAAAAAAAAAGGAATACCATTTACCAGAAAAACCTCAAATTATGTTTGAGAATATACATAAAAAAAAGGACAGAAACCAAAAGAGCCTGGAAAAACAAGAAATGTGCCGGAAACGACGAACAAGAAAAGAGACGCAGAAGAGAATAACAGCATCAGATTTAGTTACCTTCTATCACACGGCAGCCCCCAAGAAAGGCTTTAATACCACTAAAGTCACTCACAGGTTTGAGGAAGGGCTCAATAAAGCTGGCTTTATAAAGCAAGCTCACAGCCGCTTCCCGAAATGGCTCTATCAGTCAGTTTTAAAGGACGGCCCCCTTAAATATAACTTTAAAAGGGATTGTGGAAATTTAAAGGGTGGAAGATATCCACCTAAATCCTTGAATATACGATGAGCCCCTGGTCGTACGAAAATGAGTTTTCGATTTTCTCCTATTTATAACTACACCGGTCCCGCGCTCGCCCGTCACAATGCTTTATTCTGAATTACATCTTTTTTTATTTATGCGTCGTTATTTTTAAGGGCCACTTTACATTATGTCCAACAGGAATCTCATAATGTATTTCCTAAAATGACGTATATTTTATTGTCAGAATGAAATCTGTATATTTCCTCAAAAGTAAATGATGAAAAAAATATAGAATATATTTTCAAAATAAACATGAAAACCATGGACATTATTTATTGAATTTTTTTGGAACGCCGATAGCTACTGATTTGTAATTCATTTTCTGAATGGGTCATTACTGTTTCATTGAATTTAGGTTAGCATGACTCTCCAGAATAATATTTGGACTACAGAAGAGAGAGAGAGAGAGAGAGAGAGAGAGAGAGAGAGAGAGAGAGAGAGAGAGAGAGAGAGAGAGAGAGAGAGAGAGATAAACGTCATCTGGATGTCTGAATTTAGTCAGTGAGACACGTCCATAGCAATATCTATAGCTCTCATTGTACAGCTTCGCCATCACACTATGTAACAAAGCATTATGTTCCAATCAACGTCAAAACGAATGTCGATCATAACAATATGGTGTCAATATATGTCCCGTCTTTGAATCATTGCAACGTTTGGTGTCAGATAACGTTCTCAGTGGAAGTGACGCGTTTAACCTGAAATTTAAAGCGTTTTTTTTAGCGTTTTAATATTCAATATAGTAGGGATGTCCATCCCACTCGGCGTAAATGCTAAATAGCAACTTTTCAGTAAAGACATATTTTCCTTTGTTTTGTATAAAAGTGTGTTCTCGTTCTATTTAAACACTTACGAGTGTTTATTGCAGGAGTGTTTTAAGCATGTTTATTTGTGCACTAAAGACTTTCTCTTGCCCCAAGGTGGCCTGACATTGAGATCAGCAATCCTCACTCGGGTCAGTTCATGGATTGAATCTTCCAGTTTACGCTTCGGAATTCTCTAGTTTCTTCGATTTTCCTAAGTTCTCTTCAAGATTTGAAAAAGGAAATAAAATTTTTATTATCGTTCTGAAGCCAGCGAGTATTTTCACAAAACATTTTCCATCATCTCAGAGGTCCCAGGACCCTTAAAAAAATTCACGATTCTTTTTCTTGGCTTTTCTTCTAGAATTAGAGCAATTTTCTTCAATTCTTTCTTGCTTTTTACTTTTTACATTATTTTCACTCTTTAAAGTCGGGTTCCAAAAGGCCATTTGATCACCAGCCTCTAAGTCTAAGCTTACACGTAAAAATGAAATAAATCTAAACATAGTTAAATCGTCATCGATTTTTGGACGACAGGAGAGCTGATATCGAATGTCTCATTCACTTATCAATTCATTTTTCACCATCGCATCATTCATTCCATTCAGGCCATGTGAACTGCGAATATGACAAATGAAACCAGCCATTGGACTGCTGTGTTAACCAGGCGTTCCATTAAGGGCTGCCAACACTTCCCATTAAGGGCTGCCAACATTTCCCATTAAGGCCTGCCAACATTTCCACTTCCATTTTGCCCCCAGCAACAGAAATGAGAACGCCATCCATTTATCACCATTTTCCCAGCAATGAGTAAGGCACATTTTTTACTAATATTCGGCGTATATTCATAAATACAGTATTTCATAGAAATGCGCAGTGACAAAGCTGAAAATTTAATAATTCATGGGAATTATTATACCGTGGGGTTATATGCATTTGATTTAATAATGAGTACGTCTTCATGATATAATGCTCTAACTGGAATATTTTATGATGCATTACTCGAATATTTTATACGTTTTGAGTATTTTATACTCGTTGGGGGGAAAAAAGAAAACTTAGAAAATAAAGAGCTGACAATTGTGGACGAAATTGTTGTGATGATACTTCCATTCCGGCGTTCCAATTGCAGGGTTCTTGTCTAAATTCAGTTATAAATTCTAATTCAGGAAAAATATATTCAAATGTATTTCCCAATTTTTCATGATATAAAATGGAAAAATGTAAAATACTCGGTTATACTTCTTTCACCAAAACAAATTCATAATATTAACAGAAGACAATTTTTAATGTTAGTTTGAAACCTTATACTATATCTGCTGAAATCCGTATTTGAAACGAAGGCTTAACCTCCCCAAAAATTGAAAAAAGATTTCGTGCTTAGTTTGATGAAAATAGCCGAGGCATTAAGAAACCAAAGCACATTAAAAAGCAAAATATAGGGAAACGAAAACCAGAGAATAGCAATAGGTGAGTAAAACAGAAAATTTGTTGCAATACAAACTGGTTTTTTTAGCGTTCCATATAAATAAGGGAAAGCCTCAATAGTTGAAATTTCTGGAGAATTTGCGAGTTTAAACTTTGGGTTCAAAGTTAGTAAACTGAAAAAGGAATATGAGTTGCACCATCACAATGAGTTTTAAAAGCTTAAAATGAAAAAAAAAGGAAAATGAAACTCACTTTTAAAGCCGGAAAACAATAATGAGGAAGCAATTATTGCACAACCATTATGTTTACTGCAAGATTGGAGAAGGAAAAAAGAACATGAATTACACCAGTCATTTCCAAGTTTAAAAATGAAAAAAAGAAAAATGCATTGGTTAAAATAATGTTTTCAATGCCTACAAACGGATTAACAGGAAAATGAGACCCACTAACCACAAAGAGCTTTCTTTTCTTAAAACTGAAAAGGAGAAAATTCTTCACTAACCAAAATGTGTCTACAAATGAAAATTCACAGCACCAGTCATTTCCATTTTCAAAGTTTAGAAAAAGAAAACAAAAATAAAATGAACTGCACCAATCATAACGCGCTTTCCAGGACGATTACGATTCCACAAATGATTCCACAAACGCAGATACGCAAGCATGCTTGGTTAATCTTTCTCACAAGCAAGCATCGAATCTCTGCTGAGAAGTATGAATCAAGTAAAGAAAGAAAATGATTTTCAATATTTATTACATCAACAATGCTCTGAGGTAGCTACAAAACGAACGCAGCAATGTATGGGTAATGTATGTATGCATATTTTTTCTTCACGTGAATTTTGAAAATTATTCATGTAGCTTTTACCAGAATAGCATATTATATCCCTTTATCGTCTTTCACGCTGAATTAAAAACGTTATGCTAATTACTAAAGTTTGCCAAAATCATTTAGCCATTCACATATAACAAAAAAAATAAGTTCGTTTTGAATATAAACTCTTTTATTATTCAGGAATATCTATTGCCCATCAGATGGAAGTGCAAAAAAGTTTTTATGAGAGTTAATTAATATCAAAGTTTCATATGGTAATACGTCAAAGTGATTTACTTTTCATGCAGATATCAAATCATGGAAATTGCTGCGTTTGTTTTATGGCTACCACAGAGCGTTGTTAATGTAATAAATATTGAAAATAATTTTCTCTCTTATTGGAAGCTCCTTATGTCACAGAACACACACACACACATTATATATATATATATATATATATATATATATATATATATATATATATATATATTATATCACATATATATATATATATATATATATATATATATATATATATATATATATATACATATACATACTATATATATATATATTTTATATATATATATATATATATATATATATATATACATATATATATATATATATATATATATATATATATATATATATATATATATATATATATATATATATATATATATATATATAATGCCACGGCCCATGAAACTCTCAGCCGCAACTACTGAGGCTAGAGGGCTGCAATTTGGTGTCTGATGATTGGAGGGTGGATTATCAACATACCAGTTTACAGCCCTTTAGCCTCAGTAGTTTTTAAGATCTGAGGGCGGACAGAAAAAGTGCGGACGGACAGACAAATAGCCATCTCGATAGTTTTCTTCTACAGACAACTAAAACGCAATCTCCTAAATCTGAAATATTTTCGTAAAATATATATATTGTATTTATATATATATATATATATATATATATATATATATATATATATATATATATATATATATATATATATATATATATACTATATATACATATATTATACTGTATATATATAATTTATATATATGTGTGTAATATATATATATATATATATATATATATATATATATATATATATATATATATATATATATATATATATATATATATATATATATATAATGTATGTATGCATGTGTGAGTGTTTTGTGGCGTAAGGGCCAGTCCAAAAAACCAAGCTAAAATCGGAAGGAATGAAGGAATGATGAGACTTCCAGAAAAACCTGGAAATACGATGGGAGAGCGAAAACGAGTTACAACAGTCGATGGGAACATAACCAATAGTGTGGTTATCACACTATCCTCACCTTACCAAACCTTACCTCACTTAGTCGATGGCCAGCAACGTTATATGCGTTGGTCGAAAAATGCAATCTACCCATTTTATATTTTATCACGTTTAACTAACTAAACTTTCACGGACAAATTTTCCAGTAATAATTGTGTATCCTTGACATTCAATTTTGGCCTTTTGTATTTCAGCTCTGGCTTCCGGAACATTTCACAAATAAGTAGATACTTTATTCATTGCATATTTATATTTTAAACGTAATAACGAGATTTTGTATAAACAAAAGTCCACGGCTTTTCCTGAATGTAACAGTTTTAACTTATGACCAAATTGGCTTTATACTCGGCTAAAAAATGAAAAATCATAAATGGATATGTATTACTTTTATAAATATCATAATGAGCAATGTAGCTAGACTCCTTAAGCATTATGTTCAACAAAAGCCAATTTTACGAAAATATTTCAGATTTGGGAGATTGCGTTTTAGTTTTCTGTAGAAGAAAACTATCGAGATGGCTATTTGTCTGTCCGTCCGCACTTTTTTTTTGTCCGTCCGCACTTTTTCTGTCCGCCCCCAGATCTTAAAACTACTGAGGCTAAAGGGCTGTAAACTGGTATGTTGATAATCCACCCTCCAATCATCAAACACCAAATTGCAACCGTCTAGCCTCAGTAGTTGCGGCTGAGAGTTTCATACAACGCTGTACAGAAAACTCGACTGCGTCAAAGAAACTTCGGTGCATTTTTTATTTATTTATTTTTTGTTTTACACAATTAGTTATACTAATTCAATTTCCAACATACTAATGTTCTCTCAGCATGAAAAAGTTTGGGTTAACACTACTATGAAAACATCGAGAGAGCTTTTTTTCACACAGACCGTTTCCTAGTGAGTGCTATCGCTGTTACCTTAGTCCTTCCCATGGTGATAATTTAAATTGGCAGTTAATTAATTCCCCAGGTGAAAAGTTAAATTGACAGATAATTAATTCTTATAGAAGTAATGACAGGGTATTTATGAATATCATAGGTCTGTTTTTCTATGGAGATTACGAAAACAAAACTCATAACGTAACATGTCAATTTTAGAGTAAACACCATCTTTAACACGACGTAACAGCAAAACTGCATTATGTTTCAAAGCAATGGAGAACATCAAGATACAATTCCGCGTTTTTGCAAATCCAAGAAATGTAGCATATTGAAAATTTTGCCCTTCGATTAAACAATTAGACTGTTTTACTACAAATTAATCATCTTATGTTTCTTCGCAATTGGGCAAAAATTGAAAGGAATAGAAAAATGATTAACGATTAAATGTTCCATAGAAAGAGTAATATTACTGCCAGTTTAATCACTTCAAAAGTAGTACCGTGCAAATCAGTGCGGGTAATCATAAGGAACCTTAAAGTTGAGTATATCTTAGTTTAACCAGACCACTGAGCTGATTAACAGCTCTCCTAGAGAGGGCTGGCCCGAAGGATTAGATTTATTTTACGTGGCTAAGAACCAACTGGTTACCTAGCAACGGGACCTACAGCTTATTGTGGAATCCGAACCACATTATGACGAGAAATGAATTTCTATCACCAGAAATAAATTCCTCTAATTCTTGACTGGCCGGTCGGAGTCGAACGCTGAGCCAACAGCGCGCTAGCCGGGAGCTCTACCCACCCCCCATTGAAGAACTATAAGGAACCTTAATGGAGCCCTTGTTAGTATACAAATATCGTAGGTGAAATCTGATTCCAACGCGACCAATAACAGGGAATTTATAATGCAGCTTGATAGTGGTTATGAAATCCTCCCTCCCGATGTTTACATGAAAATACAAAATATTTTTTCAAAAAGAAACCTAAATTTTAGATTAAAAAAAAATTATTGTATGTGGAATAATTATAATGATTTTTCTATCGTTTTACATAAATGTTCTGTTTAAACAGACCTACAAACAATGGCCATTTCCAGCCTTCATTCTTTCCGTGTTTTGTCAAGAGCATAAATACCGATAAAAGTCCTATTCCATTATATTTCATAACAGACAATCATAGTTTTCATTCAAAATATAGTTTTTCTGTTTGCTTCCAAACAGTAAAAACAGCTTTTAATCTGTACAAAACTTAATGTACAAGGTTTTGTGCTAATGTTTCAAAATTAGGGAGAAAGGGAACTTGCACTGTCTGTAGCCTCCTCTCGACTTTCATGAATATATCCATTCTTGTAACTTGGTGTAACTTGGATCTTGCTTCATACAATGTTTATGACTTTCTCCACTGCAATGTTCTGTTAAGGTCATATCCATTTCGTATTTATGTCGTTTGACTCGCCCCATGTATTAACAAAATCTCGTCATGTTCACTTTAAGTGCTAACAAAATATACCTTCAATTCACCTCAATTGAGGTCAAAATCTTTCACATTCACTTCAAATGATAACACTCTCTCACAATTCACCTCAAGTGGCAACAAAGCCTCGCAAAATTCACCTGAGATGATGACAAAATCTTTCACTATTCACCTTAATTAAAAAATATCCCACTCACATTAAGTGATACCAAAATCTTACAGAACTCACCTCAATCGATAAAAAAAATAATCCATAATTCACCTCAAGTAATAACAAAATATACCATAATTCGCCACAAACGATACAAACTTCTTCCCCAGTTCACCCCAAGTGATAAAATAACCTTCCGCAATTTCCCGACAGTGACACAGCTCATGTTAATATTCCTTTAGGGGATGGAATATAGTGACGATTTATTAATGCCATTCAGTTCCTTATTAGTGCTTTTATTGTAACTATCATCATTAACACAGTAATTTTCATCACCACTGTACATAAATATGGGACCAGGTAGCGTCACGAAATAATTCAACCATTTACTAAAAAAGACAAGTAAAAACTGCGCCGAAGTTTCTTCGGCGTAATCGAGTTTTCTGTACAGCGTATAATCAAGGCCACCGAAAATAGATCTATCTTTCGGTGGTCTTGGTATACTGCTGTATGAACCGCGGCCCATGAAACTTACCAAGGGACGGTGGTGTCCTGTCATATATCGTTGCCAGATGCACGATTATGGCTAACTTTAATCAAAATAAAATAAAAACTACTAAGGCTAGACGGCTGTAATTTGGTATGTTGGATGATTGGAGGTTGGATGATCAACATACCAATTTGCAGCCCTCTAGCCTCAGAAGTTTTTAAGATCTGAGGGCAGACAGAAAAAATGCGGACAGACATAGCAGGCAAACTAGTTTTCTTTTTCAGAAAACTAATAAATGATCCGGTTTCGAATTAAGACACCCCTGTTTTAATTAATTTACTGGAAAGATCATTCTGTAATATAGCTGTAGATGGAAGTAAAATGTGTAGCAAATACCGTTGTGACCTTTTCATGTAGAAATGACAAGCACCAATAATTTCACAAATGCGTGCTAGACATGAAAAGCGCCTTCACTGCTTGAAAAAAGTTGAAAGTGCTGGAGGTAACGTTCATGGTTAAGAAGAATTATTACAAAACTTTACTTATTTTGATCCTTACTTGCGATCCCCAGTTTGTCGTCATTAGTTATTGCCAATAGTTATCGCCAATATTATTGCTTATCCCAGACGTCAATTGTAATCGCAAGCGTTATCAGAAAAGTCGTGTGGAGCCTTCATCAGATGGCGCAATAATCGTTGTGGCTACCCTGTTCTCCCGCTCAGAAATTACACCGCAATTCCAGCCTCCATTCCCATCCATCATTTTTCCACAATATTTCAGCCATATTCAAATTAGTCTCAACGTCCCTATGCAAATTTCCATCGCGGGGAGATCCGTGAAAAATGACAAATGTCCCCTTCCTAGTTTATACACGCCATTGTGGATTTAATAAACACTTACTTTTTATTACAGTTCGTTCATTCGGGCTATATCACACTTCACTCGAGCCATTTTCATTCGGCTGCCACACGCCAGGATTTGTGGAACATCGCAAATTGAATGTTTCCAAATTCTTATTTAAACTTTGGTCCAATTTTAGGCGGACGGCGAATTTATTTCCCGTCCAGGACCATAAAGATTTTGACGTTATTTCTTCGGCCGACTCAATTCGTTTCTTTTTCAGCGCTCGCGCGCGTTTTACTTTGCAAGCTGTATTTTTCCTCCGCAAGGAAAAATACAAAAACGCGCTCATATACAGAGAGAGTATGCTATTTAAAACCCGATGGATCACTGATTTCTTTAAAGAATATCCTGTTAAAGTGAGATAAAAAGAAATATTAACATTTATTAGCGAAAATGGAAATTACAGCCATTTTGGATATAGCATCCCTCTAATTAGCTGCTGTTTATAATATATAAAACAAGGAAAATACATAATCTCTCTCTCTCTCATTTTTTTTCTTTTCGTTCTAAGTTACGTACTAAGTTAGGTCCTCCACCCCCCAAAAAATAAAAATAAGGATATCATTCTAAGTCACATGGAACTCAGTTTCTTAAAACTGAAGATAAATGGAACACTATAAATTACTATGTAGGCATACTTCCATAGCAGTATATATAATATTTAACGTTCTTTAAACCAGTACTAGAGTTTGACGCATATTTTAAAGAAATTACTAAAACAAAGCCACACACCAGCTTTTAAGCTGTTGCAAACTTTAATAACCCCATGTGTAATACATCTTTGCTGGATTTAAGCTTACAAACATATTCCACATTCAAATTTTATTATAATACTTGCGATATATGTTAGTATATCCTTAATCTTTCCTGGAAAACCCATTAAATCCTTGTTTATCAGCTTGTCTTAACGCTGTCACTTTTTGAGCAAATAAAATCGCTGAACCTGAGCAGCAATACATTTTCTAAAGATTATGAATATATGTTATAGGAAGACTGTGAAACCAGGGATTTCACGAAATCCCAGAAATTTTCAGGGAATTTGTGAAATCACGAATTCACTTTGGGACATTTGATCACCGAGGGGCTAGTACTAAACACGGCAAAAAAGTGATTCATCTACACTGTTTCTTCGTGTTTAGTACTAGCTCCTCGGAGATCAATTGTGTTTCGCCGTGTT
Organism: Macrobrachium rosenbergii; assembly: GCA_039081455.1. Taxonomy (NCBI): domain Eukaryota; kingdom Metazoa; phylum Arthropoda; class Malacostraca; order Decapoda; family Palaemonidae; genus Macrobrachium; species Macrobrachium rosenbergii. The sequence goes on along the minus strand of JANJGK010000005.1, from coordinate 14,241,128 downwards.
TAGTACTAGCCCCTCGGGGATCAAATGTGTTTCGCCATGTTTAGTACTAGCCCCTCGGGGCTCAAATGTGTTTCACCATGTTTAGTACTAGCCCCTTGGGGATCAAATGTGTTTCGCTGTGTTTAGTACTAGACCCTAGGCCTAGGGGATCAAATGTGTTTCGCCGTGTTTAGTACTAGCCCCTAGGCCTAGGGGATCAAATGTGTTTCGCCGTGCTTAGTAATAGCCCCTAGGGAATCAAATGCGTTTCGCTGTGTTTAGTACTAGCCCCTCGGGGATCAAATGTGTTTCACCGTTTTAGTACTAGCCCCTCGGGGATCAAATGTCTCTAAGTGAATTGGTGATTTCACGAATTCCCGGAAGATGTCAGCGATTTCGTGAAATCCCTGATTTCACAATCTTACTGTAACATATATTCCTTAGCATAATTATTCCCTATAGGGTACCCTCTATAGCAGCTACGGCATTCTTCCATATGACGGCTTTATAATAACAGTAACGAACATAAAAAATATATACTAAGAATCCCTGAACGACACAGATTACTCCCTTATCTTTCCCTGTGGAGGAATAAAAATCATTGTGTTCGGAGATTGTGGGCCGATACCGGAAGCATCGCATCCAACTCTGGGGGTAAGATCTTATATCAGAAAATCTGTTCTATATAGCCCATTCTTGATGTATCCTATAAATCCTCTTTCAAAAACTACAAAAAGCAATCGTATTTATTTTCCTTTCCTGGAAGTGAAATCTAAAGAAATGGCGTCCCGAAATCGCTTCTAATGCCTTCCTGTTTCTTAATAGTTTTTCTTACTGCTAAATGAAAATACTTTACTTTAAAGGCAATAGGATAATGGTGAAATAAATTCATGCAGAGATTCTGGAGCTAACAATAATGTTCTTAACAAAATCTTGAAAATGTTCTGGTGAAAAAATACGAAAACAAAAATGGAAATTAAAAAAATATAATAAAATTGAACAGTGATGTAATACACTGTGATCATTTGACCTTAGGGATTTAAATTAATATTCTAGTGTATCTCTAAAAAGTTTGGGGGGAACAAAAATGGAGAAATCTCTGCGTAAAATACAAATCCATTTTGATAAAAACCTTGCCAAAAAGTATCATTCCATTGAAAAAGTTGAATAAAAATTGTAGATAAAACTCATGGGTTTCATTTAGATAAAATCTGATTTCATTGCGAAACAAAAGCGTTCAGAGACCGCAAACATCCGCCAAGGGTTAGTAATCCAGTTCCCAAAGGTCTTTTCTCTTTAAGGGGCCATTTGACAGAAATAACCAAGATAACTACTTGGAGGCATAAATAACTTCGACTACAGAAATATATTAACCTTAAGTAGTAACCACTGTCAGAATTTGTTCACATAGAAGGTAGTCTCATTTTTTAGCAGACTACTAACCAGGGTTGTGAATACTACCCCTACCGGCTATTTCAAGATCAGATTAAATAAAGTGATCGACACACATGTCACTGACAGTCGGTAGTTAGTTAATTACAATACACCACTGAAAAGCAAACCTGAAGCATAAAAACTGAAAAAGATCACGTATATAACTTCCAATACTTAAGTTACAAAGTTTCTATATAAGTCCTGCAGCTAACCAAGTAAATAAAGCACTGAAATCAATTTGAAGAAAGTATAGAGGCACATGACTGAGTTTGTTTTAAGTATTTATATATAAAAGGAGGTCACAGGTTCTTAATTTTTTCCCCTTATGCATACTGGCTCTCAAGAAACCACTATTCATACGAGGCTGTTACCACATAATAATCATATTACAACGGTCCACATTTATCTGTTTACTAGATTTACGGTATTGACTATGATAATGGCCATATCCAAGTAATTTGGCAAACGAATCAGACTACCAATATATTAAGGGCATTATGTACATTATGTTTAGTACGTCATCAAATTTATTGCTACAGGAATGTTAATTAGAGGGGAAAAATTGATCTTTTGCCTTGGTATAGCGTACCACTGCTGTTAAAAATGACGTAATATTCTTCACTGTGCAGTGACCAGCATGAACACCGGTGCACTATACATCACAGGAAGAGCAATTTATCATAGTTTTGCATAGTGCAAAAAATGTCATGACTCTATTGCTCTATTTTTTGGCGAATAATATTTTTCATGGGAAAGTACAGGCGTTTTTGTTTTTAACTAACTTCAACTCGTCCTACTGACTTTTCATATTTGTTATTTCGCCTTTTTGAGCAAACTGCAATAATTTACAACGATCCACCTCCAAAATGGGACCAAAATATGCGACCTAGGGTGAAAAATAATTTTACGAAAAAAAATTCCAAAATGAACCATCGAGCATGTACTTGATGGAGAATCGCTCACACATTTTCGTCTCATTCCTTACGCATTAATGCAAAATAGGGAGTCTAAAATGCTGGAAAACAAAGTTAGCATGGAACAATAAATTTTTAATCGAATGCCTCATTTAGAAAAATATTTTTATGATGAAATATAATGAATTTCTTAACACACCAATTTGACGTTATACCATCATTATTTTTTTTTTTTACCATTTCATGATCTTTTACTATTATTCAGCTTGAAACTGACGTCAAAATAAGGATCGTAGGATGTCGTTTAGATAGACCAATACATAGTGAGAGACCGCAGCAATGATTTTAGACACGCACACACACAAATATAGATATACAGTATAACGCGTTTTTTATATGAACTATACAATACTTTTAATATATTCTCTATTTTTATTCAGTAAATGAGTTTGTTTTATTAGCAATAGCTACAACACAATTACCTTTAACGATATAAATCTCTTATAATGATATTAATGATTTCGACTGGCAAATATGGTTGCGCCAGCTACGACTCTACCTCAAAGCTTCAGGAATAATATCTCTTTCGTAAAGTCTATTTATGAATCCGTTAACACGTCCTACGGGAGGGAATAATTCTGTTTTTCCTGAGGGGGGGGGGGAGGGGGCGTTAAAAAATGCAACTACAGTTCCCGTTACTGTTAACTGAAAGAAATTTAGAAGATATCAGAGTGCAAGCTATAAAATAGGCTCTTTGTTATTTATCAGAAAGTCAAACCCCAAACTGTCTGTTAAACTGAGAAAGAAATATACTACATTTTCTAGATCCAGTGTCGCATAAATCGATGACTACCAAAACACAATGAAAGCACTTGCTTTAAGCTACAATACTCGTCATAATGGACGAAACCTAACGAAACAAACCGAACTTTCCATGGTTACTTTACGCCTATTGTGATCCATCAAACATGAAGACTGTTATGAAAAAAAGCATATAACAATTGTAATTTTACTCCTCACAGGCCAGTTATTGCTAAAGCGGGCCTTTCCAGCATTTAAATGAAAACCTCTGGAGGATAATTGCAAATCCCGCGCGCAGAGGCCCAGGTACTCTTGATCTGTAGAGCGTTGAATAGTGTTTGCTCTCTTCTCGATTCACATGTCCGAAAACAATGCGCGCGATATTGTTTCCCCTGAGTTTTAATCTATGGCGAATGAGTCAATATCCCCCACCAAATGGAAATTTTTTCTCACTATTGTTTAGTTTTCAATATATAGAGAACACTGCTATGGTTTTCAGATTTCGGAAAAATGGGTTGGTATTTGGCAGGATGTGCTCTTTCGTACTGAATTCAGTTACTATGGCAGTCTCAGTATAACTACTCCACAAACTATGGACATTATTTCTATAATTTTCATGCGTGCTGGGACGTTATTTTCTTAAAACTCTGCAGATGACAGCCACTTCCAAAGCAAATTTCCTTCTAAAAAACGAGAAGAGGATTGCTAGGCCTAACTGATTTCCTGAGAATAAATATGAAAAGACTTATCTGAACTATATACATATCCTCCTTCACAGGAACTCTAAATTGACCTGCCTTCTTCAAAAGGCAAATGTGACCTCCCTAGCTCTTCATGGCTAAAGGGGAAAATAAAAGGTTTCAATTGATTCGTCTTTACCAAAATATAAAGGTTACAAGTCACCCCTGAGATACCTTTCTTTTCACACCAGAAAGAGGAAAGACTTTTCTCTAATAAAATGGTTAGAACTCACGTCTGAAGTTCCGAACTAACGGTTTTATGCCAACAAAAATGTTAAAAGAACATTTCTAACACACACACACAGATATATATATATATATATATATATATATATATATATATATATATATATGTGTGTGTGTGTGTGTGTGTGTGTGTGTGTGTGTGTGTGTGTGTGTGTGTGTGTGTGTGTGTGTGTGTTTTAAAAGAACCTTTCTAACAAAGTATCTCTTGCGATACAGGTAAAGAGATCTTTCTGGAAGGACTGACATTTCCGACAAAAGGTTAAAATGAACATTTCTTTCTAATAACAGTGGCTTAGCAGTCTTTGTCAGCTTCATATTTTTCTTGATATTATTTACTGCAGTAAATTCTAGCAAAATCATTTAAAATAGAAGAATACTATTTCATTTGCTTTTAACTGTTACACATAACGGTCAAGTGAATCACGATAGTGATTACCTGTCTGGTAATTATTTCATGCTGACTCTCGCATAACTGCAACGTCACACGCACACACACACAACATACACACACACACACACACACACACACACACACACACACACACACACACACACACACATATATATATATATATATATATATATATATATATATATATATATATATATATATATATATATATATTGTGTGTGTGTACACTGCGTGCTTGTGTTTGGGTGAGTTTGATATATATATATATATATATATATATATATATATATATATATATATATATATATATATATATATATATATATATATATATATTTAGGAGTACATCTAAAAGTTTAAATGCAAAATATTTGCATCCCCATTCGAGTGCATTTATGCATGAATGGCTCTGTACCCGTGTTCGAATTTATCAGCATTAAATGGGATATTAGGTGAAATCTGGGGCATTAACTTATCCTTACTAATCGATGCAAATACTTCTTTCACGTAATTTAAGCACTAAAACCTTTCGCAGAGGCTTCTATGCTACTCTGGGTGTTATTCAAGTTTAATGTACTTCCCCCTCTCAGTAACGCAAAGAGAAAAAAATATGAATACACATATAAATCCAGCGGCTTTTGCCCAGACATTTAATTAATATATTCGTCAGGGTCTTTCACCGAAAGATGGAGATTTTCCCCTTCTGCATTTCATCGCGTATTCAGGTCCGCGCTCATGAATAAACCGGGAAAGGAAAATTATCGTGAGTGTTATTCATTTATGAATAACCGCGTACTCGACCTTTAAAAGCCGGAGAAAACTCGGACATTGAATATGCATTTAACTGCGAGGGATTTTTCACATGATAACTCTCATCCACGATTACGAATTCATCTTTTTAATATTTTTTAAAATTTCATTTAGCATGAAATAACACATTATATATATATATATATATATATATATATATATATATATATATATATATATATATATATATATATATATATATATATATATATGTATATATATGTGTGTGTCTGTGTATATATATTTATTTTATTTTATTCGAATTACTGAATTTCTAATTTTTGTTCTCCTTGCAAATGATTACCCTGGGATCGTTGTTAGTTTACCATTTTTCCTCCTCCATTGCCTCATAAATTTATAATTTCTAAACAAACTATAAACTATAAATTCAAACTTCAACGTCATTTTACCACCAACCGACATTATCTATTCATATTTCTTTCGCAAAAAAGCTTAGTCGAGTTGTAACTGAAAGCACAGAATTCGAGGAATATTCTCTTGAATAAATTATACGGGTTAATTTAGCCGGGCGTTTGTAGGAATGTCCTCGGATACAAATAAATTTGTGATAAAACACGGCTTGTATAAGGGGACGACAGCTGAAATCCGGAAGGAATTAAGTCTTTGCGAAAATAAATCCGGAGGGAATTAAGTCTGCGAAAATAACGAAGTTAAAATTCTGTAAAGAGTCGATGGAACATTTCTTTGTTATGAAAAGAATTATCGTTTAAAACGGCTGACCTCTAAGGGCACTTTTGCTGCGTAGTAACAGCCATGTCATTTGTCCTCGTAAAATGTTGCTTAATCTCCCTAGAAAAAAAAAAAAAAAAGATACCGTGCTCAAAAGATGATGGGGTGGAGTATCCTCTCTCAAAATGCGTGAAAACTTAAACTTACAGAAAATGGTATGGGACCAACAATAATCCTCAAGGGTATAATGAGCTCGTCATTACCGAGAGTACAGAGGCGTAAACTCATTTATTGGGTCATTTGCCTTTACCCAAAACAAGTAAAAAATGAGCCGAAGTTTCTTCGGCGCAATCGAGTTTTCTGTACAGCGTATAATCAAAGCCACCGAAAACAGATCTATCTTCAGGTGGTCTCGGTATAATGCTGCATGAGCCGCGGCCCATGAAACGTTAACCACTGCCCGGTGGTGGAATGTCCTACATCGTTGCCAGATGCACGATTAAAGCTAACTTTAACATTAAATAAGATAAAAACTACTGAGGCTAGAGGGCTGCAATTTGGTATGTTTGATGATTGGTGGGTAGATGATCAACATACCAATTTGCAGCACCCAAGCCTCAGGAGTTTTTAAAATCTGAGGGCGGACAGAAAAAGTGCGGACGGACAGGCAAAGCCGGCACAATAGTTTTCTTTTACAGAAAACTAATGAAAGCAAGAAAATAAGGTGGAATTCAAACAAACGCCATCCATGATATTAATGCTTTCAACCAGTTGTTGTGTTTGAAGAAGTTGAAAAGTGGAGTTAATAAATTTGCCACTGGAGAGTCAACACATTTGGAAGAATGAGGACTGACTTCTTATTTAATGAAGCTGTCTGTTTCACTTTGTCTTTCAGAAACCTTCCTTGTCTACTTTTCTCGTCACTTCAGGAAATGAAAGTTAATTTTATTGGACATCTCTCGCATGGTTCTGTGTTCTTTTTCTCAGGCTCACGATCTACCTGGATGAAATCACAGTCAGTTCCCGCACTAATATTGTTTTAACATTGATCATACCGATTTCTGAAATATTAGACTGATCATCACAAATTATGCACGAAAACAGTGCTGCGATCATCGCTAGAACACATAAAATCTTCGTCCTATAGTGTAAATAGTGTTAAAATTACAGTGTGTTCCATATAAGGGACACTGGAGGGTTAGTGATATGAAAACAGAAATTCATAAACATTCACAGTATAAGAATTTAATTTTACTCTTTTTCAAACGCATTATTCGAACATGTAAACGAACGAGAATATACTTGAGAACACAGTTTGATATTAGAAGCTGTGATAATTTTCGAAGCAAGATTTTATCTCGCTTAGCGTGAGGTCGTACATTATATTGTCTGCATGCATACACCCACCCACACACCCACACACACACACACACACACACACGCACACTTCATTATATATATGAAGTTCGCATATATCTATTCATCTACTGGAATAGATACTACTTATTACCTAAGTTTGGGGCATTTTGAAACCGTTATATGTTACAGAAAATAAAGTATTAACTCCGAACACAGCTAAGCTATTAAACTCTATTTATACAATATTTTACGTACATAATTAGAACGCTATCATACCTGCAGATAAGTCTGCGCTGGATTTTTGCCGAAGAACTCGGTTTTCTATACATTTGAATTTAATTATGATTACCTAATAATTTGAAATTAATTGTTTACCTAATAAGCTATGCAAATAAATAAATAACTCTCAAGGGTTTTTGCCAAATATTTTATTAAAATTTCCCTAAGGGTCTTTCACTGAATATTTTAGATCTCCTCTTGATGAATTTAGTCGAAAATTCAGTATCACAGTCATAAATCAAACGGAACTTGAAGCTTATCATCTATGGTATTCACCACTGCTAGCCAGCCTAGAACTTCTCTAGGCCAGAGTAAACTTATGTACCGAATTATATTTATTTGAATGATAAAGTTTGGTTTTTAATAACCGAGGCAAGTCAGATGCGCTAATGACCTTATATATCGTGCTTTACGTATGTTTACCACATACATACGGCTGTTGATTTATTTACAGATTTTTTGTTAGTTTAATACTGACGTCCTTTGAGTAAAGTAACAAACCATCCCTTCACTCCATCCCGAAAAAAGTCATTCATGTTTACCGAGTTACGTCAAAATATTTCTTCTTACGTCACACGAATATACTGGATCTTTGGAGAGAGAGAGAGAGAGAGAGAGAGAGAGAGAGAGAGAGAGAGAGAGAGAGAGAGAGAGAGAGAGAGAACACTTCAATAAATATTCATGTGATATTCTAATTGATAAGACATATTTTGAGGGATGTTTATTTGAATATATCATAGGCCAAATTTTGGATAAGCAAACTTATAAATGATTAGTAATTAACTATTAGGCCTACCTATTAGAAGAAATGAATTCTGTTCTATCGAATTTAGTCTTCTGAAGTGAGATGACATAAACACGCATTTACCTAAAATGATTATATCATTTTACCCTAAATGAATTATTATATCGAAGTTATATGATGACCTTTTCTTTCTCCAAGTGGAATATTGTTCTCACATGGAGGCTCACCTCAAGTTTTCAGACTCCGTAAGATTGCATCAAAGGCAGTATTTGTTTAAGAATGAGTCTGTCATTCAATCCTTCTACATCATCTTTCTCTGCTCTGACTGCTTTCCCTGAAGTCATCATATTGGACAAGTTTACTGTCTTTTATTTTTCACGAGCTTGCTGGCGCTTGAACCCGGCACCGCTGTCTCCCCTACCCCACCGATCCCCTACCTACCCTGCCGCCACCTGGGGCGGACAAACAGGTTTGCAGGAGGGTGGATGTCTTCCCCACCCTCCCGTTCCCCTACCTACTCCGCCCCCACCCAGAGCGGACAAACTAGTCTGCAATGGGTGGCTGGCTGTGTCATGTCTCCCCTACTGTCACCCGGGGAAGGACAAACAAGATCCACTAGGATTTTATTAGTATAGATAGACAGATTATACAGTAATGACAAAGATGCTCTTATACAATTCTATTCTTCTTAAATCTCCTGTTAACGGCAATGGCGAAGATCTGTATTATCGAAAGCCTTCATCAAATCAACTTCCTTTCGCGGAAGATGAGTACTTGGACAATAACCCTTTGGTCCAGATTATGGTGCTACTGAGCTCATCACTGTCAAGGCAAAGTGGCGTTAACGCTTTAACAGGGTCATTTATACCTCTTACCCGTAAAGACAGAAAATATCGTTAAAGTTATACTGGCTTTTTGGCAGGGTTTAAAGGCCATCAACCGGTTAGTCTTTCGGGTTGAAAGAAACAGCTATCTCGTTTGAGTGTCATTTTCGTGATTCGATTTGTAGACTGATCTCTCTCTCTCTCTCTCCGCTCTTGTAGCTTGGTGGTAGCTGTCGAGGAGCGATGAGTGGACAAGTTCCCTAAAATAGAGTATGCCCCTATTAACGTATGCAGGTAATCATTTTATATTTGTTAGGAAACTGTCGTGGGTAGCAGCTTGGTTGGCGAGAGGGGAAAGAGCGGGAACAGAAAAAACAATAGACGTGAGCGCTCGTTGGTCCGTCAAAATGTATATCAACACGGGAGGCCCTCGACAAAGGTGGTCCTTATCCTAATGGGACGAAACCATTCATAAGGTATTATTTTCTCTCTCTCTCTCTCTCTCTCTCTCTCTCTCTCTCTCTCTCTCTCTCTCTCTCTCTCTCTCTCTCTTCCCAGACGGTATGGGCCCAATATCTGAATTATTCATGACTGCTTATAAATAACTTTCTGTCACAGTAATAGAGTTTCATATCATATGGCTGTTTCTGTTACTCTACGGCCGCCATAGTGACTTGTTCGTTGCAGCAACACAAGCCAGAGGGGTCAAAGCAAAACAATGAATAAAACAACGTCAAAACATAATCTTGATACTCAATACGAAGCATAACGGCTATCTAGAAATGAAATGCAAAATGACGTTGCAAACGCTTATTTGAAATTAAGAACGACACAGAAACAAACAAAAAATGCGTCAAAGTTTCTTCGGAGCAATCGATTTTCTGTACAGCTGCTACAGCGTATGATCAAGACCACCGAAAACAGATCTACATTTCGGTGATCTCGGTATTACGCTGTATGAGCCGCGGCCCATGAAACTTTAACCACGGCCCGGTAGTGGGTTGTCCTATATCGTTGCCAGACGCACCATTATCGCTAACTTTAACCTTACATAAAATAAAAACTACTGAGGCTAGAGGGCTACAATTTGGTATGCTTGATGATTGGAGGGTGGATGATCAACATACCAATTTGCAGCACTCTAGCCTCAGTAGTTTTTAAGATCTGAGGGCGGACAGAAAAAAAGTGCGGACGGACAGACAAAGACGGCACAATAGTTTTCTTTACAGAAATCTAAATACACAAAGCAACCTGTGAAATCGAATGGCGAAAAGCTGTGAGAGGTAAACACCAACTTTCATAACGGCTGTCCGTCGGATCAGAGAAGGCAATTTGTTGAGGCAAAACATCTTAATCATACCTATTTCACTGCTTGTGCATGCAAGTTTTTTTTTCTGTTAATTGAAAGGCAAGAGACAAGGAAGCTCGCGTGGGTAATTTGATATTTTATTTAAATGTAGGATTTTTAATGGGATGTGGATGTGGTCTGTAGATTTGAGGAACTACTCCATTCAAAAGGAAAGACCAGGCGAGGTTGCTAAATGAATCAACAAGAATAAATATACCTCCTGAAGGTCTCCACGCAATGAAGCTTACCACTCGAAGCCAAGGAGATATATGGCAATTCTAATTGCAAAGTTTGAGTATAAATCTTAGACTGGGTATGATAGCCTGACGAAACGAGTGAGACACTCGAATTAAGGTGGAGAAAACCCTTTAGGATTAAGAGCAACAAGTAAAATATTGGATATACTTACGTCACTGGATATCGGTAGGGAGGTATCGCCGTCCGCGCACCTCACGCGGGACACTATAGGCATTACTTATAGTTCTTTGCAGAGTCCTTTCGGCCCATAGCTCCAAACGCCTTCATTCAGTTCACATTCCCTTTCTTCCATCTTACTTTCCACCCTCTCCGAACAAATGTTTCATAGTGCAACTACGAACTTTTCCTCCTGTTACAACTTTAAAACCCTTTTACCGTCAACATCCTTTTCAGCACTGAATGATCTCATACGTCACAGGGCTTCGCCTTTGGCCTAGATTTCATATTCCAATGGAATCATCTAAACAGAAGAACGAGCTTATCGTATAAACAAGAAGCAAATACAGGCAGGTGGTTAGAGAAATCTAACACAACACGTCGAGTGGTCACAGAAGCCTAGGCTAGGAAAACAGGTAATTTTCCGTCCACGCCATCAGGTAACCCATCATCTGCTCAATAACCATATCCGAGGGAAGGCAATGATGTTTCATTTTATCAAATATTTACTAAATAAAGGAAGGAAATAGGCACAAACAT
>JANJGK010000005.1:14209593-14227093 GCA_039081455.1 Macrobrachium rosenbergii | reverse complement strand
AAATTTATTTCTGTTCCACACGTGATTGTGTGTTGATGATTTCTATCTTATTCACTCAGAAGGGATAATTCGAATGAAATGTTGTCTATTGGGTCATTGCTGAGTCGGGAAGTTGGGGAAAACTCGCTGGTATGCAAGCAGTTAGCTTGCCCAGGTAATTCCTTGGGTGCAGTTGCTCTCAGGTTCCAACTTCTTTTAGACTTGTATGGCCCAGTGGGTAACGCCCTTGCTTTCCACCTGAGAGACCTGGGTTCGATCCCGACGTGAGTCAGAAATTTATTTCTGTTCCACACGTGATTGTGTGTTGATGATTTCTATCTTATTCACTCAGAAGGGATAATTCGAATGAAATGTTGTCTATTGGGTCATTGCTGAGTCGGGAAGTTGGGGAAAACTCGCTGGTATGCAAGCAGTTAGCTTGCCCAGGTAATTCCTTGGGTGCAGTTGCTCTCAGGTTCCAACTTCTTTTAGACTTGTATGGCCCAGTGGGTAACGCCCTTGCTTTCCACCTGAGAGACCTGGGTTCGATCCCGACGTGAGTCAGAAATTTATTTCTGTTCCACACGTGATTGTGTGTTGATGATTTCTATCTTATTCACTCAGAAGGGATAATTCGAATGAAATGTTGTCTATTGGGTCATTGCTGAGTCGGGAAGTTGGGGAAAACTCGCTGGTATGCAAGCAGTTAGCTTGCCCAGGTAATTCCTTGGGTGCAGTTGCTCTCAGGTTCCAACTTCTTTTAGACTTGTATGGCCCAGTGGGTAACGCCCCTTGCTTTCCACCTGAGAGGACCTGGGTTCGATCCCGACGTGAGTCAGAAATTTATATATATATATATATATATATATATATATATATATATATATATATATATATATATATATATATATATATATATATATATATATATATATATATATATCTGTGTGTGAGTGTGTTCGCAATAGAATAAATAATATGCCTACAGTCAGTGTATATTATATATATATATATATATATATATATATATATATATATATATATATATATATATATATATATATATATATATATATATATATACATATATATATATATATATATATATATATATATATATATATATATATATATATATATATATATATATTTATATATATATATATATACATATATATATATATATATATATATATATATATATATATATATATATATATATATATATATATTATATATATATATATATATATGTATATAATGTGTGTGTGTGCTTAATATAGAATAAATAATCTGCCTACAATCAGTGTAGTGTATGTATATATATATATATATATATATATATATATATATATATATATATATATATATATATATATATATATATATATATATATTATATATGTTGTATATATGTGTGGGTGTGTGTGTGCTTACAATAGAAATAAATAATCTGCCTACGACCAGTGTAAAATTAGCTATTCCTTTTACTTCTGTCTGCCTTCACCGCCTACATAAGTTACGAAATGTATCCGAAAATGTTACGGTACAGAGTTAGATCTGTGGCAATGCAAGGAATAAACTCCAGCCCTGCACCTTAACATTTTTAGATAAATTTCGTAACTTGTGTAGGCGGTGAAGGCTGACAGAAGTAAAAGGAGTCAACCCTTGCGTTTGATGTTTATACACGATAAAAATGAAAGGGAAAGATAAAAGACACACGCATGCTGACAGGGAAGACTTTGAAACATCTGGCTGGGAATGTACACAGGGATTTTTGGGACAACTCTTCTTCTCAAAGTGAAGTATGAATGTTGAACACAAAAGAAAGGTTTGAAGTTGCTAATATTAACTGCTTGCATACCGTGAGCAGTATAAACAGAACTGATAGGGTGAAAAAAGCGGATTTATGTAAAATTGGTGAAAAAGTTAGCGCTGGTGAAGAAACTACAAGAGAGTGGTTAAAAGCGCATAATTCAGAAGGAACAGAAAGGGAGGAAATAATAGGGAGGAAAGGAGAACTACTGGAGAGGGAAGGGAAAAGTAATAGCGAGGGAAGGAGAAGCAACAGAGAGGGAAGGAGAAGTAATAGACAGGGAAGGAGAAGTACTAGGAAGGAAAGAAGTATTAAAAGAGAAGAAGTAATAGACAGGGCTGGGGAAGTAATAGGGAGGGAAGGAGAAGTAACAGGGGGAAGGAGAAGTAATAAGGAAGGAAGGAACATAGGGAAAACTATAAAAGGCTGTGTAAATGGCATAAAAGAGGTATTGGACAGAGATGGCATTTATATGCAGAGGCTTATGAGATAATGCAAATGAGGAGGTAACTTTGTGGTATGTAAGGGGAGGTTCATCGTGCTGCTAGTGGGCCACTTGCGCAGGCTAATTTTGTGGCAGTACTGTTCGACAATGGGTTTTCCATTAATTCACTAATTAAAAGTATATATATATATATATATATATATATATATGTATGTATATATATATGTATATATATATAAACATACACACGCACACACACCCACACACCCACACATATATATATACATGTTGTATGTATATGTACATATACATACACACACATATACAGTATATATATACGAGTATATATATATATATATGTATATATATATATATATATATATATACATATATATATATATATATATATATATATATATATATATATATATATATATATATATATATGTATATGTATATATATACATACGCATATATATACACATATATACATATGCATATATATATATATATATATATATATATATATATATATATATATATATATATATATATATATATATATATAGCAAAAGTTTCGTCTATGCTTACCGTTAGTTACCAGCAAAATTACTTACCACATGAAGTCAGACAGATAATTAATTAGTACACGAAAAATAAACAACCTGGACGTCTCCAAAACCTTAAATTCTTTTGCAAGGACAGACTTCGAGTTTAATGGCGCTGCTTACTCGGCGGTGAAAACAAAATTGCGCGGCTTTAGGCCAAACGTTTTAATTAAGATGTTCACGAGGGTCTTTCCGTGAATGGCCGAGAGTTTTCTGCTTACGCATTCCACCGCGTATTCATGTTCCTGGTCGTAAATAAACACGGGGAAAGGCGCTTATCGTGAAGGTTATTCCTTAATGAATAATTTCCTTGTCGAGCTTTAAAAGCCTTGGAAGGCCTCGACGTTGAATATACGCCTAATTGCACACTTCTTTTTTATGGTAACTCTTAAATATTTATGAAATAAATTTTGGGTATTTAACCGTCATTATATTTCTATAAAATTAATTATAGATATTTCTCTATATCAATCTAAATTAGATTGCTGCTTTCTTGAGCTTCATTTTGACGTGACTTAGATATTTCTGGTATCGTCAAAATTTACTTCTTTACTAATTTATATGTAGCATAGATAATCAGTGGGACCCCCGTTGTTATATTCTCTGGGGATACGTATCCCTTTGGCCAAAGAATTACTTCATGGTTGGATTTCCTAAAAAAATTAAAATTAAAAAAAATAATTGGATTTTATAAAAAAAGTGAAATTGCTAGGAAATTGTGGGAAAAATCGTTTGATATTATTTTAGGGAACACGTCAGGTATACACTCCAGTGGTACACCATCACTGCTGAAGAAAATAACTGTGTGCAGTTTTCTTGAAAATGAAGGACACTATAACAGTGATGATTAATTTCAAGACATAATATGAATGTATGTACATATGGCACATATATACATACGTATACAAACAAACACACACACACACACACACACACACACACATATATATATATATATTATATATATATATATATATATATATATACATATACATGTTTATTTTATATTTACATATAATATAAATATACATATTTTATATATAATATATACGTATATATACATATGTATATATGCATATATATATATATATATATATATATATATATATATATATATATATATATATATATATATATATATGTATATATATATATATATATATATATATATATATATATATATGTATATATATATATATGTATATATATATATATATATATATATATATATATATATATATATATATATATATATATATATATATATATATATATATATATATATATATATATTAGAAGTTGATAGCATTAAGGAATACGTTTCACTGAACAGAAAATGTTACTTATAAGCACTGTATTTCATTAATCATTTGGCAATGCATTCCATAAATCACATGGTAATACTGTCACTGTAACGCGGCTAGATTCTTCATCTAATTTCCTTTTATAAATAAAATGAATGTAGTTGATTTTTCCGTTCTATAAACAAACGTAACTTTACTTTAAATGAAATAAAACTGGTCTAATAATATCTGTGGTCGACTTACAGCGGTACTGACCTTAATACTCTATGAGTAGGGGAGCAAACTTCTAGAGCCTCAGTATTTTATTCACCATCTTTCCGCTCCACAGAATACCTGTGTTTTCTGTTCTGTGATAAAATAAAAATTCCTGTTACTTATCACTGGCCCTGTCAATAATTGGTAAAAATATTTCAGAAAGTAAATTGAAATGTGTGTTACGGGTCAAGCAAATGCCTGTGAAATGAGTAATGATGCATAGGATATATGTGTGTGTGTGTGTGTGTGTGTGTGTGAGATTAAAATGCGTGTTACGGGTCAAGCAAATGCCTGAGAAATGAATAATGATACGTAGGCTACGTGGGTATGTGTGTGTGTGTGTGTGTGTGTGTGTGTGTTTGAGAGAGAGAGAGAGAGAGAGAGAGAGAGAGAGAGAGAGAGAGAGAGAGAGAGAGAGAGAGAGAGAGAGAATGTAGTGCCTCATATCATAACAGATTTTAGAAACATATATCAGATGGAGAAGTTTATTCCCGCAATAATTTATCGCTGGATATATTAAGCCGTTAAATAAGATAAAGACAGGAAGTGACAAAATCTCAATATTGTTATCGATTAAGAAAAACATGCTTTTTATCAGTGTCTGCAGCGCTGCTTCCATTGTGATACTTTTCCTTTACGTTTCGTTTGTGACCTCTATTCTTTTTAAATAAGCCCTCGGACACTGAAGGAATGAATAAAATGAAAATTGGATGAAAGCAGGTTTCCACGCATAACCTTTGTAACCAATTCTGCCAGAAACCCTCGGTAAATCAATGCATAACTCAACCATTTCTCTAGCTGCCGAAATCTTTGACGTTCAACAACCTTTCCAGCGTGATCTGTTACCCCAGGTTGATATATAGCGACTGAGGTTGGTAGAGAAAAAAATCCTCGCTAGAATGACAAAAGAAGGAAAATAATTTTCCCTAAAAAGACAAAAGAAACTATCACGCTTCTGTCTCTAGGTTTTATTAAATTGAATCTGCTCTTGACGTCTTGATACATGAAATGGAAACGACAATAATTTTGCAAAGCTTTACACAAAAAAGTTTTGATATGTGAGAAAAATATGTTGAAAAGCATTTATTAATGTTCATTAAAACAAGCGTTTCCTACATATAGTTAACTTTTGATAAAAGAAATCTCCGAAAAAGAACCACAATGTTTTGTAAAGTTTTAGATAACGGAAATTGTTTTAACTTTATAGGACAACACCAGTCCCATGATTCGGTTTCCCTTATCTTGTGTTTACGTAATGGGAAAGCAACGTCCATTGGACCATTAGTTTTCTCGGGTAATCCATTGGGCGTTGTACAGAGCAATAAACAACAAGTACAAAATGCGCCGAAAATCGAGTTTTCTGTACAGCTTATAATGCTGTATGAAACTCTCAGCCACAGCCCATGAAACTCTCAGCCGGCCGTGGTAGCCTGTGTTGTTGCGGTGCCAGACGCACAATCATGGATAACTTTAGCCTTACATAAAATGAAAAACGCTGACGCTAGAGGGCTGCAATTTGGTATGTTTGACGACAGGAGGGTGGATGATCAACACACCAATTTGCAGCCCTCTAGCCACAGTAGTTTTTAAGATCTGAGGGCGGACAGAAAAAGTGCGGACAGAAAAAGCGTGGACGGACAGACAAAGCCACCCAATAGTTTTCTTTTACAGAACCACAATGTTTTGTAAAGCTTTAGACAACGGAAATTATTTTCACTCTACAGGACAACACCAGTTCCATGATTTAACGTTAGAAGACTACGGTTTCCCTTATCTTGTATTTACGTAAGAGGAAAGAAACGTCCATTAGACCATTAGTTTTCTCGGGTAATCCATTGGGCGTTGTTGAAGGCAATAAAAAAAGAAAAAAACAGAGGACAAAGAAAGAGAACCCGTTCTTAGGACGACTGGGGAGACGAATCCCTTTATCTTGTTTCTGGGATATTGGAAAAACAAGGCGAGATTCGACAGAAAACGAGAGATTCTTTTATATTTATTATTATATATATATATATATATATATATATATATATATATATATATATATATATATATATATATATATATATATATTTCTCTCCGTAAATAGAACTGATTATTATAAATATTGGACGGGTGAGTGGTTGTCATAATTATACGATGACTGGCCTGTTATGGCGTTATTTAATTTAATCAGTGCATACCTATCAATCTGTTTATCAATTTGATCTGGTTCATCAGTGCATCAAGAGAACTAAAAATAAGAAACTAGGCTTTATCTTTTTTTATATATATGTCTTAGTAGAATACTAAAACGACAGAAGAAAATACTTCTTTGTCGAACCAGATAGTGCTGAACCTAAATCTAAAACGATAGAAGAAAATAACAAGAAAACAATATCAATATAATAAATTTGCCATGATGATACATTTAGATAATAAGGTTGGATAACACGACTTCGTGTGGTAAGTATAATAGTACATAGACACAATATGCTTTTGCTGTGTAAGAGGAAAAATGTGTTTTTAAATTTTTTTAATACCAGACTTTTTGGACGTAACCATTTCAGTAACTGGGCCTTTGCGAGTCCTGTCTGTCCCAAATCGAGGGCTTTGATAAGCGAAATTTTATTTTCTATGGCGTCTGAAGGTGTTTCCGTGCCATGATCATCATTCTGGGGCCATTTTAAAGCATACTACTTGTAATTTATAATGACATGTCTATCAAAAGTAAAACAAAACCGCAAGATTTCAGACTGATGAGATGGAAATTGTTGAAAATGATGTGGTAAGGCTCCAACTAGCCTACGGACTCAGGGGCTGGGTTTTGGTCAGGTCATCATAAATAACCCTGGAGGTTAATTTGTTGAACATATTTTTATAAAATAATAATAATAATAATAATAATAATAATAATAATAATAATAATAATAATAATAATAATAATAATAATAATAACCATTGCAACTAGGATCTTACTCTGAATTCCCCAATATGCATGTTGCAAATTTAATGAGGCACGAACATAAACTTTTTAAGACTGGAAATTACATACTTGGCTGCGACAAAGCGGCTGAAACAGAAACACTGTTCGGGGAGGTAACCTAGCTTATCCAGATACAATCCAAGAGTGGCTAACAGAACAAGACACAAGGTGGTAATGTGGCTGGTACAACCAAGATACCCCAATCACTAAGTAGAGAAGTACTATCTTATAACACAAGAAATTACATTGACGCAAACTTAAGACAGGGTCATAACTTGTGGATGGAGGAAGAGGCCGGTCATTGTGATGTCACTGATAATTACCAGAGGAAGAAGCAAAAAGTTGATCTTGAAGTTGTAGAGAAAGTGATTTTAAACACGTTGCCTATTTACTAACACCATGTTACTAAAGACATAACAACTAAAATACTTTCTCCCCAGTCCCAGACACTAAAAGGAAGTAAAAAATGCGCCGAAGATTCTTCGGTGCAATCGAGTTTTCTGTACAGCGTATAATGCTGTATGAAACTCTCAGCCACGGCCCATGAAACTCTTACCCGCGGCCCATGAAACTTTCAGCCTCGGCCCAGTGGTGGCCTTTGTTGTTGGCACCTATAGCGGTGACAGACGCACGATCATGGCTAAATTTAACCTTAAAAAAAATAAAATCTACTGAGACTAGGGGGCTGCAATTTGGTATGTTTGATGATTGGAGGGTGGATGATCAACATATGAATTTGCAGCCCTCTAGCCTCAGTAGGTTTTAAGATCTGAGGGCGGACAGAAAAAGTGCGGACGGACAGACAGATAGCCATCTCAACAGTTTTCTTTTACAGAAAACTAAAAATCACCTGGAGAAATTTTGTGGAAGGAAGGCTGATGGCATCTCACACAAAACATTTTGTAACTATGTTCCTACGAATAAGGCCTACATAATATAGGCTCTAAAAAGAAAGAGAGAGAGAGAGAGGAAAACGCAACCGCTGATAGAAGTACACTAACTGAACTTCACAAAGTGATTGTACTGTATAAGACTGATTTTAGGCAGGCTGAATTAACGGGACAAGGCATGAGTAGATATCCATTTTTGTGCCCATATAAATGAACAGGACTTTAAAGACTGAGGTTAGGGCCCTGTTCTTAGACATTGAGTGTTGAACTCTTCAACACAAAATCTGCAATATGCAGTGAAATTTCATCCCTTATAATTAATTTTTAATGTTTTGAGCAAGAAATATTCGGCATTCTGTCAGATATTGGTGTTAGCTACTCATTTACTTGTTCAAAATACTAATGTACTTACTACATTTTGAATTAGTTTTTTTTCATTGTCATTTAATTCCAAACTATATATATCCAAATATCTAATATTCATTGTACTAGCGCATTATCCCAAATTACTTATTTGATTTAGTGATTTATATGAAACGGCGTTGCAATACATACGGTTAACGACACCAATCTTTAATTTATATCCGTCGAAGCATCAGTGAATAACTTTTGCTGGCTTCTTTATTTACACAAGAAAGGACTAACTACATTTTCATAAAGCAGTCATACTGCAACAAGTAAAACCTTATGAATTGTATTCAAATACTGAAGTCCGACAGGTAACAAAATATATTCCAGCAGAGTAAAACTACGGCACTTTCTGGCATCTGCGTTGCCACTTTACTTTTCCAGCCATTTTTTTTTTAAATTTAAAATTCAAAATCTGAAATGGAAGCCAGTAAACATGGATTCAACGCATGCAAATTAGTTCATGTAACTTTGTATAAAATTTTTATCAAAGCACTCGAAAGGGAGTCACATATCGTGAAGTTCAGTCTCACATTTTAATGCACAGGAACTGTTTCAGAATGCCCAACACGTATTATCTCTAAAGGCTTAAAACTCGAGGTTGAAAGAACTAGTTTTGCAATCTAGTGAAATAAGGAGAGGAAGGAATTACAACACGTATGGCGAGAACTGGAACGATTTGAACAATGTAAGGGACTTGCTCATATTATTTCACACTAATTTTTACATCTTCCTGAAGAGTAATTTGTTCTATGTAAATAGAAATTAAGCTAGTATTAAGTAAATTATGATTAATAGTGGATTCAGTGTTGATGATTTCCTTCTTAATGGGCATTTAATACCTCGTTACAACAACACGTTTATACCTTTCGTTCTTTATTTCCCTCAGAAATACGATTAGATTAATACATTTCTATTTTATTAATACTATTACAGCTACACTTCACTCATCTAACTTATGGAAATTTTGGAACCTAAAAACCTACAACTATCGTATTAAAGACCTTAGGGTTTATTCCCGTTGGTTAGGACAAGTAACATATTTCAAACTAATGTTAACAAAGGGTTCAGCCATTTATCTGGCAAAGGTAACGGGTTGAGTGTATTCAGAAAACACTCAGAAAATGTTTACATTTTACTGATGATTCGTTAGGTTATTCCTTACAAATAATATTTATATCCCCTTCAAAATAAGTCTTACTCATGATACCTCGTAATTATCCTGTCATCTACTATATCTCATAGTTCCTCGTTGGTAGAGTCGGTAGAGTTCTCGGCTAGCACTCTGCTAAGCCTGAGTTCGAGTCTCCGGCCGGCAAATGAAGAATTAGAGGAATTTATTTCTGGTGCTAGAAATTCATTTCTCGGTATAATGTGGTCTGGATTCCACAATAAGCTGTAGGTCCCGTTGCTAGATAACCAATTAGTTCTTAGCCACGTAAAATAAGTCTAATCCTTCGGGCCAGCCCTAGGAGAGCTGTTAATCAGCTCAGTGGTCTGGTTAAACTTTACTATATCTCATGCACATGACAGCCAGTTCAACACTAATTGTATAGTCACGTTACTCCTATGGCAAGTGGCTACTACTGTCTTCCTTAATGCCAGTCATCTCAAGCATATTTGAGTGTATTCCTCATCTAACATACATTCCACATGAACCTTTCATCACCCTTCAAACTGCAAGACTTTCGCAATAAAACACTGACAGATGATATGGTGCTGGAAAATGAACCAAAGAAACAAATGAGTGTAGTGATGAGCTGCAGCTGCCACTTGTCACTTTTCAAGTCATTCCAGGATCGGTCTGGACAACTGTTTTTTTTTTTTTCCTGGAAGGGAAATTGGAGAGACTATTTTATGCAGTCTGTGGGGAAGATATACGATTTCTTTAAGTTCTTTTGAACGGTTATTCGTTATGTCATGGTGGAAACGGTGGTAAAATAGATCACCAAAATATTCTCATTAAAAACTAATATATGGGCATTAAGTTGTTTTGTATGTTGTCAAATCTGTGAGAGAGAAACGAGATGGTTCCTAATTCTGTCAAGCTTGAAAGAAATAAAAGTTATTCAATACTGTTACGGATCAACATGGCAACATATAAAATCTATAACATATGGTTGCAAGCTAGAACAATAATCCTGTCTTCATAGGATACCGTAAATTTCGTTATGAAAAAGTAAATTGTGAACAACTACAAATAGCACTATCGTTATATACAGTATGTTGTATCTATCAACAGTTTCATGTTAAAATCATCAAGCACTATTTTCACTCAGTGTTTATTATTTTCATTTCCTAAGAGGAATGTGAGCTTCGTGGCTTTCGTTATGATTGAGTAGAATTAATCGCTTCAGAAACACCCCCACAGTTCCAGATTTGGATCGAGCATAACATGTTGAAGCGGCTGAAAACGAGGTCATTTTTCCGGGAAATATAAGCAAATATCTTCGTTATGGCAAAATATTCATCATTACTAGTTGTTAGGATACTCAAGATGAAAATTACGAGTCCTAGGTTCAGCAACAGCCTCAATAAAAGCAAGTTCACAACAACAACAACAACAACAACAACAACAACAATAATAATAATAATAATAATAATAATAATAATAATAATAATCATGTCATCATGATAAAAATAAAAAATAAAATGATAAAAGTAATCCGCGACTGTTCTCTATTAACAGAAGATATCCTCCAGCGATTACAACAACCGTCAGAGCAATCACCTCGTGATCATCACCTGATTGCGAAATCTTGTGATATGAGAAGAGAGACATGAGCCACAAGTCACTGATCATGTTGTGTCATCTGTCAAGAGCCTCCAGTCACTTGAAATCGGACACATTTTGTTTTGTATAAATTTTGAGTAAATATAATGACCCCATTTTGCACCAGGGCATTATACTCACATTGGAAAAAATATTTGAAATTCCTGTACTGTTTTACCATCTGTTCAAAGTATTAACTTTTGCAATGCCTTCCACAGAATTTTCTTGGTAAATGTACATCAGTAACTGTTTAGTAAAGGTTCTTTCTGTGTTGAATGAATTGGGTTCATCGGTTACATTCCTTATCTTCTGTAAGGTACAGTCTTCCATCTTGACTCTGAACTTACATACTTATCCTATTTGGAGCTTCTTATCTTCCTTAATCTAAAGTATTCCGTTCAAGAAGTACTTTCCTATAAAACCTTCAAAAACATAAATCTTATAAGCGAAACCTCAATGACATATTAAGTCTATGAACTGAAAGGTGCCAGTGTCTTTTCAATTGTACTCCAAAGGCAGACCGACATTTCATTCCATTCCAGACATCCATAAACTAAATACAAGTCAAATTGCTGAGTGCATCATTAATAAATAATCAAGAGCTTTACCGTTTCCATATGGTGTTCTTACCCTCAAAGTATATATTAATGCAATTAGGAGAGCTAAATCATCTGTTATTCTAGGGAGGTTTGAGCCGTACCTCATAAATAACTTTAATGGCTTCAATAAATCACGACCAACTCCACTGTAACCTAATTCTAGCGTTCATAATTCTCTCTTTTATCATCGCACCGGTATATTTATTCATAGATTTTAGTAATTCACCATTCACTGCATTCCCCAGAGAGGAGAAAGCAATTTCCTTATATTTAAACAAGGAAAAATGTTTCATTGCAGTGAATAATCTATTCATACATACATTTAGTGGTGAACCAGACGTTCTTATCCATGGCAAGAATAATGCAGGAATAATGCTGGTTAATGATATACTGAAAGGTGAATAATTCCTTCCGCAAAATGAAAAATGAATAGTATATCTTTTGGAAATAAGGTAGTTTTCTTGGAATGGCGGACAGCCACAAGACCTGAATATTCGTTTAGAGACGTAATCGGAGGAAACAAACCAACTTGAAGACGGGGCCTAGGGTATATTCGTCTGTCTCTCTGTCTGTCTGTCTGTCTGTCAGTCTGTCCCAGTTTTTTAATGACGCTTGTCTTTCAATTGGTAACGACCTCGCCTTTCATTCACAAGTCCTGGGTTCGATCTTTGCAATGCAAAGTGCGCGCTGATTTCCATTGCAGAAACTCTCTCTCTCTCTCCGTATGTATGTATGTATGTATGTATATATATATATATATATATATATATATATATATATATATATATATATATATATATATATATATATATATATATATATATAAATGGTTTATTGTAAATCGTAAATAATTAGTTTTTAGTTTTTTGCGCAAAAATCAGGTAAAAAATGTTTCCGACTTCCAGGAATCTTTGTATATATCTGTTGACTTCTAAAGTATTTTGCCTGCGATCAGAGAGACCCGCTTCCAGGAACAGTAGTCAGGGTTCAAAGCCAACTTTTTCCAGGCTATTTCTTTGGAAATTTCAGCAATCACGTGGAATATTCTTACAGGATTAAACGTTCACTAAAAGCGTTAGCGTCGAAAGGCATACTGAACCACAAGAACTACTTTTAAAGGTTGGTGTCTGATAGAGTATAGAATTTAGGCCAAAGGCCAAGCGCCGAGACCTATGAGGTCATTCAGCGCTGAAACGGAAATTGAGAGTAGAAAGGTTTGAAAGATGTAACTGGAGGAAAACCTCGCAGTTGCACTATGAAACAAATGTTAAGAGAGGTTGGATAGCAAGATGGAAGAAAGAGAATATGAATAGAGGTACAGTAAAAAGAATGAGAGGGGTTGCAGCTAGGGACCGAAGAAACACTGCAATGAATCTTAAATAATGCTTACAGTGCATCGCGTGAGGTGCACTGACAGCAGTATCCCACTACGGGGAAAATGGTGCATTCAAAATGTATAGCACATTCGCAGAAAATGTTTGAGCAATATGGTATGATCAGTTATTAAGTAAATTGCTAGGAATTAAAGTGTCATATGTCACATTCTATGTGTATGACACATCCACGGAGAACGTGTCATAAGTAGTACGGTTAATCGATATAATTATGAAGCATTTAACAAAGTTTTGCGTTAAATGTTAAGTAATATGAAAAATATTTCGTGCTATAATAGTATCAAAAATGCAAAAAAAAAAAAAGGTAATTCTTCTTTTATACTACTTCAACAATGATGGCACCCGTATTAGTTTTCTGTTGACAGATCACTGACATTAGATATTATTACTCATTTTCTTGTTCGTTTTTTAATATTTTAT
Source organism: Macrobrachium rosenbergii (assembly GCA_039081455.1). Lineage (NCBI taxonomy): Eukaryota > Metazoa > Arthropoda > Malacostraca > Decapoda > Palaemonidae > Macrobrachium > Macrobrachium rosenbergii. The sequence continues at coordinate 14,213,237 of JANJGK010000005.1, read as the reverse complement.
TTCAGTTACAATAAAAATGAAGCCCTTGATTTCGTTGAATAAAATATCAAATCAATATTGCATTAACCTGATCAAAGTCGAACTCCCTAATCATTCCTGGCAAGGGAGAGAGAGAGAGAGAGAGAGAGAGAGAGAGAGAGAGAGAGAGAGAGAGAGAGAGAGAGAGAGAGAGAGAGAGAGAGAGAATAATTAGACAAGGACGTAGCATAAAACGAAGACAATTAAAAGAATTACAAACAGGAATGAGTCGTGCAGCATGACCACCAGGGCAGTATTGAAGGCAGGCACACGAGAGAGAGAGAGAGAGAGAGAGGAGAGAGAGAGAGAGAGAGGAGAGAGAGAGAGAGAGAGAGAGAGAGAGAGAGAGAGAAGATAATTACAGCTTTTGTCATTATAGATGTTTACATGTAACTACTCTAAGAGAGGAGTTTTATTGTTATTGATCTTTTCCTTCCGTCACTTCTTATACGATAATTTCAAATATGCAGCCCAGATAGACATATGAAACACCATGGAACCACAATAGTGAAAACATAGGCCCCAAAGTGCCGCCTATGTCACTTGAACGGCAAATCAAATCCCATCCTATGATAATAAAATATTGAATTCCGGTCCAAAATACACCATTACACTGGCTTCATTTGCATATGGTCAGGCGATTTCCATATTAATGGGGTCGTTGTTATTATAGCTGGTATTATTATTTAAAGCAAAAGTAACTAAAAAATACCCGAATTCTCGGATATTATTCCATTTTAGTCAATATCGGTAAAAGACGAGAATGTGGTTACCATCATTACTTCGTTATTTATAGAGCATTATCTAATATCCCGATGATATTTTCCTTGGTAATTCATACGATAAAATGCAAAACGAAATAAGGAAAAATTCCATATCATTATGTTGAATATCTGAATTCAAATTAATTTTGCGCATGAGATATTAGGATTAAATAAAAGATATAAGAGAGAGGGGCAAAAAAATATATGTTCAATACAGGTTCATTAAAAATTTTTTTTCGAGTGGTTGTGGTTAAATAAAATGAACGGTACTTAACAACTCTTCCTAAATAACAGACCGATTTTACGACATAATAGGCTAAATCTATCGAATGCATTATCTTCAGCTGCACACAATTTAGGAAAGTAAAATCTTAAAGTATTTGCATACTTCTGCAAATACCGTAAGTGATAAAAAAACTTTTTGGTTCCTTTTTTTATAAAGGGACCCCCAAAATAAACCCACATACATTTCACAAACATAAGATTTAAAACTGAACGCAAACGAATAACGCAAACTCGGTCATCAATTTTTGTTTTAAATTGGAATGGAATAGGCTATAGAGTTTAGGCCAAAGGCCAAGCACTGGGACCTATGAGGTCATCCAGCGCTGGAAAGGAAATTGAGAGTAGGTAAGTTTGAAAGGTGTAACAGGAGGAAAACCTCGCAGTTGCACTATGAAATAATCTTAGGAGAGGGTGGATAGCAAGATGAAAGAAAGAGAATATGAATGGGGGGTACAGTAAAAGGAATGAAAGGGGTGCAGCTTAGTAATGCCTACGGTCCATTCCGTGAGGTCTACTGATGGCACTGCCCCCGGAAGGTGTTGTTTTGCACGAAACCCATGCGGTTCGATGACTAGCTGAACAGATTTAAGCTTACGTCACAATTTATTATTATCGTCACGGAACACAACATTTCCGAGAAACTCTTTGAAGTACAAAGTGCATTAATAAAATGAACTACAAACGGCAGTGGTTTATTATTGGTAAATGGCTTCAAAGTCAGATGTAACACGTGACCGAGCAAGGCAGATTACCGACGTTGTAATCCGATAAAAAAAAAAAAATTCATGCACTGTGTATTGCAATCACAGTGAATATTACGACTTTCAGTAGATAGAGGTGACCGTCGTTCGTGATCGATTTGCTGAGAAACACTCATACTTCATGTGGAAGTATGAGGCTGCTTTTTATCATGGGAAAAACTAGACGTAGGTTATAATAATAATAATAATAATAATAATAATAATAATAATAATAATAATAATAATGAAAGGTTTGTATACGCCTTTATCGAACGGACTCTGCAACACGACATCGAGATCATATAAAATGGACAAATGTAATCATCGTAGCTTATGGATTATGAACTAATCTCTTTGTATAAGTCACAGATAATTACAAACACTTTAAAGCCTCTGAAATGCGTTAATAAGCCGATGGTTTTCTAGGAAAGCGAAGGGGCTAAAATAATCCATCCTCCAAAACCTGCCTTTCCACCCTCGGACCGTAATTAGCATTCGTTCTAACAATTATTCTGAAGATTATTATAATTTCCGGGGTCTAGTCGAAAACGTTCATTTAATTATTCGCCTTTAGTTTGTTCTTTGATCATCAGAAGTAGGCCTAGATAAAAAATAATGTCCACGGAAAATAATTACCAACATACAAGTTACTTGTCAACTAAATTTTTTCAAAACTAAAGAAAGAAAATAGCTGATTTAAAGAACCACCTCCACTGCTGCTTTTCCTACTTTTATACTTAGTTTTAATTTTTTTATATACATTAAAGTAAGACTGAAATTCTTACTGGCAAATTGTAAACGTATTTACATAACTAACACATATGAAAAAGAACAAAATGATGTTAAATAAGTGACGATAATCCTTTAATACTATTGTAGCTAAGCGATGTCAGGCAGGGCAGCCGATCGGGACTACAAAGTATACCCCAAAGCCAAATCAAAGTCCTTCAAAAGAAGGCATCAAGGCGACCCCATATAAAAATGGGAACAAGCTGGGAAGAAGATTTGAGATGGTCACCCAACTTTTATGGTTATGCAAAGCTCTGCTCCGTCTATACCTTGCCGACAAAGCTCAGTAATTAGGCTAGCTTGTAATTATGTAGTCGAAATAACTCAATTCTGTCATAAGCGAATGCTACGTAAAATTCCCAATTTTTCTGTAGATATCGCAATGACATAAAATCGACTCTAATCTACAGTACTCTCCGAGACTCGATATTACCAAAACATGAATGTTTCATAAATATTTCATTGTTATTTACAGTTATGATTTACTGCAAGTTCGTATGGTCATATTACGTAAATTTCGACAGCTCGGTGAATCAAGAATAAGGATTAAAATGCAACTGTAAACAATCTATAATCACTTAATTGTGGTCATGGTGAAGAAGTTATCTAACTATCAATATTACTGTCCTTGGCACGTATTAATACACATGACAGTTAGCTCAAAGTGAAGTCGTTAAACATATCACCACTAAAAACTGAGAAAACAGCCATTACAATCATGTCGTTTTCTAGTATCGTTTTCTGCAATTCAAGTCTGGCACGCCATTCTTAAGGAAGGCTTCATAGTTAGACAAGTATATCGTACTCGACTAGCACCCTGCTGGGCCCGCGTTCGACTCTCCGGCCAGCCAATGAAGAATTATAGAATTTGTTTCTGGTGATAGAAATTCATTTCTCGGTATAATGTGGTTCGGATTCCACAGCAAGCTGTAGGTCCCGTTGCTAGGTAACCAATTGGTCCTTAGCCACGTAAAATAAGTCTAATCCTTCGGGTCAGCCCTAGGAGAGCTGTTAATCAGCTCAGTGGTCTGGTTAAACTAAGGTATAC
>JANJGK010000005.1:14182795-14209493 GCA_039081455.1 Macrobrachium rosenbergii | reverse complement strand
CGATGGTGCCTATTATTTTTTTTAATTTGTGATATTAATTGCAAAATTGCCAAAAACATTATCACTTTTTCCATGTTTTCTAATCATTATCTCAAAACATGCCAAAATTTCAAAATATAAGTCAATTTTCATTTCAAGTCTTATTTATGAATTGAAATATAGAACAGTGCATACATACTTATAAAAAAAATGAACAGCAATGAAACAAAAATCTACCATTCATCCATATACTCATATAAGCAAACAGGCAACATATTGTTTATAGTTTATAGTTGGCAAAAATTTCAGGGGTAGGGGGTGGGGGCGTGGGATCTATACACAATGCAGAGGGGGGGCGCAAGGCAAAAAAGTTTAAGAACCACTGTTCTAGAGGATAGAGAGAAGGGAACTCTTCCACCTGTGTAAATATATCGGCTTCCTTTCAGGAGAACGCTTTACCGAAGCACAAAAATGTTTCGTATCCAAAGGTGTATAGGGTTCAAAATCACATTCGATTTTTAAGCGATTTGTTTATTAATCAGACAAGGGTTTGGCTAAATACGATATATAAATGATTTGGTGTATTTATAGGTAATCAACAAACTGACTCATTTTAATTCATACTCCCTGCCGGAAGTATAATTGATTCAATAAACGGTTTCTCCCAAACTATCTCGAAATAGGGGACCTGTACTCAAACAAACAAACCAAACTTCAGAGTTTTGGTAATTAGGAAGTACATAAAGCAATTATCCTAATAATTAATATCGTAAAGTTAATCTCTCTCTCTCGCTCTCTCTCGCTCTCTCTCTCTCTCTCTCTCTCTCTCTCTCTTTATTTGCATGATGATAATTTTGACACGTGCGATCCCAGGGTAATATTATCAGTGAAACAGAAAAATCTTACATGCTAAGTTTTATAGATCAATCTTCAAACTTTTTCAAATAAAAAAGCGTCAGTAAAACTTAATGTCAAACACGTCTGTCATCTATACCAATTATTTCCCGTCTTTTTTAATTCAGATTTCTAGATTCCAATGAATGTTCTCTAGAATGATAACAAAAGCTGAGCAATCGTTCGAAACCTCTCTGCTTTTATTATAATGCGGGCTTGCGCGCTGAAGCTCGGCACTGTTGTCTCCCCCACCTTCCCGATCCTCTACGTACCCTGCCCCACCCGGGGCGAACAAACAGGTTTGCTGGAGGAGGGTGGATATCTCCCCTACCATCCCGTTCCCCTTCCTACCCTGCCCCCCACCCGGGGTGGACAAACCGGTTTGCAGGGGGTGAGTGGCTGTCATGTCTCCCCTACTGTCACACAGAAGAGGACAAACAAGATCCGCTCGGATTTTATGATTATGGATACTTGTAAAAACGATGATAATGTTGATTTCATTTTCATTGTCTAACACGCGATACCAAGTGAAGTTAAGTCTGTATTTCATTGTTAAGTACGAAATGTAGTTCAAAATTGGCAGACGCATTACATATCCGAATGTTGTAATTCAGTGGGTGTGCTGCCACTGACATCATCTGGTCATGCCATCCAGTACTTTGTTTAAACTGGGTCTGGCGTGTCGGCTATGCGACCTGTATTTAAATTAGAATATCCCACTAGGGAACTATTTCCCTTGGTAATAGGTGGAGGTTTCAAGTTTTTTACGCTTATTTGGTATACGTTATTATATTGCACACCTGAATTTGGCAGCTATACGTACTATGATCTGAAACAAATTCTCATCCATCTTTGTCATCTAGAACTACCCTATAACTTCATAGCAATGTGGTTTGAACCTCACATAAAAAAGGAGTTCCCTCATTCATTTCGTCTCAGATTTCCAGGCTTCCAGTGGAAAGAGTATTCGAAATATTAGGAGATAGAGACATTAAGAGGTCATTTTGGATATTCAGTACTTGAATTAAATTAAAATGATCAGTAGACTATATGTTTCAATCTATAATCCTATAAAACAATAAGTGCTCAACATTGTGTTGCCATGACAAGAATGAGATTCAATTGACCATAGCGTAAAAGCGTACAATTCGACTGGTATATGAATGTATTATCTGAAATAATAATTCTTAGCGATGTGATGGGCTAAACAGGAACGGTTTTCTGAACAGATACAAGAATGCTTCATCTGAAATACTTTATTTTATCATTCTTGGAGACGTAATGAACTAAACAGTAACAATCTTCTGACCAGTATGTGTGTGTGTGTGTGTGTGGAATTAACCCATTGTTGAAAACAAACTTTTGTTTCGCTTCATAACGATGTTGTACTGATTACCGGAAAGTTTCCTGCGTTAAAGTAGGGAAAATACTTCCCCTTGACTGTATATTGCTATGGTTCTAAGAGGAAGTTTTTTTCTAATGTTTTAACAGGAAAAGTTTACCGACAGTAATATACTTGTTAGCAGTTTTTTTGTTTTTTTTATTACGATCGTGGAAAAAAATGGGCGATAAGAAAGCTTGTGCATCTGAGATTCGGAAAGACAAAATTAACATTCTTTGCTAGTTACTAAGTTCCCGCAAATTAATACTAATGTTACATTGTTATTACAATGCCTTTTGTACAAGATATAGAAATATCGCTTTGGGAGTGGAACAGAAATTCAAATGCGATTTATTGTGAGGGATGACAATGACGAGCAGCATAACAAAAACGAAAGGTAGTACTCTTGCAGATAAATAACTAGAAGTGCTCTATCACTCTCTCTTCATGCGCAATGTACCCCTCAGTACCTAATAATTCATCTTTGCATTCTTCCTCACAGTTCGGTATTGCTTACTTCCACCATTCGTAGTTATCATTCTCTTATCTTTAGGATAACTGACTGCTGGTATTTCAGTCTTAAAAGGCAGAACTGAATCAACTCTTCCTTTCCTTAATAAAATATTACTTTCTTTGCACATTTCAAAGTTGAAAACTGTTTTTTTTTATGTTTTATAGTATATCATTCTCGGTAGCGTCAATAAAATGCTCGAATAAAGTAAAATGCTGCCTTGTATTTACATTTTTATTGCCTTCATCATACCTATCTCTTGGAAGAGTTAATACCTTCCAGGCCATTCTTTGATTTCCCATTCACAAAAATCTTTAGTTAAAGGAAACTCACCAGAAAAACCTCCTCAATTTTTCAAAACACAAACCCTCTTAAAACAAGTCAATGTTCCCTCACGATCGTATTTGCTTTTCTAGAATATTTGGCCGCCCTTCCGTCCCTCACATACTTTCCCTTTAAGACTCGACTCAGGCACAGTCCTTCAGCTTACTGCCATACATTCACTTTAATATTTAAGTCGTGGGTACTCCCGTCAAGCCTGCAAACTGCGTCGTCTCAGACGAGAAGCATGGTTCTCTTGAGGAAACCTTTTATGTAAGTGGCGAATTTGTTACAGAGATACTTGCACCAGATGTAGCAACTTCGTGCCTCCATTCAAGGTTTTCCCTTTGATATGTATTCGAGGCTACAGACTGAAATTGATCAAATATACACTATTAATTTCAGGCAGTTTGGGGCAGGCATGCTGTAACTTAATAATAAAACATATAAGTGAAAAATGCACTTATCTATATTATCTGCATCTTGAATGGTAACGTTTATAATAATCTTTAATAATCTACACTATACAATTACAATATTAGTTACTTATGGACAACATTGCTTAGTGATTAATACGACAGTCATAAATTAAAGAAAGCTTATCATTTCCTCTTTAAATAAACTTTTTAGTACTTCTTTTTTATCGAGTGAAATTATGCCAAAGTCACCAAAAAAAAAAAAAATTCTCCTGTCGGTTGAAATATGAGTGAAGTAAAGAAAAATGAAATTAAACAGAAAGAGTATAAGATCTAATATCCTTAAGGATCGCATAACATATCGATACTGAAATATTAATTCTCTACTGGAAGCAGTAAACATCCAAAAATGAGCGAATTAATAGTTTTACTCAGTCATTTTGCCTTCCGTTCAGAGGGATCAAGAACTGCATTACATCAGTTAGCTGAAAATGTAGACTCCTCACTACTACAAAAGTATGTTTTTTTCACAATTTTTTGAATGATTTGTAAGCTTTGATAATTGGGACTCGGAAGAAAGAAACTAACAAACCTGATAAAAACGCAGTACTCTCTCTCTCTCTCTCTCTCTCTCTCTCTCTCTCTCTCTCGTACTCCTTCGCAACTAGATATTAATTATTCATACTAAAACACTGACGACTACATTCGATGAAACACAAGTACTGTTTATATATATATATATATATATATATATATATATATATATATATATATATATATATATATATATATATATATATATATATATATATATATATATATGATTATTCTTCATCACCACTTGTTCTCGGTGACACTAGTTGGTAAGTACCTTCCACCACCTACAGACTTTTCGAAAACGGTCACGCGGTTCAATAAGCTGAACATTTACAGCACAGAGAGTTAGTGGTATTGGCATGTGATGGATCTCGAAACGGTGATGTGAGGATTCGAGGAAACCAAGTGGGGACTTTCAAGTTGCTAAGCTATAATGACGAAGGGATGCTGACTTTCAAGGAACACAAATACAAGGCAATTCGTACGAGTCTTATCTATCATTTAATTATATTATCGAAATGAAATTCGTCGCTAACTCGAATTTTCAGAATAGCGAAAGAGGAAGAGTCTTACCAATATTTCCGATTTTAGCTGGTGGATAATTTCAAGTCTTTTTGAATAATTGTGAAGAATTTGTATTCAACTCATAAGCTGAATTTAGAAACACTATTAATCCTTCTGGTTTTTAAAGTTAAAGAAGGCCTTCTATTAAGGATAATACGACTGCGTCTTCTAGAATCTATAGGACTGTCTCCATCGAGACATTACCCCCAAAACACCTTCAGACATATTTCTAGTTTTCCACAATTTTGATGTCTTTTCCATAAAGTATGTTACATTGAAAAAAAAAAGACAGTCCCGTATAACTGTTCTCTTTGAACCAATCAGAACTGAAACATGACGAACTCGCTGATATCACCGCAAAGATATTTTAAAAAAGATATTTTTAAAAGCCCTTGAAATCTAGTCAGAATAAAACTCCGCACGCCTTTGAACCTATGATATTAAATGTCAAAGCTCTGCAAATCATAGCAAATGATTTCAACGCAAAAAATAGGACCGGGAAAAAAGGAGTAATTTCATTTTTCTGGTGGAATGTTTGACATTTATCTGGAATTCCATGAATGCAAATAAATTGCCACATATGTCAATATACGCTCTTGTTATATTTTTCATACCTGTTATGTTTACCTACCAGACATATGGGGAAGGTGATCTTTTTTAAAGTTCAACGAGAATTTTAGTGCAGCCCAGATTTATTTCTGTTTGCCTCAGTATTTTTGATGACACAAATTCAAAACTTAAAAAAAAAAAAATACATATATTTCTATGATGCTGAGTTTGCCTTACCTCTTTGCGCCAAATTCAAATGCATGAGCCTTTGCGTTTTTGGGAATCTTTAACCAGTCTTTAAGGACTTGTAAAATTTACTTGTGCCATCAAAATAAATAGTTAGAAATCTCTCTTTTAGAACATTTAAAAATCATGAATAATAACCTGTGACCTCAAAACGCAAAGATATGCAAATTCGTGAGACAAATGGAAGGTGGTCAATGTTCTTTTGAACTTTCATCCGAAAAAAATAATTACTTCTGTAGAGATGGGACCAAATGAATGTAAAAATGACAATTCAAGATAATTTTAAGATTGATATTTCTAGTGTACTTAACTCTTTTTTTTATCCTTATATTAATGGAATTTTGTTAATGGAACTTCCTTATGATTCTACTGCTCCATCCAAGATTCCGTAAGAGTTTACACTTTTTCTCGCTGGAATTGGAATGCCGAGTAACTGTAATAAAAAAACAAGTAAGAAATGCGCCGAAGTTTCTTCGGTGCCATCGAGTTTTCTGTACAGCGTATAATGCTGTATGAAAACATCAGCCGCGGCCCATGAAACTTTCAGCCACAGCCCGGTGGTGGCCTGTGTTGTAGGCACCTATAGCGTTGCCAGACGCACGATCATGGCTAACTTTAACCCTAAATAAAATAAAAACTACTGCGGCTAGAGGACTGCAATTTGGTATTTTGATGATTGGAGGGTGGATGATCAACATACCAATTTGCAGCAGTTTTTTCAGATCTGAAGGCGGACAGAAAAAGTGCAGAGGGACAGACAAATAGCCACTCAACAGTTTTCTTTTACAGAAAACTAAAAATACAAATTACTGCTAGTGAATGCTGTTAACTTTATTATATTCGAGGTGAAAATAATTTACTTCCTGAGTATAATAACCCTTCCTGGCTAGGCTGAAAATCTAATTATGAAATAAATAAATCAACGACAAAGAATTAAAATATCTACGAAATATAAATGAATAAAACTGATAATCAACTGAGGGACAAAGTAAGAAAGAGATGAATAAAACAACTACAAATAATGGAGCAACGCAAAAAATAAAGGGCAAATATTTGTTGAACAATTCATCGAAGGTATTTTTCCTGGTAAACATTATTTAGTGAAAAATCAATATAAATTGATATGTTCACATCACTTTCAAAGGATACAGCTTATGTGCCTACACATCGTTTTGCATTCATTCCGCACATCTGTACAACAGGAAGTAAATTTTCCATGTCAACAGAATTAGGCCATGGCGCAACCACTTCCCTTAAATTACAACAAATGGAAAATAATAACAAATATTCGTTAGTCTTTTCGTATATAACGCCAACACGCATTTATATATTTATCTTCTTTTTTTTTTATCAATGCTATTCCAACTTGTAACTGTTTTCTGATTACGGAAGTCCAAACCTGTTCTGGTGTAATGGAATCAATTTTATTTTATCAGCAGTTTAAGACAGTTCAAATTTAAAGACGGGTTCTTACACGAGATCTCATAAAACTAACAATTAGATGAATTGTGCATGCACAGAGAGAGAGAGAGAGAGAGAGAGAGAGAGAGAGAGAGAGAGAGAGAGAGAGAGAGAGAGAGAGAGAGAGAGATGAATTGTGCATGCACAGAAAAGGAGAGAGAGAGAGAGAGAGAGAGAGAGAGAGAGAGATGAATTGTGCATGCACAGAAAAGGGGAGAGAGAGAGAGAGAGAGAGAGAGAGAGAGAGAGAGAGAGAGAGAGAGAGAGAGAGAGAGAGAAACTAGTTTTTTCCCAAAATTATCGAAAATTTTTCTATACAGTAAAATAGAATTGTCACGAAATCTAATGTTTATCATTTTCCCCGGACTACTTGTTGTTCATAACAACATTTGTTTAGCACATCAGAATCGCCGTTTACAATGGTGCTTCCGATGTAATGTTTGTGTTAGATTAATAAAACAATATTTGGCCGTTGTTTCAGTATTTGCCCGATGTCATTTGGAAACGCAGTTAACAAACCTCTTTCATTTTGATCACTCGTTATAAGACTAATAAAAATTCTAGTAATAATTCTGATCTGAAGTGACAGTGTTTATTGGTAATTTCACGCTTGCCAATATCGTGTATTTGCTCGGGAAATTGCTGCTTCAAACAGAACAAATACATTTCACTCATAGACATTCCTAAATTGTTTTACAGAAAATATTAGGTGAATATATATATATTTTATTCTGCAAAACATCAGCTCTGAACGACGAAGCCGACGACGTGAATAAATGTCAAAAGCCGTTGTTTTACAAAACCAACTTAAAAGCACAGTTGGTAAGACCGTAATTTGAGTCTCATCAGAATCTGACTGCTTACAGGTTGGGTTTCATTTTTAGAATTTAGGACACAGCTGGTCATTGTGCTTCATGTTATTACATCGTTATGCTTGACTTCATTTTAGTTGTTTTTCCGAACAGCTATCCCGTTACATGGATAAATAGAAGTAAATTTATAATTCCTGAAATCAATCGGATAATTGTTCAACTTCGAAGAAAAAATGAAACTGGTCAGTAACTGAATGTAACCAACAACAAGCAAAAAATGCGCTGAAGTTCCTGGGCGCAATCGAATTTTCTGTACATCGTATTATCAAGGTAACCGAAAATAAATCTATCTTTCGGTGGTCTCGGTATAATGCTGTATGAGCCTCGGCCCATGAAACTTGTAACCACGACCCGGTGGTGGCCTGGCTTATATTGTTGCCAGACGCACGATTATGGCTAACTTTAACTTTAAATAAAAATAAAAACTACCGAGGCTAGATGGCTGCAATTTGGTATCTTTGATGATTGAGGGTGGATGATCAACATACCAATTTGCAGCCCTCTAGCATCAGTAGTTTTTAAGATTTTAGGGGGGACAGAAAAACGTGCGGGGCGTACAGACTTGCCGGCACAATAGTTTTCTTTTCAAAAAATAAAAAAAATAAACAGGATAGGTAGAGTTATTTCCAGATTAGTGAGGCACAAAGAAGTAACTGTGGCCATGAACTAGAACTAGAAAGGCAACAGATGATATAACATAAGAACACTATTATTTTCTTAACTAATGTTCAGGATTTTTATTTTTATCATTACTGTGCTATTTCCACTGAAAAAGGCGTCAACCTCAGTGGCTTATGAGAACGAGGAATGAAACCATATTACTTCTCTTGACTGTTATTAATCCCGACCTAAGGATTTACGTCATGTATACCTCGCACTATATAGCAAATGCTGGAGAGATAACATGATCTCTATCTATATCAGTGTACTATCACCCCCCAGTGTTTCTGTGTTACCAAATCGTATAGGATACCTTATTGTGTAAAACTTACTAGGCACTGGCTCGATATATTATATATATATACTGTATATATACATATATATATATATATATATATATATATGTATATATATATATAAATATATATATATATATATATATATATATATATATATATATATATATGTGTGTGTGTGTGTGTGTGTGTGTGTGTGTGTGTGTGTGTGTGTGTGTGTGTGTGTGTGTGTGTGTGTGTGTGTGTATCAAAGTTACAGCCAGGAAGGAAAAGTGAAACAATTGCGAAGCTAAGTACTTTCGTATTATTACCAAGAGTTGCTGTGACCATGTCTTGGTAATAAGACGAAAGTACTTAGCATTTCAAATGCTTCACTTTTCCTTCGTGACTGTAACTTTATTTGTATAATCATCACGTCTTTGCCTTTTTCGTGATTTAAAATCAAACGTGTATGTATATATATATATATATAATATATATATATATATATATATATATATATATATATATATATATAATATATATATATATATATATATATATATATATATATATATATATATATTTGCATCAAGATCAAGGGCAGGAACACAGAAGCAGATGACACAATAACCATTTATTCCGACGTTTCATGATTCTTAATCACATCATCAGGGAGATCTACGACAATAAAATACAATATATTAATATAAATTAATTAAAAGAGTTATATACAAGACTTTACTTTAAAAACGTAGAAAGCAAGCTAGGAAAATTTATAAAAATAGAACACAAAAAGATAAAATTATCAAGAAAAAGACAACACTCTCAAGCACAGACGCCCTTAGAAACAAAATAGTAAAAAACCCGACAGCATACTTAAATACAGATGCACTTAAAAAACACTGGAGGGTAACCTACTAATCCAGAGGCCAAGGACACACTAAGTATAAAACACCCATATACACACACACGAAAAACAAAAAATTTCGAAAAAGGCAGAGAGTTAAGACAAATACAAGGGGTACAGCAGTTGTTTGACAATTCAGTGAGGGAACTCGTTGTTTAATATTCAGTGTTTCGAGAATAAGTAGTTCATGAGGACTGCTTGTATAACCAATAATCTTAAAATCTTCATAGTTGATATTTGTTTTGCATTAATGGTATGGCTACGTATATTAGAGGATTCTGGGTTAGTTAATCGGCACCCGGTTCTATAACTTATCCCTCTGTGGGAATCGGCCCTCACCTTGAGAAGCCGCCTGGTGGATCCAACATATTTTCCTAAATTACATTTAGGACAATTGTACTCATAGACAACACCAGACGACATCAAAGGCGGTAGCCGATCCTTAAATCTGAAAAGAGAGCCGATACTTTTTGGGTTCTTAGGAATTAGTTTAAGATCGATGGCCCCAATATATTTTTGGACGATTTTCATGAAATCCCTTCGAAAGTTGTCATCATATAAGAAGGAAAAAGTTGCATATAATGGAAGTTTAGGCACATTATAACACTTTGGCTTATTGGAGAATTTTCTATTTAGAAGTTTTTTGAGGATCCTGTAAAGAACATGAGTGGGGAAACAATTATTGGTGAAGTATTGTTGTTAGAAAACGATTTCTTGGTGAAAGAGGACCTAGTCCGACGTTAGAGATAAAGCACGATGTAATAAGGTGTAAATAGAGTTAAGTTTAAAATTGATAAAACAAAAGCTATAAAAATTGGATCCCAGACCAGTAAAAGTTTTCTTTCGGAATACAGAGTTATTAAACTGATCATTATCCTTAGTTACGAGAATGTCTAAAAAGGCTAGCTTGGAGTCGTATTCTTTCTCAATGGTAAACGTGATGTTTTGATGATAGGAGTTAGAAAATTCTAGGAAGCGTTCTGTATCGTGGTCTTGTTTAAATAAAATAAAAGTGTCATCACAGAGGGATAAGTTATAGAACCGGGTGCCGATTAACTAACCCAGAATCCTCTAATATACGTAGCCATACCATTAAATGCAAAACAGATATCAATTATGAAGATTTTAAGATTATTGGTTATACAAGCAGTCCTCATGAACTACTGAATATTAAACACTGAATATTAAACAACGAGTTCCCTCACTGAATTGTCAAACAACTGCTGTACCCTTGTATTTGTCTTAACTCTCTGCCTTTTTCGAAATTTTTTGTTTTTCGTGTGTGTGTGTGTGTGTGTATGGGTGTTTTATACTTAGTGTGTCCTTGGCCTCTGGATTGGTAGGTTACCCTCCAGTGTTTTTTAAGTGCATCTGTATTTAAGTATGTTGTCGGGTTTTTTACTATTTTGTTTCTAAGTGCGTCTGTGCTTGAGAGTGTTGTCTTTTCTTGATAATTTTATCTTTTTGTGTTCTATTTTTATAAATTTTCCTAGCTTACTTTCTACGTTTTTAAAGTAAAGTCTTGTATATAACTCTTTTAATTAATTTATATTAATATATTGTATTTTATTGTCGTAGATCTCCCTGATGATGTGATTAAAAGTCATGAAACGTCGGAATAAATGGTTATTGTGTCATCTGCTTCTGTGTTCCTGCCCTTGATCTTGATGCAAATGTGATGTGCGCTGTGTTCGCCTTTGCTCCATGGATATATATATATATATATATATATATATATATATATATATATATATATATATATATATATATATATATATATATATATAAATACTGTATATATATATACATATACTGTATATATATATATATATATATATATATATATATATATATATATATATATATATATATATATATATATATATATATACACACATGTACGTGTTTATACTGTATATATATTTACACACATACACTTATACAGCGACAACGTAGTACGCGATAAGCTGCTCACTTTCGTTAATGCTTCTAGATATGCTGTCGACAGAAATCCTTCGAAAACGCGAAACGGATTTGAAATGCAGAATGTCTCCCTCCCTTCCCAAGCGGAGATTTAAACCCACGTCACAGAGAAAAATGCGGCCAGTGCGCTGGACATTACAGGCAAGAGGAAGGATAAGAGTTTATCTCGACTTATAGTACATATATCGGTTAAAGTCGGCCGGAGCTGAAACAACCCAATCCTTACTCAGCAGCGATAAATCCTTATCCTTCGTCGTCGCGTCGCTGGCAAATTGCTGGATGCATTTCTGCCTCGGGAACGAATTTCAAGCCCGGAGGTGGAAAGGACACATTTTTCGTTCTTTGCCTGGGATTATATACAGTAGAAGTCGTACAGAGATATAACTGAGAAATTAAGTGTTCTTATTTGGTTGCTATATTTCTATAAAGCCGATGAAGTGAGTTTATATATATATATATACATAATACACACACACATATATATATACATATATACATACACACACATATATACACACACACAAACACACGTATAAAGTCAGATATATAGATAGGTAGATAGATAGATAACTACGAAACATTGAGCACATTAATTTAGTTATATTTAGTTATATATATTCATAATGCTCATCGAGAATTCTCTAAACTAAAGCACTCCAATACCTACGATTCAGTGCACTGAACAGTAACCATCCCAACTGAAAAAAAAACTTTTCTCATGGCAATCAAAATGAAACTCATCTGTACTCTGGGACACAATTGCCATTGAGCAACTTCCTTACGAAAAACCGCTTACATTCTGAATAGTTTTCCAATTCTCTATCTGGATCTGGGATAATGAGGTGGTATTGGAGTAGGCTTCTTAATACCTTATACACGCACACTATATTATGTGTGCATGTATATGTATAAATATATGTATATATATCATATACATATATTTATATATGTATTCATGTTTTATACATACATACATATATATATATATATATATATATATATATATATATAATATATATATATATATATATATATATATATATATATATACGTGAAATAAAATATGTCCTACGTGGCCTTGGCAATATTATTTATCCTTAAGCTATCTATCTATCTATCTGTCTAATATATTAATATATACACACACACACACACACACACACACACACACACACACACACATATATATATATATATATATATATATATATATATATATATATATATATATATATATATATATATATATATAATCCACGAATATCAAGAATGAATATCCCTTAATAGCGAATTCACTCTACCTGAGGAATAACTTACATCCAAAGGGAAATGCATATTACATGAAGTTTAATTCGACAGGAATGAGCACCACATAATCGAAATGGTCTTATAATTCTCATGATGGCCCAATACATATGATCCTGTAATATCTATATATGAAATCGAAAGGGCACAGGTTCAAACCCTAGGAAGGATCGATGAGGTTATTATTTATTATTTAGTTATCCCAAAAGTAAAGAGCATTTGGTGTTGAGAGGTGGTGTGTTTTGATATTTGTTGTTTTAAGAACGTTTCAGTAAAATAATAACGATGTTACTCTTAAGAAGAAAGCTCTTGAACATTTTGATGGCAACTAAACGACCGAACTGACAACTGTCCATTTTAATCAGTTGTCATCCTAGTTAAGGTCCTATTATTATTATTATTATTATTATTATTATTATTATTATTATTATTATTATTATTATTATTATTATTATTATTATTATTATTATTCAGACGATGAACCCTATTCATATGGAACAAGCCCACAGGGGCCATTAACATGAAATTCAAGTTTTCAAAAAATATGGTGTTCATTAGGAAGGAGTAAGAGGAAGTTAAGGGAAATACAGAAAGAAGAGATCTCACTTATTAAAAAAAAGTAATGATAAATAAATCAATAAATTAATAAAAAGAAAAGAATCTATTAAAATGCAAGGAGAATAGTATTAGGGTAGACTGTTTCAAAACAGTTCAAAGGTGTGAAGGATAAAAAAACAATATCCGATATTTTGAAACAATAAACATAAATTTCAAAAAATTTTACTTCAGCTACTTGTTGGTTTCTAATGTTAAATTTCAATGAAGAGTTGATAATGTGTGTAATACAATGTAAATATAAAATTTCAATGCAAAGCTTAAAAATACATATCTCCTTAATGTCAGTACGGGAAATAAACAGATAAGCATATCTTGTCTGAGTGAAGTACATGTCTTTCCTAAAGTAACAGGGCGTTGTTTTTGTGCCTGGCTGTGTTGAGACATGGTTGAGAATAGTAAAGAAACCTATAGAAAATAGTTGAAGACTTTGAAACTGTTCGCATTATTAAAAAAAGGGGAGCAAATGGGAGGAAATGTAAACAATAAGGCAAATAAAATCAATAAGATTGAGTAGCAAACGCTAATATGGATGGCGGGAGTGTGGAAGCAGTGGACATGCGTAAGAATCTGGGAGTAAACACAATATATGATGGTAAAAGGACAGAATAATAAAATCACAAGGAACTGAAGCAACAAAAAGCAGGATATGTGAAAAAGGCTGGAAGCTAAGGATGGAATGTATGAAGGGATTATTGAGCTAACTCTCCTGCAAGGAAAGAAAACTGTATATGTTGACTGTAAATGAACGAAAATAGGTTGAAGCTGTTGAGGTGAACCGTTTGTATGTGGCATGAGAAGACCAGAAAGGACGGGATAGGAGAAGATACGTAGATGCAGTAAAAAGTTTGGTGTAGGTGAAAGAATGGATCAGAGAGTTCTGAGATCTTTTGGTCAAGAGAAAAGATTATATGGAGATATGATCGTAAACAGCACGTTAGAGAGGAGGAAGAAAGAAGACTTATCGCTTTACTGACAACTGTACTTCAATTTAGTCATTTAAATAACACTTTAGCATATATTCATATTCAAGTAAACCCCAACATTAGCCTGTATTTAGTCGCGTTGAAGATTTTAGATATAACAAAGAAACTTTATAAATGAGACTGGAAATATTGTGACAAATGATAGTTTTCCTTGGATTTCTCTCATCTGACAGAGAAACTATAATCATACGGAATTATTAAACAAGTAGTAAAGAATAAATCGTACAGTGCAATGAAATTAAGCCATTAAAACTAGAAATTCATACGCTGATGCAAATATATATGAAAAATAAATCCTTGAATTAAAACAATTACGTCACGCGTAATTTCCGTAAAAATGTTCTTCTAAATAAATACTTATGAGATTTTGTTAATTATAGCTCAATCTTTTTACCGGGAATGTGTTTCACGATCGTGTGTGTTCCATTCAAAACAGAATACTTGGAATCCGTAAATATAATTCATACTAAACATCAGCACAGAACGGGTTTCAGTGTGGCTGATGCCATTTAAGACTTTGTGAAATCCTATCAGAGGGGATAATAGTTCATCCTTTCATTTCATTTCAAATAAAGTGGGAAGCATTTTCACATGACAGAAATATTGTCGTTTCCAAATGCACTGTATATATACATACATACATACATATATATATATATATATATATATATATATATATATATATATATATATATATATATATATATATATATATATATATATTCTTCTTCGTTTAACGTGTTTTTCCCATTTTTCATATGGGGTAAGCACGATGCCTTCTTTTGAAGGGCTTTGATTTGGCGTTGGGGTAGGCCATAGCCTCGATCGGCTGCCCTGCCTGACATCGCTTAGACCCCGGTAGCACATGTGTATATGTATCGTGCCAAATCCCCAGCTCCCTTTCTCCCAGCAGCGAAGAGACGTGAGTGGTTAGGCCGACAGTTCGAGATGTGTAAGGCATCTGCTATGTTTTTAGAAGATGTTGGAGTGGCTTTGTTTGTGTGTGTATTTGTCTGTAACACCCATTTGCTTTCAGCAAACCTATCCGTTGATTACATACATAATCCCGGGGTGTCTACACGGATAGCAAAGTGTCCGCCCTCTGACCGGCCGCCTGCGGATTTGAACCCGCGACACAGACTTCATATGAAATCCGAGTCTGCTGCTATATATATATATATATATATATATATATATATATATATATATATATATATATATATATATATATATATATATATATATGTGTGTGTGTGTGTGTGTGTGTATATATAACTATCTATCTCTCTATCTATCTATCTATCTATCTATCTATCTATCTATATATATATATATATATATATATATATATATATATATATATATATATATATATGTATATATATATATATATATATATATATATATATATATATATATATATATATATATTTATATATGTATAAATATATATATATAAATATATATATATATATATATATATATATATATATATATATATATATATATATATATATATATATATATATATATATATAATTCCATAATATGTACAATATTATACATACACCATTCCCTTGACACACTGTATTCACATCATCCCTTGGAGCCATTATCGTCTCTACATATTGTCCATCCCTTAACAGTCGTATCTCTGGGAAGTTTTACAATGTTTGCTACGGAAGCTTTACAATATGGGTATGAATAGGTGAGTGCCATTGTGGTGCTCAAGGGAAAGAATGATCTTTCTTTTGTCCCTCTAAAAGAAAACGTTCTTACGCACATTTACGCCGAACAAAAGGAATGTTCTCTACTATTGTTCTTTAAAATGATATGTAAAGTTACTCTCCGATGAAGATATTAAAAAAGGGTGGAGGCAGAGTTGTAGAAACAAACCGAGACAGATCCTATTGTCTCCTGCGTACGGTCTTCTCTTTCAACTCAAGGAAATATTTGAAGAACGGATTTTCCGCGAGTGCTCAAGCTGTAGTGTAATAGTTTCATTAAAATCGTTGTTTGGGATGCCACAGTTTTCATATGAAAACGACATTCATATGTAACAAGGCGCTGAGAAAGTTCATGGCTATGGAATAATAACATTCATTACCTAAAAGAATATACAGTTCTACTCATCACATAGTTAAAATATAAGCTGATGCTACTTAAAAAATCAAAAGTCATTTTCCATGTTAATGAAGTACCTAAATCATTCATCAGACAAACTTATGACAAACACCCTCCAAGTTCTCATATCTACAATAACAACCTCATCCACCGAAACTCTGATTACTGATGGTTCATCTCCTACTGCTTCTTTCTCCTTTAAAAAGCATCAATAATTTGCATTACAACAAATTTAACCTAATGAAATCATGGCACCGGCTGGTGGAAAAGGCAAGGGAAAGCATAAAATGATAGTGATAGGGAGCATAAAAGGATAGTGATAGGGATAAGAAGGGCGAAATTTTGATGGTTTGGTCAAGTGGAGAGAATGGATGAAGATATTTGTTGAAAACTATGTATGGCTGGGACGCTTTTGGAGGAATGCAAAGAGGGAGATCTAGAGAGTGATGGTTAATGGAATGGAAGAAGCAGTGGAATGGATATGCCATTCTATATAGGAGGTGAGGGCGTGCACGAGATGGAGGAGAGGCACTGGTTCAGGACGTGTATGGGAGTCAATACGACGCTGGGGAGCCGTCTATGTACTGTAGGTATACGAAGGACCTGAAGTTATGGAATTCATCTACACACTAAACACAAGAGTTTCATGACCATCCCAAAACCATAAATACGCAATGGAACATCCCCGTTGCAGATATAAACGGCACGTGTTGTATGAGGTCTATTGATAAGGTGGCCAGACGTCCTGCTTTAGGGAGGCCAGTCCTGTTTTTAAGCATTCTGTACTCTGTCCTGCTTCACATTAAGAAGGACGCTAATTTGTCGTGCTTTTTGGGTCTGTCTAAAAAAATATATATCAATACTAAAAATTTAAGTAAATATAAATACATATACTAAAACAGTGAGGACTGGTGGTCAAAATAACCATTGATTTTTTTTTTATTAGGCCAATAATTTTATTTAGTGGCTGTTGGCACAGTTAGGAACACTAGGCATGGAGCCGCAGTGTACTTGTATAAAGGCCAGTTTACACTATGAAGTTTGTGGCGCCGCATAATTTATGAATAAAATTGAATATTTATTGATTTCAGTTCTTTATTCATACACTATTTGACATTTAAGCACTCAAGTCAAGTTATATATATATATATATATATATATATATATATATATATATATATATATATATATATATATATATATATATATATATATATATATATATATATATATATATATATGCACACACATATACATTATACAACATATTATATTTCAACTCCTCAATAATTATGTTTAATTTAGGTTAAAAATTGGTGTTAGCAAGGAAAAATTGTCCTTTTTGGGAATTTGGAAATGCCCACCCAGATATCTATTGATCAAATATTTCAAGAATTATTAACAAACATTAAGCTACGAATATCGTTTAACATCAAATTCACTCAACCTTGAAATAAACACCGAAAGGGAACTTATAAGTGATAAGCTATCCGTCACCAGGATCCGAACAACCGAATGATTGGGCAATGACGACTTTTTTAGGAACACTACCGTTTGTGACGGATGGCTTATTATCCCGTGACTGAGTTAATTTCATGTTAAACAACATGTGTAGTTTAATGTTTATGATCATATGAAAATGTCACGTGTATGTGACAAAAACTAAAAAACTAAAAGTCATTTTTGAGTGCAAAAATGCATTTTTTTTTTTTTAAATTCAGAGAGTAGCTTCTCTGGTTGCTACATGGTGCTTGATAACTATTATATGGCTGCTGTTGGAGATCGTTTTTCTTATACAATCAAAACTAACTGCTTACACCCGATACGCATTCGTTGGGGGTATTCATACACAAATAGGGAGCAAGATTTTTTAGCACGCAAGAACCAGCATTTTTCATCACAGGGGACTGAGCGAGTTCCTCAGATGTTCGGTTGCTCCTGCCTAGACTTACAAGACATCCACCAATTGGAGATTTTTTAACAACGATTTAGACTGAACTTAGCGACTTTTAGGCAACATTGTAAATCATGATAGGTTGATACAGATATTGAACACCCACCCACTGTTAACAACGATGAACAGTGAAAAATGGTGGTCATCTGTACAAGACGGAAAAAGGCACGGCTTTCAGAAAACAAATGAAAGCAGCGAGAAGGAATAACTTCAATTCGTTCTCAGTTGTCCATATGGAATTCTTTCTCTTAGCTTCTTCAGCCGCACCAGCGTTATCAGCTCCGTCCTTGGGGATGAATACTAACACCCTATGTATAAATAAACATGAACAGAACAGAATTAAAATATTTCGAAACAATACATGTTGATGAAAATATAACAACTATGTAGGACTCTATAGTGCTACTGGATTAAGTGGCCATGGGAAAATTCAACAACCATAGACCCCGAGTTGAATTTCCATTCAAAAATCCTACAATTAAGCAACGCATTTCCGTGAAGATCAGAAAAGGGGATTGGCTAATACTATATTACAATACAGTATAATGTAAATGACTAATGAGCCATTCGGCATTCATCAAAAACAAAGCCACAATGAGCTGGGTTGGATGAAACCATGAATCAATAAGACGACGAAGAAATAATTGCTTTTAACCAAAAACTGTGAAAGGTTTATGTCCTTAAGATTATCATCAACAGAAAATGCTTAGTTCATCCTCTTCCATAGCAGCTCATAATGAGAATCGCGACAGAGGATAAACCACCCAACTCATAAGAGATGAAGCCGCAAATATGGCTTACGTTTCCGCCCCTGTACTGTAATCGGTTTTCGTCCTCAAGTTGTAAAACTCTTCCAACACTTTTGCAATTAAAAAGTAATCCAACCAAACGAGCAGAATGTACCGCTGAAGCCACTATCAGAATTTTAGTGTAAATTAATTAAGTTTCCCAAGTTTCTTCAAACACAGTACAAATGTTGAATGGTTATGAAAAACTCGTGTTCCCTTGCGAAATTTGATTTAACCAGGAGTTGGTCGGAAGATGAAAATGCAGTTCGTTCCTCACTGCCAAATTTATCCATAAATATAACTAGATCAAGCAATGTTATGTATACTGAATTTAAGAGTTTTTTGCTAGACTACAAACAAAGAACCTAGTTACCTTGGCATTACTAAAATGCATTGGGAAATAAAGGCATTGAAAATATAGCAGAGTTAATAACATGCAAAAATTATTATACACATAAAATTACCCCGACCTGTAAGGGCAGATTATTCGTTAATGATATTAATGATAAAATCATGCCTTGCACATGGATATAAACACTTCAAGATTAACTAAACTTGATTATATCGCATAAAAGTTGCCGAGCCTTCTTCGTGGAATTTAGTGATGCAATTTAAACAGAAGTTACTCGGGTTTAATTGGAAATAGCTGTTAAAAATTTTTATGTCTGCGTTAACGCACCTCTCTCTCTCTCTCTCTCTCTCTCTCTCTCTCTCTCTCTCTCTCTCTCTCTCTCTCTCTCTCTCTCTCTCTCTCTCTCTTTACTTAGTTTTAAAATTATTGTTTCATATACTTCAGTGAACCCTTTTTAAACAAGAACTTAATCTAGTCTTCGTGATGTTCCCATGATTGCATGAACTTTTATAGTTTAGCAAATTCTTCAAAGATTTCATGTCTGGGTATATGATTCTCTCGACATAAAAATTTCTATTCCCATGCTTTTGCAAGATTAGAATGGGAAGGAGTTGAAAAATCCCCGAACTTATTTCATGATATTTCCTTCAGCTGACAACATACTTCATATGCTTTACGAGAGCACAAATCTCAATGGGATTGTTGTGTTCCCTCAAGGATACGGAAAAGATTGCATGAAAGCTCCTTAGCGTTTGAGGTTTTTTTTTAACAACATTCATTGTTATTAAAAGAAAACTTGCAATGTAAGTGATGAAACAGAGTTGCAACCGGAAGAGATACAAAATGTTACGTCTCTGAAAGAACTTGATAAGGAAATAAATTCTTATTTGAAGACATGTCTGGAAATATGAGTTATTAAAAACGAATTTTTCAATTATTATAAAAATAACACTATATAAACAATTCCTGATTCAGACTTCTATTGACTTAGTTCATTCACCAAATTATTCCCGGAATTAATTGAGATGGCAGTAGCACAATATATATATATATATATATATATATATATATATATATATATATATATATATATATATATATATATATACATGTATGTATATATAGATATGCACATATATATGTATATATACTGTATATACACTGCATGTATATATATATATATATATATATATATATATATATATATATATATATATATATATATATATATATATGTAATGTATACATTACATATATATATATATATATATATATATATATATATATATATATATATATATATATATATATATATATATATATATATATATATATATTCTTTTAACGTGCATTTTTCCCATTTGTATGGGGTAAACACAATGCCTTCTTTTGAAGGACTTTGATTTGGCTTTGGGGTAGACCGTAGTCGCGATCGGCTGCCCTGCCTGTCATCCCTTAGACCCGGTAGTGTATGTACATGTATTGTACCAGTCACCAGCGTCCTTTCTCCCAGCAGCGAGAAGTTGTTGCACACTTAGGTCGACAGTCAAGGCGTGTGAGGTGTCTGTTATGTTTTTAGGAGATGTTGGAGTGGTTTTGTTTGTTTGTGTATTAGTCTGTAAACCTATCCGTTGATTACATACATAATCCCGGGGTGTCTACACGGATAGCAAAGTGTCCGCCTCTCTGACCGGTCGGCTGCGGATTTGAACCCGCACCACAGACCTCTATGAAGTCTGAAGCTGCTGCTTTAACCGACTTGGCCATCGAGGCTATATATATATATATATATATATATATATATATATATATATATATATATATCTTTGTTTCACGAATCTGAGATTCATAAGGGTAGCCACGGATTACGAACGACGCAAAAGAAAAATTGATACACTTTGAAACAAATAAATTACAAGACAGCGTAAGTAACAAGTCTGATAAACATCGCTCCATAATTCACTTATCCCCAGTAACCTAATATCTTCTAGCACAGAATTATTTGTTATCAAACAATAAACATTTTATGAATTTTGTTCTCAGGCACAACCACCGTTATGACACGCCTTCGAGGCAAGATTAAATGAGCACACGAACATTAAAAGCTAAAGGTTTCCTTCGTTTCAGAACGAGTTTGGTTTATCTTGCTTTTGTAAGATTATATATCTCTTTATAGACCTGTGAAGTGAAATTTTTTGAAGTGACTAGCCTAAGGTCTGATTAACTTTCAGGCTTGGGTCACGGTATATTTACCCTTCTGAATTTGCAGACTTCATATGTTAACTTTCATGCCTTTTTAGTTTTTTGTAAAAGAAAACTACTGAGATGCCTTTGTCTGTCCGTCCGCACTTTTTCTGTCCGCACTCAGATCTTAAAAACTACTAAGGCTAGAGGGCTGCAAATTGATAGGTTGATAATGCACTCTCCAATCATCAAGCATACCAAATTGCAGCGCTCTAGCCTCAGTAGTCTTTATTTTATTTAAGGTTAAATTTTGTTATGATCAAGCATCTGGCAACGCTATAAGACAGGCCACCACCGGGCCGTGGCTGAAAGTTTCATGGACCTCTGCTCATACAGCATAACACGCTGCACAGAAAACTCGGTTGCGCCGAAGAAACTTCGGCGCATTTTTTACTTGTTATAATTTTGTTTCCTGAATATAAAGTAAACCGTAAAATAACAAACCCTTTGAAGTTTGTCAAACAGCGAATAAAAGAACAACAATTACGTGTAAACCAGAACCAACGACAATGAAATCCGACCTGAATTCCCTTTGAACGAAAAACAAGAGATTAAATTAAATACAAATTTAATTTATTTGATGGCATACAATCACAAGAAGATACGGCGTTTTAAGGATATTATATATACCTTTAGAGAAGGATATGGAAAAAACCGGATACAGGACTTCCAACTGGTATTTCTCTGCATAACCGTAGAACTGTAATTAACCGTGAACATAACACTAAGTCTTTCATAGAATATTTATTGGTATGATATGTGTACCAGTTTTGTGTGTTTATTTACTAGATATGAAAAACAATGGTTACTGTGTCGATATATTTTCTTCCATCCAACCATTCACGCACTTTTAATTAATCATATTCTACAAATCAGCTAATTTTTAAACTTTTTTTTTTTATTAGATTGCATCTAAGACGCTTAATCAAAAGAAAATATACACTGGGAAAGCTCTAAAATTACGGTATATTGTTTTGAGTCATATCTTTATTTTCAATCAATTTGCCTGCTATGCATTTACATATAAACACTTGAAAAAAAGAAACGGAAAAAATCTCGGAATACACTTAACCCAAACTCCTCGGTTTTACTGAGCCATGAAAACTCCAGGTTGAAATATCAACGAGTGAATTTTTTTTATTTAAACGAACATATCCCTTGGAAACTGGCACTGGACTTGAAGCAGGAGCTTAGTGAAAATGTTGACATATTTCATTTTTGCAATGTACTATTCCAAGCTAGCTTTTATTGTTGATTTAATTTTGCTCAAAGATAGGCATAGATCACCATAGATATGCATACCATTATTTATTACAGCAGCTGTGTTTATGTTTAGGGTCTCACTATTTATGATATAAAAAATATCGGCGATTATTATATTTGATGATAACAGTTACAGAATGTCTGCTTGGTATCACTGCTATATGCAAAGGACATTTTTGTTATGTTGGACTAAACATGAAGGCCGGCTTAGCGCTTATCTTAAGACACGTCTTCTCCAATTTCCTAAACTTTTACATATTCTCATGGATAAGTTGCGAAGAAAAGATGGAAAATTGCTGCTGTTTTGCTCCATTTATTCATCATTTCGCCGCCATTTGTGTCGTCCATTAATTAATGGCCGTCATCGGCCCGCTGGTAAAACTACATAGTAATTATAAAGCTTATATAAAGGCTTATGAAGCCATAAAAGTAAAAATGAAAAAAAATAAAAGTAAAAATAACAAGAAACAAGTAAAAAATGCGCCGAAGTATCTTCGGCGTAATCAAGGTTTCTGTACAGCATATAATCAAGGTCACCGAAAACAGATCTATCTTTCGGTGGTCACGGTGTAATGATGTATGAGCGACTTTAACCACGGCCCGGTGGAAGCCTGGCCTATATCGTTGCCAGACACAAGATTATGGCTAACTTTAACCTGAAATAAAATAAAAACTACTTAGGCTGGAGGGCTGCAATTTGTTATGTTTGATGATTGGAGAGTGGATGATCAATATACCAATTTGCAGCCCTCTAGCCTCAGTAGTTTTTAAGATCTGAGGGCGGACAGAAGAAGTGTGGACAGAAAAAAGTGCTGATGGACAGACAAAGCCGGCACAATAGTTTACTTTTCAGTAAAATGAACATTAAGAAACAAATGTGACACATGGGGACAGATTCGAGCGCTTTTCCACACATAGCTTTATAAGACTGGCCTTTAGATTTGGTGAGAGTTCTGGGGCCTAGTAACAAAATTTCCTCTTGCTGTAGGGGAGAAGCTAGTCCGATGACTTTGGGCACTGAACGCAGGATACAGCCGTGTGATGCTAATCTATTAAGCATTTCAAACTATGCACAACAGCATCATACACTGAATACCCAGCTGACTTCTTGACTAAGTTCTTACCTCCAACAGGACGAAATTTGGTTAACAGACTCCTAGATTCTCACTGGAGGCACAAGAGCCGATCTTGTAAGTCATCACGGAAAATCACCTGTATCTTGTCCATAAAAATTTCCACTTATTCTTGTCTATTTTTAATTATTCAATTTGACTTGCAATGCTAAACAGATCATTGCATAATCATCGTAGTTTCTTTATATTTGTCTCTGCATTACCCCAGGTCTCAGATCCATTTAAACACCAGCGAGCCACACCAGGACAAGGTTGCATGGTGCCACCAAGCATAATTTAAACTAGCCAACCAGATTTTGCAAAATCCCTGACACCAGCTTTATAGCTAAAAGTTAGCGGTTGAAACAGGCGTCAGTAAAATGGGGAAAACGTGGAGCAGCACAGCAGCTATTTTTGTATCTTCCATCAAACCTTTTAACCTTGACTTCTTGAAAAGGTGTAGGAAATTGGAAACGAATGGCATTAAGAAAATTGATGCCATAAGCGCATCAGAGCGAACACACGCAAATACTAACTATATGCGTGCATATATATATATATTATATATATATATATATATATATATATATATATATATATATATATATATATATATATATATATATATATACGTGTGTATGTACACATACCATTCGTTTCCGGTTTCCTACACTTTTTCTAGTATTTATCTAGTGTGTGTGTGTGTGTATGTATGTATGTATGTATGTATGTATATACAGTATATATATATATATATATATATATATATATATATATATATATATATATATATATATATATATATATATACATATACATATACACACACACACACACATCCCAATCAGTATCAAATCACGCGAAGCAAACGGGAAGTTGACTAGAAAATTAATTTTGCGGCCGAAAATATTTTCCATTTATCATATGTGATGCATCGTTTGCCTCATGAGTAATTATGAAATATAATTATAGTCATGAGATATACATCGATCTATTTGCCTATGTATCTATCTAACTCTCTCTCTCTCTCTCTCTCTCTCTCTCTCTCTCTCTCTCTCTCTCTCTCTCTCTCTCTCTATATATATATATATATATATATATATATATATATACATATATATATATATATATATATATATATATATATATATATATATATATATATATATATATATATATATATATAGTTAGACAGATACATAAGCAAATAAATCGTTATACTGTATATCTCATGACCATAATTACATTTCATATTTACTCATGAGGCAAACGATGCATCACATATGATAAATGGAAAATATTTTCGGCCGCAAAATTAATTTTCTAGTCAACTTCCCGTTTGCTTTGCGTGATTTTATACTGATTGGGGATTCGGTTTCGGCCGCTCATTTCAGTAGGGGGTGACCCAGTACTGATATGGACAACCCACGGAAGTACTTTTTATTCAATATTTCATTCAGTTAAAGTATTTTTCCCGTAGTCTTGCTTTATTTAGCAGTCGAACATCTAGTATTAACGCATTCTTTGACATATTCTTTTGGCATATTCTATTAACACCTAGTTATAACATATTCTTTGCGAAAATATTATATTTGCTTATTGTCCACAGTTTTTACAATATTTAAACACTCACCAAAAACTATATTCACTGCACATAAAAAATAAAACCCTAAAATATATCCTTAAAATGAAAAATATTAAAGTATATATATATATATTATTTTGTAAAGAAAACAATTTGATGCTGGTGAATTAATGAAATTAATGAAATGAAGGAAGCATGCAAGTGTTGGGTTTACTTTTTCTAGAAAACATTTTCGTGGCTTAGTCATTTACCCCGTGTTATTTTACTTGGAAATTTATGTAGATTTATCATTTTCATTCGCAATACCTACAAAATGTTGTATATTTGATTTTTTTTTTGTTTTTTTGTTTTTAGAATCTGATTGTTTGGGTTAGATTAAAAGGGCTTTTTGCCCGTAGGGGTCCCTGGCCCTTGGTATGTCACTTTGACTGGTTTGACGAGAATAAAATCCTGTTGTGTATCTCTGAACTCTGACAACCAAGAGACGTGACTCGTGATCTAAGTCTGAATTAAAATATGCTTAATGGTACAGGGAAAAACGTGTTCGAAAGATTCCAAAATGTGTCGTTATATTCCGTTGATCTTAATCAAATTGAATGCGTTTTCTATGGGAAAAAAAATAGAAGAATTTGATGGTTCTAATATACGAAGTGTCGTTGGAAAGAGAATTAAGAATCTTATTTTATTTTCCGGCTGGAAGGAAAATGTCACCGTATTAAGCACCCACTTAAGCGCTGCATGAACGGACATT
>JANJGK010000005.1:14165295-14177795 GCA_039081455.1 Macrobrachium rosenbergii | reverse complement strand
CGTAATATTCCATCACAATCGAGAAGTTTACAATAAATTTTACTATAATCACACTTGGCACTTTGGAGACTAGAGAACTGAAACGGGACGGGGTAAATACAGTAATATTGGCTCAAACTGTCTAAACCACCGGTCTTTCAAAGAACACGCGGCAGTTATCACCTCACTACCTACGACTTAATGATCGAATTCTATAAACTCTACGACTTAATGATCGAATCCTACAAACTCGACGACTTAATGATCGAATCCTACAAACTCTACGACTTAATGATCGAATCCTACAAACTCTATGACTTAATAATCGAATCCTACAAACTCTACGACTTGACTTAATGATCGATTCTACAAACTCTATGACTTAATGATCGAATCCTACAAACTCTACGACTTAATGATCGAATCCTACAAACTCTGAGATGGTCAGTACTTAATCATTCCACACTTCATCCAAAGAGAGGATTATTACGCATTTATGCCATCTCTCCTTTCTGCTGAAGAAGGAATTGGAAGATGAAATAGCGACACTAATTACCCAACGAGCTGAGTAAGAATAGCTCTAAAACAATACTATCCATTGGTTCACAAATTTCAGTTGTGAGCGTAAGTGATGTAACAATTCTCATTACCGTTAACGAGTAGAAATGCAGATTATAAATGCATACTCAGACAGCAATTCCACCATTCTACTGCTCTTCGTGTTCGTCATTAATTTCAATTATTCTTTTTTTTTTACTAATTAAAGCCGAATGAGTAAAAATTGCACAATTCGACGAAGGAACAGCAAATGTAATAATGAAGAATTCCGCGAGCAATCTTCACTTTCACTGGATCACCTGGATTCTTGGAGGATTAACACCTCAAGTTAAGGAAACTTCTTTTTAAAATATGCTTAGAAAAAAGGTTTCTTTAAAATACTGATCTTGACTGTACAAATGATTCTTTTTGTAATTTAACAACTAATAGCAGATATAAGGTAATGACTGTACAAATGATTATTTTTGCAATTTAGTAACTAATAGCAGATATAAGGTAATAAAAAACAAATGGGACCAACCCTTGTGTTCTCGTCCAAGTTATGCTTTTTTTGATGGCCAGAGAGAGAGAGAGAGAGAGAGAGAGAGAGAGAGAGAGAGAGAGAGAGAGAGAGAGAGAGAGATGCTAACGTAGACATCATTTTGGTTTCCTATTCTACAATTATTAATATCTGCGGGTGCATTTACAGAAAAGGTTTTATTCTTTATTAATTCTTTTTTCAGTGTATATCGCGGCATCCTTTAATGTAATCTGAAATACACAGTTTTCTTAAGAGGCATACTTATGAACTGCACCGTACGAGACACTGATGGAAATATTTTCAAGTCCATATCAGTTTTTTCTCGAATCCTTTATCAAAAAAAGTGTTTATGTATAAAAAAATACCTCATTTTCAAAATTAATTGATATGTGTTTCCCAAAATGAAATAATGGTTTCACTTTGCTATATATATTTTTTTTCAGTAAAATTCGCATTTTCGTAGCTGTCTATTTTGTGCTACATGGCCTCATGCACATAACAGTAAATAATTTACATGGATTCTGTGTATGGTTCTTTTATGAAACTTATTTTACTACTCAGTATTTAAGGTTGTATAACAAATAATCTGCATAATCTATTGTTTGGAAATTTTCCAAACGGTGATCATTATTCAGTTTTCTATCTCTAACAGGAAAACATACTACTTGTGTAATGCATTAAAATACCATTTGTATATCTTGCAAGTTGGGAGAAATGTTAACAGCTTCCTATTAACTTACTGAATTATGTAAATTTCATTTGTGAATATTTGCAAGTTATTTGAAGGTTCTGCGGGATTTAAAATGTTTTAATAAATCGGCTGCTTTCCAAGTACAAAATTATAATGGTGGTCTTTTATTACAAAGGAAATACGCTGAGCTTTGACCTCCCTTAGTTTCACAGAATAAAAATTTGAAACCTGTTTCCTTTGTCTTCAGAGTAAGAGTATTTATTGGCAGAAATATGATTGCTTGGAAATTAAATCTTGCAAGGAATACGATTCCTCTGGGTAGTTACTGAAAAGTGTGGACGTTGCTGTCGGAGGCAGTAAAACTAAATCATTAATTATGTAGAGAGACATTAAATCATTTGTACAATCTTGCAGTAATCACTTAAGCCTCCTTTTCTCCTCATTCCTCTTAAGAAGTTCGCTCTTAATCTCGCTTAATCACGTGTGATTCTCTTACTGCCGCTGTTTCTAGTATTGTATCTGGATGGGGCAGATAAAAGCTTCATGGGTTCAGTGTACTAAGCCACTTTACTCTGTCTTGTTATCTATTACTTTTTGTACCTTAACAGGAATGTTATGAGAAACTCGAAAAATGAAACACTCAGACATACTAGATGTTGGTCCTTAGAAGTAAATAGCACCATATTACAAAGGTCATACTATGTACTTGCCTAAGTCTTACTTTTATAAGCCTTGGACATCATCTTTAGCGTTTTGGTATGGAGAATTAACTTCATATTTAAAGATATTTCCCCATAACGGTCTTCTAGGCAGAGTTGATTCAAATATTTTCGATCGGGTAGACAATGATAGTTTTTACTCACATTCGAGATTTTACTTTAAAAAAATCGGTCTCGAAAATGTATGTCTCGATTCTCTCGTCTTTTGTACAAATTGGAGGTAAGGCATTCTGAGTAATTATTACCAATTGCATCGTGAATATGAATTTTTTGCTTTGGCCCGCATCCTCTCAATCCTTCCTGTTCCTGTAAGCCCACTTAATTTCTAGTCACTAACTAAAGTTTATGCCGTGGGATATCTCATTATCTTAAGTTGATTTGGATGTGACTGCGTTTATTTGCACAAAAATACCTTGGCACTCACTCATGCACATGTATATGTACAAATGCGCGCGAACAGGAGCATTTCAGATGATGTGCATTGTACCCAAAACAAGGGAGAATTGAATTCCATACTACATATCAAACAATTTACCGGAAGACTTAGGGACCGTCACTTCAGTACTGTTTCTCTGAAAATATTCCTAGCCGACATTTCATATTCTCTCTTAAAACTGCATCAGATGGGACAAGAATATGAAATAATTTCCATTTCAAAAGGATTAACTGTAATGGAAAGCACTGGCCTCTACCACAGAGGGGCCAATTACCAGATTACTGATTAATAATATTTCAATATTTCCAGGAAGCGATTTTAGCTATAACAAAAAGAGAATATTCGCGGAAAAGCAGCTTTGAATTTTTCTGTTTCTAAAGCCACGAAATATGACGTTTTGACCAGTAATTATATGCTTATAGGTCGCTGTTTGAAAGGCTTAAAAAGAAATATGCTGGAAACGGTGGCTCGCTAATTCAGATAATTATGCCCAACATTTATGTATTACAATTATAGTTATTGTCATGCTCTGAAAGATAGATGATACGCATGCGTGAATCTTGTATACACTCAAGGAATATTCTGTCTTCTTGTATGATTCCTTGTGTCTTGGCTGATGGAGTTTGGAGTTTACAGTCGAAAGACAGTTTGTTCCATTATAAGAGGAACACGATAATGATTTTATTTCCTTAAATAATCTAGAGTTACCAAAACGTATTTGTTCATATTTCATCTGAAAATATTTACTGAATGACGCAGCGCTCGGCTCACGGTTGCTAATTTAACGGATTGATATTTGCTTACCGCCAACCAGGCCAACAGTTAGTGTATACCAGCGACTGATGAGTTCAAGCAAAAGGGCGTGGGGCCAACAACCTCATCCCCAGAGGCTTCTGGGAAATGAAAAGGCTGTGGTATTGAGGCATTAATCCTCCAAAGAAATGTATTTATTGGGTGTTCATAAAAGACAAATAATATCAGATGAATTGCTTGTGAAGTAATCACGAAGTGAGGGCTGAAACGCTTAGAAATAAGGAGGTAATTAGAAAAGTGGTCAAATGATGCATCACACTGCTTGTGTAATTGAATGAGAGGTTAGTGAAAACGTATAAAACTATATATATATATATATATATATATATATATATATATATATATATATATATATATATATATATATATATATATATATATATATATATATATATATATATATATATATATATAAAGGAAGACTTAGAAATTCCTGGAAAGTTGGAATGGAAAGTGATGAACTAAGATTATGGAAGTGAGTGCAAGTTAGAAATGAACAGCGGTGTCAGTACGGGCGTTCAACCAACGCACTGCAAGGAGATTCGAGATTCTTCCACGATTTATTACTTACAGTATGACTGTGCAATGATCATTGCATTCCTTTGTGGAACCACCCTGTTACAGATCGTTACGTAATGAATGATTATATATATATATATATATATATATATATATATATATATATATATATATATATATATATATATGTGTGTGTATGTATATATATGTATATATATATATGTATATATATATATATATATATATATATATAAATTATATATAAAATATTATATATATAAATATATATACATATATATATATCAGTATATATTTGTCAAAACAAAGATATGTTTATATTTGTTCATTGCTAGTTCTGGTCATTACTAGGAAATGCAACCTGCACAATATACTAGGAAAAACGAAAAGTTGAATATTGCACTGTACCAAAAGGAGGTCCCCTTAAAGACAACGAAACCAGAGTACATTAGAAAAGATACGAAAAAAAAAAGAATAAAAATGGATAATCACATAATATAAAGCGTAAATACACTTAAATACATGCGTAAATATCTGAAACTTAAACAAATGAAACGAAATAAAAAAAGTTAAGCATACCTTAGTTTAACCAGAGCACTGAGCTGATTAACAGCTCTCCTAGGGCTGGCCCGAAGGATTAGATTTATTTTACGTGGCTAAGAACCAATTGCTTATATAGCAACGGACCTACAGCTTATTTTGGAATCCGAACCTCATTACAACGAGAAATGAATTTCTATCACCAGAAATAAATTTCTCTAATTCTTCATTGGCCGGTCGCAGAATCGAACGCGGTCCCGGCAGAGTGCTAGCCGAGAACGATAACAATCCGTCCGTCCAATGAGGAACGAAATACATTGTATCCACTATGAATCAGAAAAGGTTACAATTATGCAATTATAAAATACAAGGCAAAACATTCCTACCCGCTTTTCATAAAATAACTTGTTCCCAGAAAAGCAGCTTTGTAATTTCATGTTTTCCGTGTTTGAGGTGAGGAGGTCACACAACTGCAATATATTTTTCGGGATGTATAAATAAGAATAATGATAAAGAATAAAAGTATGCTTTTAATTTGAATATGATTTGACAAAACGAGTTAAGGAAATTTAATGTACAACCTCTTGTACACACATCTATACAGGTATGTGTATATATATATATATAAATATATATATATATATATATATATATATATATATATAATATCTATATATATACATTCACACACACACACACACACACACACACACACACACATATATATATATATATATATATATATATATATATATATATATATATATATATATATATATATATGTTTGTGCGTGTGCGATGGCATATGGTTTGTGTATGTGTTTGTGAAAATAGTGAATAATTGCATTAGGTATGTAAGAGAGAGAAAGCGGAGAGTAAATTTTGAAGCAATGAAGTACCTAGTGGTTAGTCGACTGTTACAGGTCGCATTTAAGATGGAGAAGGAAGCTGAGCTACCCACCTTATCCCATACAAGCTTGCTGTTAACTAAAATGTTTACAAAAGTATTTTTATTATATCAGTAAGTTTTGTCAAATAATATCGGTATGTTCCGTCAGGTAACCACAGAACTAAGTCCTTTGTCAACAGCAATTCGAGTTTCACCAATCAGTTGAAAATGTTTACTTTCAATTATCCCTTTGACAATTCGATTTGCTTTTCAGCAGACGAGGGTTTACGATGAAGAACAGAAAACCGATTTCATTTGACTCTTCCAAAGAGGATCAAGAGGTTTTATTTCCCAGAGTGGAGAATGCAATATGAATATAACACTTAAAAATCAGAATAAAAAAATAAAAAAACTCTCCAGAAAATGTTTTGTTGTAGTACCAAGCTATTCTGATCATTCTGGGAACTCATCCGATGCGCCGCTGTATTTTTTTTTTTTTATTGCTGCATTGCTTCGTCTGTTTCCTTCAAAAGAGAATCGAGCGTTTGAAGCGCCAGGATTACAACGTTTTGCCTGATAAAAGGAGATTTCTTGGAAAAGCGGCTTTGCTGTTCTCTGAATTTTCCTTCTGTAATTAAACAGTATTCTGAAGCTATTGTGCAGAACATTGTTGTCGTCCATAACTAGTGAAAAATTATTTTTTAATCGTAATTTTAAACTTTCGCTTCGGTGAGTTCCGGTTAACGCATCGCGACTTAAAATTCAACAATTACCGTGTAATTAGGGGATTTTGTATGATGGTATGTGCTCGTAAGTACGTGTTGATTTTAACTTCATTCTTAGAAGTTACATTGTTTTGACAATATGCTAACAAAGGATAATAATCAATATTAACCAAGAGCGACTTTTAAGGTGGCATGATTACGTCAGAATGACAAAACAACTCGAAATTACTACACAAATGGAACACTTGTTTATTTCACGATTGGATATCACCGTCAAAGTGGAAAACATTCGTCAAAGTGGAAAACATTCAATGTCCAAGTCACTTTGTGCGAACTTGAGTGTCAGGAGGTTACATCAGTGCGTTTTATGAGAGCATTCTATTGTCACTAAGTCGGAGAGTTCGGAAGCACTATCACTGCATTGCCCGAGACTGGTCTGGAAGGAAATAAGTAGTAAGTACCATGAAATCGTATAAATTACATAAGAATCAATGCGTTGAAAGGCATTGCTCTCACCCTATGTTATTTAACAAGGAAAGATGCGAGGATTTAAAATTTAGTATTTGTGTATACGTTTTGCTAACGAAAGTGAACCGTGAAGATAAGCCAGCAAATTTTAGGATATGTAAAGGCACGATACTAATGAAAAACACGACGACGGGGACACTGAATGACAAGCTCATACTAGCGTCTCGAAATCGTAGTCAATGGCTGGATTACGATGAACGATAACACCACATTTGTCATTTCAATGTACGTATTTACACTCTGCCGTTGGGAGAGTCTGCTATTTCAGGTGTTCTAATTTGATTACTGATAAGAAAGTTCGTTATAATTATTCTAAAAACCGTGATATGCCACGTTGTATTTAATCTTCCATTGGCATGATATCCTAACAACTTCCCTATTCAGGGAATCATTAAAATATACGCTTTTGTTATCAAATTCTTTTGGATCTTTCTTGGAATGCCTCGCGTATATAAGCCATCAATACGTACGCAGGAATTACGTCATTTCAGTAAATGATAGTTGTGCAATAAGACGTTCGGTCCTCAGCGCTTTGTCTGGTAACTCCTGTAGTTGCCTCCATAGCGCGGGAGAACTTATGTGGACGCCTTAGCCAAGAGGGTCCTCTGGGAAAGATCACTGCGTACATACTAAGTTTCTGATACCTTTGTGACAATTGCTGAAATTCATTGAGGCTCTCTTTCTTATGGAGGTTCATAGTAGAGTGAAAAGTATGAATAATTACTGTAAATCTAGTCCTGTTGCTAATTTTGGGGTTATGTTACCTCAGTTAACCCTTTCTATCTTACTCAACTTGCTTTCCGTGTGTTTGATGGGGCACATTAGGAAAAAAGCATTGCAATTTTATAGCAAATTTTTTGTTCAATTGCAGTTCTCTGGGTGACTATCCCTAACTAGTAAAGCTCGAAGGCTGTTGGCGCATTTTTCCACGTGTACTGCTGACTAATACATTATCAAGGTAAACAATAACTTTTTGTAAACAGTAACTTTTTTATTTGGATTCTTGTACATGCTTGCATGTGTTATGGTCAATGTACAGCAAAGACTAATTTCTTTTTGTCAGATGACTCAGAGGTTCCATGGTAGTCTGAAAGGCTTGTAAAATTGATATCCAATTTTTGAACTATGGACCTTGTGATGATAATTAGCTTCATAACTGCTGAGACAACATAGATACTTTAATAAGAAATGGGCGGGGGGGAATTTGGGATATTTTCTAAGATTGACTCCGCTGTAAATTTCCCCAGAACTGGCAATTAGTCACTGACTACAGAGTAATTGTATTAAGAAGCGTCCTTTAATTGTGCCCTTACTAGGCTATCCCTCACTCGAAATTGAATTCTTTTCCATTTAGGCTAATAGGCTGCTGTACCATATTGTAGTTTCTGATGATATTGGCAGTTGCTTTGGCTCTTGTAACTGGATTCCAGGATTGTATTATTTCTTTCTTGTTTCTAACTTGTCTTTTTCTGTTTGTAAGGACACGTCCACATGTGGGCTCAAACATGTGCTTGCAACATGTAAGCAGCATATTACCGAATAAGCAGTTAAAAAATTGTGAACTATTGTGTCAAGGTAATAATGACAGCACTGGTTGCGAATATGTTGGCAGCACTGATGTGGACAAGGGGAGGTGTGGCCCGCTCGCATACGTGGTGTAGTGGACTAAACACCCTGAGCACAATAATAAGCATGTCTTAGTTTAACCAGACCACTGAGCTGATTAACAGCTCTCCTAGGGCTGGCCCGAAGGATTAGATTTATTTTTACGTGGCTAAGAACCAATTGGTTACCTAGCAACGGGACCTACAGCTTATTGTGGAATCCGAACCACATTATAGCGAGAAATGAATTTCTATCACCAGAAACAAATTCCTCTTGTTCTTCACTGGCCGGTCGTAGATTCGAACTCGCGACCAACAGAGTGGTAGCTAAGAACGGAACCCAGTGCTGCCCTAAGATGGAAAACTGCAGTACCTGCAAAATTTTCGAAATTGAGATATGCCACCTACTGGGCTCGTGAAACACTAATACAAAAGTTACTGCAGTTTCAGAATGATCCTTCAATGCTTTCCACGAGTATTTATGGGTCCCGTTTGCAGTATCTGCAAAATCAGTAGTAAAACAAGGGAGTATCTACCATTTTTCTCAGTTTTATATTTTTGCAGATACCGCAGTCTTCCTTTTAGGGCGTGGCCCCAGGAGCAAACACTGATGTTGATGGAGTTGAATCAAGCACATCCAGTCCTATGGGATTCCACTATGACTGACTACAAGGCCAAAATGAAGAAATGGGAAGCATGGAAGACAACCTCAGGTGCTTTGGGAATACTGTAGGTCGAGGAGAGTTTGATAGGAAGGTAAGGGGTCTGGTGACCCAGTTAAGGAGAGAAATAAAAAAAGATTAAGGAAAGGAAATCCGGTGATTCTGCAGACAACATATACACGTATGGACACGAGTATCATGCCATCGCTGCAGTGAGCATGTTCGAGACATTAATGAATCATATTTCAAAACAGCTATCTAATACTGTTGAAAGCATGCATCAAAGCATACTAAAAACAGATATTTGAGCACCCGTGTGGCTGCGCCCTGACATATCTTTAATGTTTGTAACATGTCTTAGTGCTAAGTGCAGACGAAGTCCTTATCTGCAGTCAATGGAAGGGTAACTATCTTGACCACAGTTCTTTCAGTGACAAATTTCGTTTTCTTTATTATTCTCACGCTCCTTTTACCCTCGATTTTGTCTAGCTTTATAAGGGATCGTTGGATTTTCTTCCTAATATGTGATCTGTGTCATTAGATTCCATATTCTTGGCTTCCTAAAAATAATTTCCTAAACAGTTTCCATATTCTTAGCTTCCTAAAAATAATTTCCTAAACAGTTTCCATATTCTTAGCTTCCTAAAAATAATTCCCTAAACACTGCAAGCAGTTTCCTCGACTTCTTGGGCAACCAGTTTTACAAATCTGTAAATGAGATTATCCTTCCTAACTTTTAATAAGGTTTTCAGGACTTATTTTTTGTTAATTAGGCAAATGCAGAGAAAGCTTATTGCATGGTCATGGGAATCTTTGACTTCAGTAAAACCTGAGTTGGCTGCATTGTAGAAAATCCGTGCCGCAAACTTCTGAATTGTTTATTCGAATTTCCAACTCATTTTCTATCAGAGCTTACAGCGATGCGTTTGGGATGGATTTGGTCCATCACGATGTCGGCAGCTGCCTGCATTGTTAATTCACTGACATCTGTAAGAGTCATAATGCTGGGATGGGATACTTAGAACTGGTTATATAGATATATTTGTCTATGTTCCTCCTCTGGAATCGAGTTGTCTCCTGCAATCTTCTCAAATCTGGCGTAATAAGCTTGCCGCAACTCGGCTGAGGGGACGAATTATGTGAAGTGGGAATGCTATGCACAGATGTGGTGGCTGAGTGGGCTATTTGACGTGGCAATTAGACAAGAAATGAAGGATTCTAACTGCTGATAGTGTAACCTACTTTTCGTTCTTCATTTGCTCAATTTCTTCTCTTCTTCCATTCTGTTGTTGCTCACATTCTGCTTCTCTTCTCTTCTCTTATTCCTCATTCTGCCCCTCCCCCCACCTTTCTCTCTCTCTCTCTCTCTCTCTCTCTCTCTCTCTCTCTTCATTGTTTCCATTCTGCTTCCCTTTGTTTCTCATTACTGTTGCAATTCACTGTCAGGTTTCTCCATTTATATTTTTTCCCACGTTCGAGAATAAGAAATTTACTGTCGACCAGTCCTTTGAAAAATTCAATTTCTTATTGGAAAATTCAATTCCTCTTTTTCTATGATTCATAATCCATTTCCCCCAGCATCCTGTTGGCCTCAGAATGTCGCGAACAAAGAATATTACATTTCATAATTAACAAACGTCGAACCTGAGCGTTGCTTTTCAAAACGAAAAGCTTTACATCTGGCGGCGACAAAACAATACGTTAAACGTGAAAATTAATGCATTTGTAGAATAAAGAAAGAAGATTAAAAGACGATAAAATTTAATGTTTTGTGAAAACGAATTATTTTAGTTTTTCACAAGTTTCCAGCCTGATTAAACGATTTATATAAGAAATGATACAGCCATGTTTTTTATGTTACTTTTCATTACATTTTAAAATCATTCCAGTGAAATGTTCTGTTTAAACTTTGAAGAAATGCGTTCCCGTAATTGGATGTTTTACAAATACTGTAAAATATAAGATGTTTTTCATAGGAATAGAATTAGAACATTTAGAATTATTAAATTATGATATAAAAATTTTATAAAAAAACAAATAAATTTTTTTTTTCATTGCTTGCTTTTCTGAGGAATAAGAATAACTTTCAAGGGGATTACTTTTATAATTATTTGACTGAACAGAGTCGGATTGACGTCAAAATCCAGATCTCTGAATATTTTGAGAAATTAATAAAACCTTTCACTCTTTTCTGCTAATTAATACTTGAAAACGTTCAGCAAAAACCAAATAGAGAAATTAAAAATAATTTTTTCATTTCATCTGAAAGTCCTTTGGTCTCATCCAATTTCATGATGGGATGAAGGTCAACAATGATGTCTGATATTTGCAAAGAAATACAATTACATTCAATATCGCGCCATCTCATAACGATTTTAACCATACAGCACTTTAACTTTTAGTGTAGGGAATACTATAATTTAAAGGGCT
Source organism: Macrobrachium rosenbergii (assembly GCA_039081455.1). Classification (NCBI taxonomy): domain Eukaryota; kingdom Metazoa; phylum Arthropoda; class Malacostraca; order Decapoda; family Palaemonidae; genus Macrobrachium; species Macrobrachium rosenbergii. The sequence continues at coordinate 14,166,164 of JANJGK010000005.1, read as the reverse complement.
GACCATAGTTATGGTATGATGGTTAGAGGTGCCAATAAATTTAGCAGATATTAGCTTGACCAACTGCAGAATCATCTGCTATCAATACATATTTTACATTACCAGAAATATGTGTAGTTTCCTAGTCAGAGACCAACAGAACTCATGAATATACTCATACCTAATTTTGACTGAACCAAGACAGTTTATAGGCAGACACAAGTTTACAAATAACATCAAACGATGTCCAAGGAGATGAAAAAAGTGAAGATACAAAGGTCATTCAGGCCTGTCCATGAAAGGAAGATTAAAGGAAGATGTAGCATGACAGTAAAGTTATTGAAAGGCCTGGATCAAGTCATCAATAATTATAACTAGCTGACCAACCCGGCGTTGCCCGAGAAAACTCTGAATGACAACAGATAAACTCTCTCTCTCTCTCTCTCTCTCGCTCTCTCTCTCTCTCTCTCTCTCTCTCTCTCTCTTTCCTCCATAACACCTCTCTACTTTCTCTCTCTCTCTCTCTCTCTCTCTCTCTCACTCTCTCTCTCTCTCTCTCTCTCTCTCTCTCTCTCTCTCTCTCTCTCTTTCCTCCATAACACCTCTCTACTTTCTCTCTCTCTCTCTCTCTCTCTCTCTCTCTCTCCTGTTAAGGTAGTTGCTTCAATTACACTGCCAAGCATTTTTGACATTTTATATTTTACCCCTTCTCACCCCTGCATCCTATCGGGGCTCAACTTGGACTTAAAGGGCTTCGGGAGTTTTACTGTTCATCTCTGCGACCTCAAAAACTATGGATTAGACACTAATATCTGTCATTTTTGACATATTATTTTTCACCTTTTCTCACCCCCCTTCATAACGGGGCTGAACTTGGACTTAAAGGGCTT
>JANJGK010000005.1:14148308-14155808 GCA_039081455.1 Macrobrachium rosenbergii | reverse complement strand
CATTAGGTCCCGGATATTTTCAGGCGAGTCGCGAAGGAATTCTTAAGCAACCTGCCACAAGTTCGGGAAACTTTCCGAACATGACAGCTGCTTGCGAAAGTTTTTGATTTGGTTCCTGGTAGAATAAAGAATGGAAATGTTCGCTTCTGAGAAAATAAGCTTGATTTTCTCAGGATCATTAAAAGTTAAGGGAAGGCAAAATTTTAAAGTTGGAGGAGCACTTCATTGCTAAGAAGTGACAGTGCTAAAAATTATGAAAACTTAATCTTCAGAGTAATTTCAGCTTTTAAAGCATTATCTCCTCCTACTGTGGTGCGTCATTTGATATAAAAGATTGGATATGTTATATGTGTATTTACGATATCCAGAAATCTGTTACTTGGAATATATCACAGTATTAAACATACACAAGCATTACGTGATTAAAACAATTTGCAATGAAAATACACATTCTACTGAAAGGTTTAAGCATAAGTAATAATTAGCGAATAAGGGTACTAACAGGATTAATCTTTATATTTATCACCCATCTCTCTAAAAATGAGAAAGAAAAAATAAACGAAGAATTACACTGTGTGCTTTACTATATTATGTATAGTTATTAATTGTATCTTTTGTGTTATGTGTACGATATAACCACACTTTAAACGCCATTAATATTAGACTACATGAAAACATATCTTTGCATTGTTTACAAATTGTATAATAGACTGACATATCTTTTCATTGTATAAAAATTGTACAATAGATTGACATATCTTTTCATTGTATACAAATTGTATAATAGACTGACATATCTTTTCATTGTATACAAATTGTATAATAGACTGAACGGCGGCGTTTGCTAACAGACGACAGGTCGAAAGTAGCTCAGGAATGTTCAATATTCCGGGACTTTTACTGTAAACATCCTTTGCTTAAGTGGGTTACTGTACCTTTGTTTATGCCAATATGGAGGTTGGTGACCATAATTGTAGCCGTATGTTCTTGTAACATTAGGGCTCTACTCCATAATCCATACCTTTTCACAGTCTTGGATTGGAGTTTCCCTGACTGTGGGTATCCTCACGTTGTTTCGTTATTCTTTTCAATAGATAATTTCTTGGAAAATTCTGCTTGATTTACATTAAATTTAGGCTGTTATGCCAAGCACTGGAGCACGATCAGCTATTCAGTGCTCATTTTCTTGGAAAATTAAAATGGTCTGGAAATGAACTCCCTCATATCGTACAAGTATTATCAACATTATGATGAAAATGGAAACTATAACTAGAGGCATCCTTGAACACAGACTTTCTTGCAACAAATGATCTAAATCTGAGAGGCACTAAAAAAAAATTCTGGATTATCCCACGACCTAAAGAAAGGAATACAACTTAATGCATTGCCACATTATCACCATAAGTAACATTTAGTGATAAACTTTTTTTTTAATAATTTCCTTGTGTTTTCTCTTTTCTTCTCCTCGATTGTGAATAAGTTTCTAAAATTTATAATATTTTTACGAACACAAACGAAGACTCAACATTCCACTGATAACTCTACATTCCTGATTTCTAAGGATGCCTTCTGTCATCCATAATGATGCAGAGATATAGTTTAAATATCTCTCTCTCTCCCCCCCTCTCTCTCTCTCTCTCTCTCTCTCTCTCTCTGCTCTCTCGCTCTCTCTCTCTCTCTCTCTCTTGTAAACCTGTTCCTTGTAAAGGGATCAAGGGAATTCGTCATTTAGACCAAGGCATATTGACTCATCGTATTTAGCGCTGATTAACCGGCGGCTAATTAGATCTCTTGTTCGGCCATAATCAGCTGATTGTCTCCTGATCAGATACAAAAGATGGCGGAGGGGTATCATTTTAGGCCAGCGACAAATTTCTCCTTTGAGGAGGAAGGTCTATTTGAGGCCATTTTTGTTTCTTGTTGTTTCCCCTTCAGTGTTTCCTTCCAACCCTTGGATATTTAAGTACTTCTCTTGGTACTGGTCATCAATATTACCTTTAAAACTATGACATTTTGTAAAAATCATTTTCCCTTTAGTCTTTCATCACATATGAATGGTCTCTTCTTTATTATGAACTTCGGTTTTTTAAAAGTCGAAGTCTGTGGAGTGGAATCTCACACGAACCGATAAATGAGAATGATAAACTTACGAAATGGGAAATTTTTATATATTTAATGTTGAATTTTTTTGGTGGAATCACAAATCTAGAGTTTCTGATTGCATCACTGAAGAATTACGTAGCTTCTAACATTGTTTGCACCATCGATACAAGACTTCTTTTTCTTCAGTCACCCTATTTCTGCACTGTTATTCTTGGCTCCATTTTGGATATAACCTTTTTTATATGCATTGATTTTCTCAAATAAAACCTCATTTTCTCACCGACGTACTTGCTCCGCTTCACCCAAAAATTTGAGTTTCTTGACCGTATGTCTCCCTCATTTAGTCACTGACTAAATCAACACACTCTTGTCTTGTACCCCTGTTACAGCACTTCAACAATCGTTCCTTTTTTCTTTAATCTAACCTTGCATTTAATTTTCTGTCATCCTATTCGCTTCACTGTACTGTCTGCGCTCTTTCATCAGCAACGTCTCTCTCTGATGGATCACTTTCCATAAACTCATTCCACTGCAGCAGTGGCCTATTTTTTGTGAATCTCCTTTTAATAAATGTTGTTTTCCATTTCTTTTTATGAAAGTCACTTGACTTAATAGCAATTTACAATCACATTCACAAAGCTTCCTTTCAAGCTAAGCTTATCTTTCATTTCCACCTTTGATTACTTCCAGGTATCAATCAAAATGTACATCCATTCTCTCGTCTTTTCACCATTACAAGGAAATTATTTTAATCTGGGTCCTCGCTATTTTCTCTTTCCCAAGTATACCAGTGACCATCAATTTTGAAATTACATGATTTCCAGCTACATTTGAATCTTTCATGGTTCATTTTCAAAAGACCCCTTCATTCTCAGTTGCTTTACGCTCTTCAAGGCCTTACTATACATATCCTCTCCCTCTACACTCAAATAATCTAGCACATCTAATCTTTCCCCTTCTCCAAAACCAGTCAGGGACAGATACAGTCTCGGTCAAACATTTACCTTTACTTTACCTATTTTGTATAAGTGTCTGAAACACGCACAATAACTATCACAGCTCCTCTCTATTACACACTATCCTTAAACTAAGATACAGTAATTTCGACATGTCTCCACATATTTTGACTAAGAATATGAGAGCTCCTCTACAGGCCTACATCTAATACCTGTATCACTCTGTCATACGTTCTGCAACCTTACTCTTTCACTTTGACGTCATTAAATGACATAGCATGACTGAAAGGATAAAGGTAAATGATTAAGAAAGGGAACGTGACGTTTGAACGATACAAACATAGCGAACGATTTTACCAATGATTTTTGCAACGGGATACACAATGAAAAACTAATAAATATGAATTAAAGATAATTATAAGAAAATAAAAAAGATAGTGGCATGATGGATGTTAATGAGGGATGGAAAAAATAAACAATTTAAAAAAAAAACGTTTTCATGGAATGATGTATATCTCTGAGTGAGTAGGATTTATGATAAAGTAACAAATTAGAGCTGTCAGACAGGTATAGGCAAGCTAAGAATGGTTGAAAGAGTGCGAATTGAAATTTGAAAGAACTTAGAGAAATCATGACTTCGTCAGGCTCATCCTTCATGCGCATTTGTAATTCGCCAGGCTCATACTTTATGCGCATTTGTAAAGATTTGCATAAAAATATAAAGGTTGAGAAGCCTTTGTTACTAAATATATAATCAGGATGCTCCGCAGAGTACATTTTTAATATATGCACTGGGAGCTACATCAACCTTGAATGCTAATTACCAAAGGTAATAACTGAAATTCAGGTCTGTCTTCAGTAAATACCTTGCGGACAGACAGTGAATATCAGTGAACATAATGCGTTCCATAAATTTCTTTTACCAAGGTAAACATATATATATGTTGTATTATATTAATGACTTTGGATCAGGAGTAGGAATGTACGAATGTATGTATATATGTATATGTATACACACTTAATATATGTGTGTGTATATATATATATATATATATATATATATATATATATATATATATATATATATATATATATATATATATATATATATATATATATATATATATATATATATATATATATATATATATGTTTGTGTGTGTGTATGCGTGTGTGTGTATGTATGTATATGTATATATATGTACATATAGTATATATACATATATATATATATATATATATATATATATATATATATATATATATATATATATATATATATATATATATATATATATATTTACATGCATACAAACATATATATAAATATATATATATATATATATATATATATATATATATATATATATATATATATATATATATATATATATATATATATATATATATATATATGTTTATATAAACGGGCGAGAGAGAGAGAGGTTGAATAGTCCCCTGATACATGTGGGAGTAAAATCCTTAAAAGTAGGAGGTATCACATGTGAAATATGCACATCATATATCTCTTCTACTTTTAAAAATTTACGAAGATAAATGGATAGTTTCCATTTCCAACTGTAAAATTTATACGACAATTTGTCACCAGTACCGATATTTTAACCTTTAAAATCCAGCAGATTGTTTTAACTACAGAGTTTCCTAACTGAATATCAATATAAATAGAAGCTGAATCTTCTCGTTGGTTTGCCACTTAATAATAATAATAATAATAATAATAATAATAATAATAATAATAATAATAATAATAATAATAACTGGTGAGGCCTGCTCCCATAAAGTTATGCTAAAAAAAAACCTCGTCACTCCCATTTCATAAAAAGAAACGTGTAGAACAAAAGCTTCAAAAATTATAAAAATCAGGAAAATATCCTGAAAGAAAAGAGCAATAGAAGGGCAGAGACGACGTAAGGTCCATATTTTATATGCAAGAAAAAGCCGTGAGAGATGGAATAGGTTTGGAAGTTGGCCAGTCCTGTGCTCAGCAAAAGCCCAAATCCATTTTTACACATGCAGATATAAATGCAGAATCATGCATGGACTCATGCTAGTGGCCTGGCTGACAAATCAAATTCAGTCACAGCAAAAAGTGGAGTTTCACAGGGTGTCTTAAATGTCGAAGAACCAAATTTTAAAAGAGGTTAAGTTAGATGAGACAGAAAATACAGATAAACCTTAAGATTCAAAAGTCTGGACGTAGATGATAAGGCAGTATCGTGAAAAAAAGGATTTTTTTAAAGGAGGGAACCATGTTTGCAATCACGTTCTTGAGGCGAATTGGTTAACGAGTTAATAACTCACAGAAGGAGACTGAGTCAGACTTCAGTCATTTTTCTCTTCGGAAATGACAAATATTAAGCCAGAAAGACTTGAAAGTATGCTTGATATGCCTTTCCTCATAATGCAAAGACCCAAAATGCATAATAAAAATCAAATGTAGACCTCAAAAGTGTGGGGATCAAGTGATAAAAATAACTCGTGTAAAAAAAATTAAAAGAGGAAATTATGCAGCATATGAAAATTATGACATACAGTATAATGAACCTAAAACAAACATTCCATAAAATTGGTACGGAGGGCACCGAGGAGCTATAGAGCAAAGAAAAGGTAGTATATTAAGAATGATTAGAAGACTTTATGAGGAAATCAAAGTTTATGTGAGAATATGAAGATGAGGAAAGCAAAACTAGAAACAAAGCGCACTCTACATGAAGGATTCCGTCTGTATAAGGAATAGAAGGGACTCTTTAGAACCAAATATGAAGGCCACAGTCCTCTGAGTGGTTCTCAAAAAAGTGTGAGCTACGTCTTCATGACTGTTCAGTATTTTAGTGGATCGAGTGGCCAGTGAAAATTGGAAGAAAAAGAAGTAGCAACTAGTTTCGGGATAAGATAACTGGGTATAGATAGGATGTGGAATTACTGGAGCATGTAAAGCGTTAACAGATGATAGGTGTCTGTTAGTGATACAGTTGAGAACTTAGTGTCAGGTAGAAAATGGAAAATTTCAAAATGTTTCCAAGAGGAAGTATTTCAAAGTAAATACCGACAAGAGTTAGTCAAGTAGACATGAATGATCGAGTCAACAAAACCACAAACGTAGTAGGGGCTTTATAAAAGAAAGAAAACACCGAAGTGTTAAGGGAAACAGGCAGCAAGTCTGGTAGGTTTTTCAAATGAAGTGTGGTCTCTCGAAGCAATCGAAAGAGAAGGATTGCAACCCTTTAACTTAAATTGTCTATGAATTGTATGTTGGTAAAGAGAGACTGTAGATCTGTACATGCACAACAGACAGGAAATGCACTAAGAGAACAAAAAGGAGTGAAAAGCCACGATTCTATCTGTTTTGTTTTATAATAGAACATCCATTTCCACATACCGTAATTAAATCCTCTTATATATATATATATATATATATATATATATATATATATATATATATATATATATATATATATATATATATATATATATATATTATATATATGTGTGTGTTAATGCAGCATACGTAATGATAAAAATTTTAAAGCGGAAATTTCTTTTCCGTGGCTGAACAGAAAAATACTTCTAAATTAAATATCAAGATCAAAAACACAAGAATACAATATCCAGTTCCATTAACACAAATAAGCAATCCATGGAAACATATTGTGGTGGAAACGTCACTTTATACAAAATGTCTATACAAAAATACCATGATTGAATTCATCCTTAAAAATACCTCCTTTGAAGCCATGCCCTGAAAAATAAGATAATGGAATTATGAAATATCCAATCTCCCTTCCTTGCTGATGAAATCTCACGTCAAAAAAAGAAAAAAAGAAATGGCTGCGGGAAACCGAGAAGAATTCCATCATCCCTGACTGATCCAATCAGATACTCGAGATTGGAGGAGATTTCACCCATAAGAACTGACATTAAAATCTGCAGATGTTTTTCCTCTTAGCCGGGTTTTTCTTTATTCGCTTCTGCTTCGATTTTGGATTTTGGAAGATAAGTTCCTTCTGCCTCGTTCTATTCTCAGGTTTCCTTATGGAAATTCGCCTGCTTTCTTGATTTTAACACCATGAAATGGCTGTTGTTAGTTTTTTTTATTTTTTAACAGCTAGACTCGGATTACTTGTGAATGAAGAAGGGGAAGTGCACATGCAAAACTGCTTATATATTTATCCACTGATTTTGCTGTTGATTTTTAAAGATTTGATACGAACGCTGTAAGCCGTAAGTAAATACCAGTTCAAAAGTTTTATATATTGATCATGGATATTATCATCTGATCATGCTCGACTTACATGCTAACTTGTCTGCCTTTAATTAAGGCTAAATACGGTAAGGGCAATATACGTTAATCTCAATAATTTAGTTAATTCTCTTCCAAGGAATCGACCTATTTAAAGAGTTTTCAGGAGAGAGAGAGGAA
>JANJGK010000005.1:14133308-14143308 GCA_039081455.1 Macrobrachium rosenbergii | reverse complement strand
AACGAGCAGATAAATTTATTACGAATCGTATTCTCTATCAGCTGTTAATGAAGAAGAGATGAAAAGGACGCGCTCATTCTTTGCCTAATAAGAAATGGAAGCCAGATATTATGACCCATCAAAATCTCACGAGAATCGTCATTCAAGGCTCGTCGAAATTAACACTATTTTTCCCCTTCCACTTTCGAGAAGACTTCACCTGACTTTTATCCCTTCCAGACAAAAGTTTTAATAGATTTCATGGATGAGAGCCCTGGAGACTAATGTTCTCATTTTATTCAATTCTATTACAAATTAGAAATAATGCTTGATTTTTCTGTCACTAAGATCTTTACCATAGTTAGAGTATATTAGTTACAGATCCAAATAAAGTCGGAATATAAAGAAAACCTGCAAGTAATGGCTTGTGTATGTTTATCTGATATCGGCGTTTTTTTTATTTTGTTTCTGTTTAGGGATTTCTAATGAACAGTCGATATCAGATTTACCAAGTAATAACAATATAGACTTATTCACCTCCCGAATTTAAGATTACACGTAATCAGTTGCAGAGAAACAACGATACCAGTGAACACAGGCATCTTACGTTTCCTCCCAGACAAAATATCCAAAATCAAAGTAGAAACGAGTAAGGAAAAACTCTGTAAGGGGAAAAACTTCTGCAGATTTTAATGTCAATTCTTATGGGTGAAATCTCCTCCAATCTCGAGTATCTGATTGGATCAGTCAGGGATGATGGAATTCTTCTCGGCTTCCAGCAGTCATTTCTTTTTTTCTTTTTTTTGACGTGAGATTTCATCTGCATGGAAGGGGGATTGGATATTTCATAATTCCACTATCTTATTATTCAGGGCATAGCGTCAAAGGGGGTATTTCTAGAGATGAATTCAATCATGGTAGTTCTTTTAAAGATATTTTGTATAAAGTGTTTCCCGGTAGAATATATGTATCCATGCCTGACCTACTTGTATTAATGGAAATGTTGACTAATTTTGTATTTTTAATTGTGGTATTTAATGTAGAGCATTTTTTTATTTAAACAGGGAAAAGGATTTTTTTGAGTTGAAATCTGCATCATTGCGCATGTTCCATTGGCAGCTTTAGTGTTCCATTGGTAATTTTATTTTGCAGCGGACCATCCTCGACATTTGAGAGAGAGAGAGAGAGAGAGAGAGAGAGAGAGAGAGAGAGAGAGAGAGAGAGAGAGAGAGAGAGAGAGAGAGAGAGAGATGCTAACGTAGACATCATTTTTTGATGGTTTAAACAAACTGCTAATTTTGATATCAAGCTAATATTAACTATTATGTCATGCCTCTTTTGCAGATGGCATCTTTACATTATCCTTGCCAATAATCATTAACGGAAAATGTAAGGATGGAGGAGCAAGTAAGTATTAATCAACTTTTATGGTTCCACAATCAAAAAGCAGGTCACGAGAAACTTGAAAAAAACCAATGCGAAAATCAAAACAGCCTATTCACACTTCCGTGATAAAAAAGACAAAAACGAAAATATCAGGATACCGGACTATGGTGAACTCCAACCATCACCTTTCATATCACTCATCTGCTGAAGATTCATTCTCCCCATTTCGTTTGCTGAATCAGTGACGCTGTCTAACACCGGAGTCCCAGTGATTCAGTCAAAAGTGAAATGTGCGCATTTAAACTCACGCTCTCATTCGTGATTCATTAAACCCGATCTTAATGTCTTGGGGTCATTGATAACGAAAAGATAAATTTATTATGTAGCATTTCCTCTATTATGTTAATGATGTGAATACAGAATTTAGGCCAAAGACCAAGCACTGGGACCAATGAGGTCATTCAGCGCTGAAACAGAAATTGACAGTAAAAGTTTGCAAGGTATAACAGGAGGAAAACCTCGCAGTTGCACTATGAATCAATTGTTAGGAGAGGGTGGAGGAAGGTCAGATGGAAGAAAGAGAACATGAACGGAGGTGCAGTAAAAGGAACGAAAGGGATTGCAGCTAGGGGCCTAAGGAACGCTGCAAAGAACCTTAAGTAATGCCTACAGTGCACCGCGTGAGGTGCCCTGACGGCACTATCCCCCCTATGGGGTTAGTGTTATGGATAACGAAAGGATAAATTTATTTTGAAGCACATCCTCTATTACATGTTAATGAAGAAGAGATAAAAGGGAGCCGCTCATTCTTTGTCTAATAACACGGGGAACCCAAATATTATGACCCATCATAATATTTGACAGGAAACGTCACTCACGACTCCTTGAAGTCAACACCATTTTTCCCCTTCTTGAACGTAACACCATTTTTTCCTTTCTTGAAATTAACACCATTTTTCCTCTCCTTGAAATTAACACCATTTTTCCTCTCCTTGAAATTAACACCATTTTTCCCTTTCTTGAAATTAACACTATTTTCTCCTTCTTGAAATTAACACAATTTTTCCTCTCTTTGAAATTAACACCATTTTTCCCCCTCTTGAAATTAACACCATTTTCCCATTCTTGAAATTAACACCATTTTTCCTCTTCTTGAAATTAACACCCTTCTTGAAATTAACACCATTTTTCCCCTTCCAGTTTTGAGACAATCTCGAGTGACTTACATCCTTTCCAGGTTAAATTTATAATAGATTTCATGGATGAGAGACCGGGAAATTAACGCATTTGATTTTCGTTTAATTGCTTTACTAATTAGAGATAACGCACGGTTTCCTGGTCACTTGGATTTTTACCATAAGTTAGTTTCTCTTGGAATGAGATCCAAGTATATAGCAAGAATATGAATGCAATCTGTCAGCAGGAGCTGTTATATGTTTGTGAGATGCTGAAGCCTTTAATTTGTTTGTTTTTAGGAATTCTACATGGATGATGAATGTTAGGTTAATCAATTAATGACAATTTCGGCTCATTTGCTTTCAGAATTTCACATCATGAACCTTTATATATATATATAGATATGTGGATGGCACTAGGACCAAAGTCTCTGAGAGGATAATTATTCAATAAGAAACTTATAACAAAACAGAGAGAGAGAGAGAGAGAGAGAGAGAGAGAGAGAGAGAGAGAGAGAGAGAGAGAGGTAAAAACGATCATTTTGTAACAGTAAACAAATTTCCTTTTTTGACGACAGGGTAACGTTGACTGCTATATATTCGCCATACTCTGATAGCATCGCTACAAAATATCAAAGGATTTGATACTCTGTTCATACTGATTACACCCGTTTATGTATTTTATACACAAAGCAAGTCGGCACTTGATGACATTTCCTTTGCTATCAACTATTAACAAAATGTCACTATGTACGCGTGGAGGATGCGCATAAATATTCATTAACCTTTCTAATTCTTCACTCAGAATGCAGTTCACAAAGAAAACTTAAAATCCCATCATGAAAATCAAAACAGCCTGGTTACGTTTCCATGATCTAAGTTTTAAAAAGAAACAGGCAAAAAATGCGCCGGAGTTTCTTCGGCGCAATCGGGTTTTCTGTACAGCCGCTACAGCGTATAATTAAGGCCACCGAAAATAGATCTATCTTTAGGTGGTCTCGGTATAATGCTGTATGAGCCGCGGCCAATGAAATTTTAACCACGGCCTGTTCGTGGCCTATCCTATATCGTTGCCAGAAGCACGATTATGGCTAACTTAACCTTAAATAAAATAAAAACTACTGAGGCTAGAGGGCTGCAATTTGGTATGTTTGATGACTGGAGGGTGGGGGATCAACATACCAATTTGAAGCCCTCTAACCTCAGTAGTTTTTAAGATCTGAGGGCGGACAGGAAAAGTGCAGACAGAAAAAAGTGCGGACAGGATCAAGTGCGGACAGAATCAAGTGCAGACGGACAGACAAACCGGCACAATAGTTTTCTGTGACAGAAAATGGACGATAGGCATTTCCAAGGTAATATACAGCCTGAACGCTTCGCGCCTGTTACATAATTGATCATCTGTTGAGAGAATAATTCTCTCCTTTGAGTATCCTGAATCAGTCTGACACTGTAATGAAATGTTCTCATTTACACTCCCGATATCATTCATGATTCATTAACCTGGATTTAATGTGTAAGTGTCATGGATAACGACCGATAAATTTATTATGAATCATATCCTCTGCTATCTGTTAATGAACGACGGATAAGAAGGAAGCGCTCATTCTTTGCCTCATAACACAGGGAAGCCAGATATTATGACGCATCAAAATCTCAAGGGAAGCGTGACTCAGGACTGCTTGAAATTAACGCTACTTTTTCCATTCAAGTTTTCAGAAAAAATTCACCTGACTTTTATCCTTTCCAGACTAAAGTTCCAATAGATTTCACGGATGAGTATCCTGGAAATTAATGCTATTCTTTTTTTCTAATTTGTTTTACTAACTAAAAGGAAGGAAGGAATATAGAATTTAGGCCAAAAGGCCAAGCGCTGGGACCTATGAGGTCACTCAGCGCTGGAAAGGAAATTGAGAGGAGAAAGGTTTGAAGGCGTAACAGGAGGAAAACCTCGCACTATCAAACAGCTGTTAAGAGAGGGTGGATAGCAAGACGGAAGAGAGAGAATACGAATGGAGGTACAGTATAAAGAATTAAAGGGGTTGCAGATAGGAGCCGAGGGGACGCTGCAAAGAACCTTAAGTAATGCCTACAGTGCACCGCGTGAGGTGCACTGACGGCAATATCCCCCTACGGGGTTAGTGTCATGGATAACGAAAGGATAAATTTATTTTGAATCACATCCTCTATTACATGTTAATGAAGAAGAGATAAAAAGGAGGCGCTCATTCTTTTTCTAATAACACGGGGAACCCAAATATCATGACCCATCAAAATCTCACGGGAAACGTCACTCACAATTCCTTGAAATTATCACCATTTTCCCCCCTTCCAGTTATGAGACAATCTCGAGTGACTTACATCCTTTCCAAGTTAAATTTTTAATAGATTTCATGGATGAGAGACCTGAAAATTAATGCACTTGATTTTCGTTTAATTGCTTTACTAATTAGAGATAACGCACGGTTTCCTGGTCACTTGGATTTTTACCATAAGTTAGTCTCTCTTGGAATGAGATCCAAGTATATAGGAGGAATATGAATGCAAATCTGTCAGCAGGAGCTGTTATATGTTTGTGAGATGCTGAAACCTTTAATTTATTTGTTTTTAGGAATTTTAAATGAATGGTGAATGTTAGGTTAACCAATTAATGACAATTTCGGCTCATTTGCTTTCAGAATTTCACATCATGAACCTTTATTTATACAGATATGTGGATGGCACTAGGGCCAAAGTCTCTGAGAGGATAATTTGAGAGAGAGAGAGAGAGAGAGAGAGAGAGAGAGAGAGAGAGAGAGAGAGAGAGAGAGAGAGAGAGAGAGAGAGAGAGAGAGAGGTAACAACGAACATTTTGTAACAGTAAACGAATTTCCTTTTTTGGTGATAGGGTAACGTTGACTGTTATATATTCGCCATATTCGGATAGCATCTTTACAAAATATCAAAGGATTTGATACTCTATTCATACTGATTACATCCGTTTATGTATTTTATACACAAAGCTATCAACTATTAACAAAATTTCACATAAATATTCATTAACCTTTCTAATTCTTCGCTCAGAATGCAGTTCACAAAGAAAACTTAAAATCCCATCGTGAAAATCAAAACAGCCTGGTTACGTTTCCATGATCTAAGTTAAAAAGAAACAGGCAAAAAATGTACCGAAGTTTCTTCGGCGCAATCGGGTTTTCTGTACAGCCGCTACAGCATATAATCAAGACCACCGAAAATAGATCTATCTTTCGGTGGTCTCGGTATAATGCTGTATGAGCCGCTGCCAATGAAACTTTAACCACGGCCTGTTCGTGGCCTATCCTATATCGTTGCCAGAAGCACGATTATGGCTAACTTTAACCTTAAATAAAATAAAAACTACTGAGGCTAGAGGGCTGCAATTTGGTATGTTTGATGACTGGAGGGTGGGGGATCAACATACCAATTTGAAGCCCTCTAACCTCAGTAGTTTTTAAGATCTGAGGGCGGACAGGAAAAGTGCAGACAGAAAAAAGTGCGGACAGAATCAAGTGCGGACAGAATCAAGTGCAGACGGACAGACAAACCGGCACAATAGTTTTCTGTGACAGAAAATGGACGATAGGAATTTCCAGAGTAATATACAGCCTGAACGCCTCGCACCTGTTACATAATTGATCATCTGTTGAGAGATTAATTCTCTCCTTTGAGTATCCTGAATCAGTCTGACACCGGAATGAAATGTTCTCATTTACACTCCCGATCTCATTCATGATTCATTAACCTGGATTTAATGTCTAAGTGTCATGGATAACGACCGATAAATTTATTATGAATCATATCCTCTGCTATCTGTTAATGAACGACGGATAAGAAGGAAGCGCTCATTCTTTGCCTCATAACACAGGGAAGCCAGATATTATGACGCATCAAAATCTCAAGAGAAGCGTGACTCAGGACTGCTTGAAATTAACGCTACTTTTTCCATTCAAGTTTTGAGAAAAATTTCACCTGACTTTTATCCTTTCCAGACTAAAGTTCCAATAGATTTCACGGAATGAGTATCCTGAAAATTAATGCTCTTCTTTTTTCTAATTTGTTTTAGTAATTAGAAGGAAGGAAGGAATACAGAATTTAGGCCAAAAGGCCAAGCTCTCGGACCTATGAGGTCATTCAGCGCTGGAAAGGAAATTGAGAGGAGAAAGGTTTGAAGGCGTAACAGGAGGAAAACCTCGCAGTTGCACTATGAAACAACTGTTAGGAGAGGGTGGATAGCAAGATGGAAGTGAGAGAATATGAATGGAGGTACAGTATAAGGAATGAAAGGGGTTACAGATAGGAGCCTACAGTGTACCGTGTGAGGTGCACTGACGGCGCTACCCCTCTACGGGGTTTACTAATTAGAGATAACGCTTGATTTCCCTGTCACAATGATCTTTACCATATGTTATGTATGAGATCCAAATACAGTCGGGGTATGAGGGCTTTCGTATGGCGCTAGGAATATTGCCACTGGGAAAATTGCCACTGGGTAAATTGCCACCGGGAATATTGCCACTGGGAAAATTGCCCTCCTAGGAATATTGCTACTATGAAAATAATTTCTTCTTACTTATGAAAAATTAGATGATATGATCTATACAGACAGACGCTACAACCTTATTTACTTATGTCCCAAACTTTTATTATCTATTTGTCACTCAAGATTTCCCTTTTTGTTACGGTTTTGAAAACTGTTTGCCTCTTAAAGTTGTTAGATAGTTTTTCCAACAACCGTTATTCCGGAAATTGCTAATTACCAATTTAGATAACAACTGACTTTTTGTATAGGTTAAATGAGTTGACAACGTTCGAATATTCAACTAACAATTTAGTATTTCTGCTAACTTCAGCCCATAATGGTGTCCATCATTAAGAGTGAACGTGGAAATAATATGCTCGTTGATGAGCAACAGTTTATGTATCATAAACATGGGACAAGGACAATACAGTCATATACTGGGTGTGTAGCCAACGGAAAAAGAGACACTGCAAGGCTAGACTGCATACAAAAACGTCGGCCGAAGACTTTGAAGTTTTGAATCATGTAAACGAACACACGCACTCATCAACGAAAGATCAAGTAGATGCTAAAGTTGCACATGAAACTTTAAAAGAAAAAGTGAAAACGTCTCACCAATCAAGTCGTGTCCTGGTATCTCGAGCTACAACGTCTCTCGATGAAGCTGTTGTATCTCAAATGCCTAATACAAGTAACATAAGCAGAAATATCAGGAAGTGGAGACAAAACCTTTCAAATTTTCCTTCCGTACCAAGTGGAAGGACAGGGTATGCAATACCACTAGAATTTACAATCATAGACGGCGGGGAAAACTTTCCTTCAATATGATTCAGGTATTGACGATCAGGATCGCATATTGATATTTGCATCTGATGCTGGGCTACAAGATTTGAAATACTTTAAGAACTGGGCAATTGACGGTACATTTAAAGTTGCTCCGGAATTTTGTTATCACTTGTTAACCATTCATGTGCAGCAAGGTAAATTGAGCATCCCGCGTGTCTTTGCTCTTTTACCTAACAAGACAGAACTAACATATAGAAGATTCTATGAAAAAGTGAGTGAGCTTTTAAGTAGTGAAGAGCCCGAAAATATAACAATTGATTTTGAAAGGGCCTGTTTCAATGGAATAATGGTTGTTTTCCCTAATGTTTCCCTTAATGGGTGTTTCTTCCATTTATCACAATCACTGTATAGAAAATTAGTTGAAGTGGGTTTTAAACAAGAATACCACAACAACAACGAACTTTCTTTAAAAATGCGACATTTTTCAGCCCTAGCTTTTGTGCCAAGCCAAGATGTTATTTGGGTTTTCGAAGAACTATCGGACGATGATGCGATACCACAGGAATTTCTTGCCTATTTTGAATCAACATACATAGGAATTGAGAGAGGGACACGGAATAACAGACGAAGAGCTACACCTACGTTTCCGATCTGTTTCTGGAATGTCTATAGCCGTGTTGTAAATTCTTTACTACGAACAAATAACAACGCGGAGGCATTTCATAATGCGCTTAATAAATCAGTTAGTAACGCCCACCCCAGTATCTGGAGACTAATTGACGCACTCAAAGATGAGGAATGCTTAGCAAAAGCTAAGAGAATTCATTTTGAGCGCGGGGATTCACTTCCAGACAAGAAAAAGTATAAAGACTGAAATGCCAGAATAAAGAACATCGTCTTAAACTACAGCACTTATGATGATAAAATAAGATATCTACGTTCCATTGCTTATAACAAGCATGTTTTTTAATAAACCAATTTTGTTCTCTCTTATGTATTCTTTATGATCTAAATTTTCAAAATACTTGCTGTTATAAAATCGCGTTCTTATTTTGTTTTTCTTTTTCCTCTATATTTTTTCAAGTCACTTTTATTAATGAAATATCTCTAGCAATATTAATAGGTAAACAGTTTTTAAAACTAAAATAAAAAGAAAAAAATTTTAGTTTATAAACTTTTTGTAAAAGTCTCTTTTATAAGTAAATAAAAAATCATAGTGGCAATATTCCGGGTAGCAATATTCCTAGGTGGGCAATGATTGGAAGACGTTGAAGCATTTAATTTGTTTGAGTTTAGGAAATGTAAATCAATTCTCAGCATCAGGATAACAAATTAATGACAATACCGGCTCAGTGGTTTCAAGAATTTAAGATTATGATTATTTACTTCTAGACATAAAAAAATAAACAAAAAAGAAATCAAGTTTACTGAGAGAGAGAGAGAGAGAGAGAGAGAGAGAGAGAGAGAGAGAGAGAGAGAGAGAGAGAGAGAGAGAGATGAATCCCTCGACAGCACAGCTCTGCACTTCTAATACTTTATCACAGCTGGACGTACAAATTATGGCCCCCCCCCAAAAAAAAAAATCCTCCAAATATATCTCGAATAAATGATGTGTTAGCAGAATTACCACGATTCGTCTTAATGAAAGAACATGGCCTATATGCAGGATTCACAACTCAGTTAATTACACTGTTTATTCTGACATAATTACTGCTTTCTGCACATGCATGACAGTTCGCAGCTAGGAGTTATAGAGAGTATAATTCTACTCTCTCTCTCTCTCTCTCTCTCTCTCTCTCTCTCTCTCTCTCTCTCTCAACCTATGATGCATTATTATTTATTGAATATCTTTTCAGTTTCAATTAAAATAAGTTTTATTTATCAGTAACAAAATCGCTTTCAACAAGTTAAGATTTTTAAGAGATATTTGTTAATGCAGTTCACAGAATCCGATAAGCTGCTGTCGTATAAAAAAAAACAAAGCTACCTTAGCGTGTTTCTCTCTCTCTCTCTCTCTCTCTCTCTCTCTCTCTCTCTCTCTCTCTAAACTTGTTTGTGTGTTTTTGTATATTTGTGTAATTTCTCAGGAAATGGCAGTCTTTTTCTTGACAAAATGGCTTTAGTTTTCTGAAAAGGA
>JANJGK010000005.1:14037413-14133208 GCA_039081455.1 Macrobrachium rosenbergii | reverse complement strand
ATGTTGGAGAAAAAATTTCCCCAATATCCTGACTGACGTCAGGGTATTAATTATTCGATCTTCTCTATGGTCGGTTTTTATATAATTTTTATTAGATCGGAGAAGGTTTCAAGAGTTTGGCTGTGATCTTTCTAGGGGGGTCGCTGAATAGGTGGCAGCGAAAAACTAAATAGGGAATGGGAAATAGCATTAAGGAAGGAATGTTGATAGAGTGAACAATTTACAGATATACTACTCGTACAGAAGTGGTAAAACTGTTAGTGTAGGTGGAAGGCTGGATCAGAGCTCTTGAGATTGTTCAGGTCATGTAGAAAGAATGGACGACGTAAGTTGTTGAAAATAATAGTCACAATATAGGAGTCAAGAAGGAGAAGTTTAGGAAGGCCTGGAAACGGTTCGGTAGATGATGTGAGAGAGAAACTGGAAAGGACATATATATATATATATATATATATATATATATATATATATATATATATATATATATATATATATATATATATGACATTTTTTTATCACACCCTGATTTATATACAATCATGACGCTACAAATGTCGCTTAATATCAAATCCACGCTACCTCGGGAATATCCTCGATGGGGAATTATCACCGAAGGGGAATTTATAAGTGATAAATGGAATGGGCACTGCCGAGTCTCGATCCCACGACACAGACGCGCCATCCAGCAACTCTAGTCGACGTTACCACTGAGCCATCAAGAGGGGTATAAATTAATGCCGAGTCTGGTGTACTTTATTTACCCGTCGAGAGCAGGGAAATTGTACTTAGCTTCGGCATTAACCCACCTCGACCATGATAGTTCTTTGGTATGTTTGGAACACGCAGCTCTTTTTATGACATTTTTTTTATCACACCATGATTTATATACAATCATGAAGTTACAAATGTCACTTAATATCAAATGCACGCTATATATCCCCGATGGGAAATTATCACCGAAGGGGAATTTATAAGTGATAAATGGACGGGCACTGCCGAGTCTCGATCCCACGACACAGATGTGCCATCCAGCAACTCCAGTCGACGTTACCACTGAGCCATCAAGAGAGGTATAAATTAATGCCGAGTCTGGTGTACTTTATTTACCGGTCGAGAGCGGGGAAATTGTACTTAGCTTCGGCAGTGCCCGTCCATTTATCACTTATAAATTCCCCTTCGGTGATAATTCCCCATCGGGGATATTCCCAAGGTAGCGTGGATTTGATATTAAGCGACATTTGCAGCTTCATGATTGTATATAAATCACGGTGTGATAAAAAAAAATGTCATAAAAAGAGCTGTGTGTTCCAAACGTACCAAAGAACTACCGTGGTCGAGGTGGGTTAATGCCGAAGCTAAGTACAATTTCCCCGCTCTCGACGGTGTAAATAAAGTACACCAGACTCGGCATTAATTTATACCTCTCTTGATGGCTCAGTGGTAACGTCGACTGGAGTTGCTGGATATCGCATCTGTGTCGTGGGATCGAGACTCGGCAGTGCCCGTCCATTTATCACCTATAAATTCCCCTTCGGTGATAATTCCCCATCGGGGATATTCCCGAGGTAGCGTGGATTTGATATTAAGCGACATTTGTAGCTTCATGATTGTATATAAATCACGGTGTGATAAAAAAAATGTCATAAAAAGAGCTGCGTGTTCCAAACGTATCAAAGTACTATCATGGTCGAGGTGGGTTAATGCCGAAGCTAAGTACAATTTCCCTGTTCTCGACGGTGATAATTCCCAAGATAGTGTGGATTTGATATTAAGCGACATTTGTAGCTTCATGATTACATATATATATATATATATATATATATATATATATATATATATATATATATATATATATATATATATATATATATGTATATTTGTGTGTGTGTGTATGTGTTATAAAAATGCACTCGCAAAATGTTTATGTGCATTTGCTTTAAATACCCTCATGTGAACCTATCTGAGCAACTCTGAGAGAAGGAAAACGAAGTCGTCTCTTAGGTTGTTTTTTATTTGGCTATGAATTTTTCACGACAGTCATTTGTCTAGGAAAAAATTGGATTAAGTGTAGGAATACTTTGAATTTTTTTTTTATATTACGGATATCATAATTATCGATGACCTTATTTTATTACGATAGCTAAGCGAAAATAGTTTTCAGTCATTTCAATTAAGTTTTGTGCGGCTGGTGGGGAATATTTGTTCACTGTTTTTCTCTAACTTTGGTATGTTAAGTTCCAAACCTGGTTGTCTTTTATCAGATTGAAACCAGTTAGCTGAAGGAATGAAACCAAGGGCTATAATCTATGCTACAGCCTCGGAACAGTGGCCTTCTACTTACTTGGCAGCGCGGTTAGGCATGAATAACTATATTTTGGTACATCCTTTTTTTACACTTTTTGGATTTTGTTAGAATTTAGTCTCACGTGTATTATCCCTTTGTTTGTTTTATTTTGGAGAAATTAACTTACAAAAGCAGCCGTCTTATTAGCTTTCACCACATTGGTGAATAATCTTTGTGAATTATTGTGAATAACTGCAAGAGAAACGTTTCTTCAAATTTCATTCACGCACAGGGCCAGACGATTGTGCCAAAAAATTATTCGAGATATGTAGGTTCAAGATATGTACCATCTTTAATAAGAAAAAAAAAATCAGAGTAGCGACCTAGAAACAGATGACAAATTCTATATATAATTTCCGAATGAAAATGAGTCGTTTAAATGAAACGTGAACACGGGGAGCATCTTACAAAGAACTGAGGGAAACCATTCACAATCACACCTCGGTAACCATTCGGTCAGGCGTGAGGGGACGTGTTATTTATTCGCTCAAAAGGAAACCTTCGCGGTGTCAGTATCTTGGGGCAATGAACCTTCGACGACCTGAACATCATAGTTAATGTGATGAAGGATTGAGTGGAGTGAATAATGAGTCGAATACCTTCAGATCTGGTGAATGGGACATTGCAGTGATCTAAGGGATGTGGGGAAAAATAAACAGACGAGTGACTTACGACGATGATTGAATAACGGGCTTAAACAAGAAATATTCTGAGCAGGAAAGGAACGATATGGAAGAGAGAGAGAGAGAGAGAAGGGGGGGGGGGGGCAATCTCAGTCGTTGCCAGTGGGTCTTGACGAATCACGAAGCGTTATATTCTTTGAACTTCATATCTTTTGTCATCTCTGTTCAACGGCAAAACTCGAAATTTCATTATTATGATATTATCCGGCTTCTGATGATTACTTATGTCCCTATAAAGTGCTTTCGTAAATGCACTAGCACTGCTTCTTTAAAAGGCGTTTTAATCACTATAATTTATAAATGGCCATCCAGAAACATCTAGTAAAAAATCTCGGTCATATGAAAATATTTAGATGCTATGCGTTCAGTCAAAATATTGGTGATACAAATCATGCACTTGTCTGAAAGCTGAATCATAAAATCAGCTTTCATTGTTAATGTTTTAAGTTAATTTTCCGTTTTAAGCAAAATATACTTTGGGCAAATGTCTGTCGAAGAAAAGTCAATTCGGCTAAATGTCTGTTAGCCTACTGTTTGGTACCGTTGTTATGAAGCAACAAAGCCTATATGTTCAGCAACGACAGCCGATATACGTGTTACTGGAACTGCCACTGGAGCAGAAACATGCCATACGCAAAGAACGGGCGTGAGGAAATGAAGTCTAATTTCCGCTGAATGTTACTCCTTTTCAACGTAAGGAATATTTCCATACGTAGGAAAAAACTTTGTAAGGTTCCTAAGAAGTTGTAAAAAATTGTTGAAACTGTTTCTGTTGTATTTTGGTAGTGGATGGCTAGCAAAACAAAACGTCCGCAGGGTACTCATCTGAAATCTTATTCGCATATGATAATATTAGAATATATTCAGGGAGCATAAACTAAATCCGGCGGGGATCCATTTATTGCTACACAAAATGAGCGTAATGTCTGCAGATCATATTACTTTGAATCATACTCTTGATCCGAGGATAATTTCTTGGAAAGTTTCGTAATGTCTGCTGTAAATTACGCAAAAAATAAATTACCTTTTATTTCCCATAAAATTCTGATTATCACATTATTCTTGTAATACATTTGCTTTTTTTTTTTTTACAAATATGAATATGAAATTTTTAATGTCAGCCGTAAGATACCAGAATCATGTTTAGTTGACCTGTTATGCATTAAGTCGTAACATTGTTCACACAACCATATATATACAGCAGAATAACATGAAAATCCTCATCCGTCCCTTCATTTCCCGGAATCCCCAGACATTTATATTATTTCTCCGGTTCTCTTTTCCAAAACAACAATAAACGAAAGAGACTTTGAGGTTAATATGGCCGCCTGATCCAATATCGCCTAAAGGTGGGCGGATGTTGAAACAAGATTAGCAATGGCCGTGGGCCTCCCTTTCTTCGACTTTCTTAGGTCAACGCGGTGTTTTTTGCTTTATAACATCCCGTTCCATAGATCTTTGGTCGAAGATTAAGTAAATAAAAAATGTGTCAAATGATATACTGGCATCTAGAAGTGAAAAATGTGCCGTTACTCCAGTTCAAGTTAGTGGCGAGCAGACCATCTATTTTGACTTTTGATGAAATCTGTGAATATTATCATACTTACAATTTTTGAAATTTTAAATAGTGCAAGTACGTTACAAAAGGCACCTGTTTTCCTTCCATGAAGACCTGTCTCAGCTAAAAACAAAATATTTTCCACGAATAAATGAATAAAAAGAAATTTTACTTTAATGGGCATGAGAATTAACATGAATAGCGTAAACATGAAAGCGTCTGCGTCATTTGGCCAACGGCTGACAGTGGACTCCTACAATTATGGAAATTTCTGGCAGCTTGCAAATGTCTACCTGGAAAGCTCGATTGTCGATGTATTTTCTAGTTAGCAAGTATGTTTATACTCCAGCTTACAATCGTCTGAAGATCCGTTTGGAAGCTACTTTTTTTCAGACTGAATTCCATTCTTTACCATGGAAGAAATTATGGCGTATTTGTGGGGGTTAATACGTCCCTCTTTTATTATAGCGTTACTGATGGAAGTAGCCATTTGTGACGCCAGATAACTTCCCATGAATCAATTATCTTCCCATTTGTATCATCTTGTGTGTGGCTGTAGGAGAAGACTAATCTTATGCTTGGCTATACGGTAAATACTGTTTGGTGGTATATTATTTTCAAACCCTGCCTTTGATTGCAATATTCGGTTATTGTTCGTGTCAACTATTGTAATAAGCGATAATCATGCCACTGAGACCTTTTACAATTATGCAAATTCATTTTACAATAAAATGCTGCTTTATATTGTAATATATCTAACGTCTGAGACAATGATGCTTCTCTTATGGTCAGCCTTAATGACAAGATATTGAAATACAGATATTGAAACAGTTTCTTTATTTCGCAAGAAATTACTAGGCTTTACTATTTCTTAATGTAATTGCCCATTTCCTTTCCTCATCTTCCTTTCCATACATCTGAACTTTCTCACCCAGTTACGGGCTACTCCAGGAGCAAGACCCCGTGCCAGCACAAGGCTGGCTTCATCTTAAACAACAACAACAAACTTTCTCTACCTCCTTATTTTTTTTAAACAAAGACTTGGATTGTCACCGAAGAAAAATAAATAGACTATCAGATTCTCATTAATGTCTAAATAGGGGATCGTTTTACTAAAAAAAATTCCTCAGCATTTAGGGACTAATTCATCTTTGCACTGGATGATTCATTTATAATACTGAAAAACGTTTGTATTGCCTCGTCTACTGATAACTTACTGGGCGGCTAATATTTCATTCAAAGTACTACAGAGCCCACCACGGAGGTTTGCACCAGCATTTCTTTTTCTTAGCATGTAATGAATCGTTTGGTTATTCGGTCGCTATCTTCAGAGAGTTCTTAGTACGTAAGCACTTGGGATATAAAGGTCCACAAAAGGTTTTTTGAGTTAAAGGAAAATTGTATTTCATCGCACTAATTAACATGATGCCTAATATCACGAGAGTATAAATATATTTTATTATGTGCTTTGCATTATTTTCGTTATTCTTTTTAATGGCCTACTTTTTAAAAAGACAATATCATGACTGCTGCTCCAGATATCATCGAATACGGTGCGTGATGCCAATTATTTGTGTCATATGCAGAAGTTGTCAAGACACCAAAGTGTACCTGGAAAATGCAAATATGAGGAGGAACAAACACAAGTTGTCAAAATTACACCGAGTTCCACCACGAATGGTACATGAAGTATCGTAAATGGTTGGACATGATTGTGAGGATGAGAGGGCTGGCACCAAAACTAGCAGCTGCTCTTACATAAACAGCAGCTGGCAAAGGGGTGCAGATTGAACATACTGTACACCTACCTCGTCCTGGTCACTTTCACCATTTTCCTGACTTCCCCCATCTATCCATCCTCCCCTAATCCTCCCCACCTTCCCTGGAATTCCACTTATTCCAGAATGTGATGACCCCTTGTACACAGTTGTCAACCCGGAGACATTCTGATCTTTTAATCTCAACTATTTCGATCTACATCTACAAGCAAACTAATATTCCAGTCAATTGGAAGATAACTCATAACTCGTAGGTCAAAGCAATATTAAAGAACCGGATCGCGAAATTTTTTTAGCTCTAACATATTTTAAGTGGCAGTTAATAATTTCTCATATTCATTCCTTTTTGGTTTTCTGTAAAAGAAAACTATTGAGATGGCTTTGTCTGTCCGTCCGCACTTTTTCTGTCCACCCTCAGACATTAAAAACTACTAAGGCTAGAGGGAGGGCTGCAAATTGGTATGTTGATCATCCACCCTCCAATCATCAAACATACCAAACTGCAGCCCTCTACCCTCAGTATTTTTTATTATATTTAAGGTTGAAGTTAGCCATGATCGTGAGTCTGGCAACGCTATAGGACAAGCCACGATCGGGCCGTGCCTGTAAGTTTCATGGGCCGCGGCTCATATAGCACTGTACGCTGTACAGAAAACTCGATTGCGCCGAAGAAACTTCGGCGTCTTTTACTTTTTTTTTTTATCCTGGTTTCTACCGCTAAGCCAGAACTACTCCCAGTCGTGGATAACACAAAATTCAGAGGGTTTACCTCTTCTTAGTCACTTTTGTGCCATGCAGTAGATTTCATCTTGCTCTACGAGATAGATCCTGTACTTATAACCTTTTCATGGATAATGGCTGAAAGTAATGGATCATACTAGTGAAATATCTGTCGTCGACCTAACAGTAACTGGATTTACCCATTTTGTACATTCCTGAGGCCATTTACATTCATTTAATCAAATCGCATATAATGTTATGTATGAAATATCAACTCAGATACACCAGGAAATAAACAAAACCTATTACGTCAAGAGCCACTTACAGTCTTTAAAAAAGTACTAAAAATCCATTTTCATGACAAGTTCTATTTTAGTGTAAATCACTGGCTCGAAGAAGGAAGGACTATACGCTCCTTTTATTCTTCTACACCGCTGCCCCCAAATAATGACTTCGTTTTCCCGGTTCATCCTAACGGCAAGAGCTTAACCTCAGATGAAGTTCCTGAAGAGACAGCGGCATCCAGTTACAGAAAAACCACCAAGAAAAATATTAGAACTTGAAAGCTTAATTGTAAGGATTTTTAAATGCTGTTCGATTTAGGAAACGATATATCAAAGAAAAACATAAGTTAACATAAAAAACAGACAACGTTCAACGCGTAGTGTAACATTTGCTAAATAAAACTACAAAAAATAAAACTAGCCAGTGGTCTCACTACCTTGAGACCTGAAAATATTTTCCGCAATGTTTCTGGCTCCACACGAATTACTTAATTAATAAAATAGCAAACTTATGCACACGAGTTCATAAGGAAAAAAAAAAAAAAAAAATCTTACACATTGGAGGTCCGTAAAAATTCATCCATTATTATTAGAATTAAATACCATGCTCATTCTGTTTTGCTCTATAAATATTTATCTCTGTAGTAGGTAATAACTGTCGTACATAGAAATAAGTGTATCTAAAATGTTTTATGAATTGCTTAAAGCAACGTAAACATAAAGCAATTAAAGCAGAAGAATATGTATTCAAATAAGCAGCAATTGTAGTTGAGGGTTATGATGGTCAGTTCTGACTTTTGCCGTTGGTTCACCTAGTTCTGGTGAATAAATCTATAAAGAAATATAGTACCGTGATCCTTTTCCCCAACTAAGTTTAATTGATTTGTAGTTTGCTAAGAATAATCTTTACCAGAAATTAACCTCCCATGTCGATGTTATATAATGGTATATATTTTCCTGATTTGCCATCTTCTCTTTCTTGACCTTAACCTGAACCTAGGTCTGCCTGTTGGCATTATTAGTGATATTGAGCGCGCCAGTTATAAAGTTTGTCTATCGCACAGAAAAAGTTATGATCAATGTGAAACAATTCTCTAACCAATGAGTTCTAAATATAACCTCGACTTTCATACTGACCTGACTACACATCGGCTTCATGTGTGGGGTGTGCTTGTCCAATGTAAAGTTTCTGGCTCCATGGAAATCCAAAAATTACATTCCCATCTATTCCAAATTTAACCAACGCTTGCCAGTCCTGATGTTCACCTTTTGAAGAAAAGTCATAAAATTTCACCCATAACGTTTAGCGTAATTTTATCGACACACAAACAGAATAGACCAAAAAAACTTTTTCCTTGTAGTCGAGAGAAAGGAAAAATACAAAAAGTTAAAACTTCTTGGAATTGAGGATCATAATATATATATATATATATATATATATACATATATATATATATATATATATATATATATATATATATATATATATATATATATATATATGTATATATATATATATATATATATATATATATATATATATATAATTTATTTATCTATCTATTTATTCATCTACATATCAAGACAAAATAGTGATGCTTCAAAGAAATACGAATTTCTTCACTAAGAAGAGGAGTGAGAATAAAATACAAAAATGTAAGGGCAGCAGGAAATATCTAAAACTTAAAATAACTGGAGTCATAGTAAATAGAGAGAGAGAGAGAGAGAGAGAGAGAGAGAGAGAGAGAGAGAGAGAGAGAGAGAGAGAGAGAGAGAGAGTCGTCGCCCTCGATGTATCCCAGGGGAGAATGTTGGAAAAGCGAAAATCTTTTCCATATTTTGGATGATCTTGCTGCAGTGACAACAGCCCCAGAATCAACACTTTTATATCCCAGGTATTGCCACACACGAGTTGTGCTTGTCATTTTTTTTATAACCATCTATGGCGATATTGCAGGCGTAACTTTTTTTTTTTTAGCAGGGATTGCATTTTCTGAGCAGGATATTTTTGCATTTTGTAACCATGCCCAAGATTAGATTTATGGTATTTGTAGTTTTGCTTTACGGAAAACGAATGTTGCTTTTTCCTCAGACAATTTTCTTGTGGAAAGAATTTGAAGGCACTGAAACTCACTTTGCTCTCCGGCAGTTGTACTTTAAGACTACTAATAGTAACTAGGAATATTGTTTGCATTTTAAAAAATCAACTCTATGAATGTTTTTTCTCGTTGATGAATGGCTCCTTTTTCTGCATTCCATCATTTTCTGATGTACAACAAACTAAATTTTTTCACCATTAGATGCTTATATTAGGAATAATTATATAAAGCCTTAATGATAAACATTCCTTTATTTTATTCTATTTAAAAAAAAAAATCTCAAATCTCTATTGACACCAACTCGTTCGGGATTGTATCTATCAAATGGATAGTTATATAGCATGTGTCGTCTGATTACCTACTGATGACCAGAGCGTCATTTCAACACAGATTAATCACATATGAAATTACCATATATATAAATCGTCAAAAATTATAATAATGAAGTAAAGTACCAGAAGAGAAATGTGAGAAGTGAAGAAACAATCGCTTGTCACCTAACCTGTCATTCCCGAGTCACCCATCATTCGCCAACGCTGTCAATTAACTGTTCGATTTCAAGTCAAGTCTTGCAACCAGAGGCCAATTGGGTCATATTTTCACACGTTATTTTTCTGCAATGATTAAAGTAGATTATGCAATGACTGACACAGACATTGAATAATCAGTTACATGCGCGTGTGTATGTGTGTGTGTGTTTGCACGTAAGTTTGGGTAGACAAACTCAAAATATTATGTTTTTCCTCTTTTACTAGTGTTAAAGGTCCATTTTATTTTATTTAAAGTCAAAGTTAGCCATGGTCGTGCGTCTGGCACCGCTATAGTCCCAACAACAAAGGACACCACCGGCCCATGGCTGAAAGTTTCATGGGACATATGACAAATAAAACATAAAATGTTACAGCATAAATAAGTTTTGTTAAAGTGAGACAGACTGCCTTACTTACCATGTTCATTTATACAATTTCTTAACAGCCAGGTTCGTTGTAATTCTTATTTGTCTTGAATCAAGTGAGTGGTTTAGATGGTCGAACCGCACAGTTCTAAATCTTTAGATGAAAAATATACAAAATAAGCCAGAAACTAATATTTTTCTCACAAGTAGATCCAAAATCTAGTTCAGCAGAAACGGTTATATGGTCTACACTCCCGTGAGTATTTGTGAAGTTGTTCTTAGAAGAGTTTTTTTTTTTTTTTTCCTCTTTTCCACCTCTGAATTTTTCGTATTTGAAATTGAAACAAATTAATCTTTCAACGCTCAAAAGACCTCTACAGAGGAAAGTTTAAAGTTTTTGTGAAAAGTTATTCCGTGGACCGCCAGACTCTCTCTCATGAGATATGGAACATTTATTGGAGAGAGAGAGAGAGAGAGAGAGAGAGAGAGAGAGAGAGAGAGAGAGAGAGAGAGAGAGAGATAATTTTAATAATTATATTGCATAATTTGCAAGATTTTCTTATGCTATATTCAGTTACTATTATTATCATCATCATAGTTATCATTATTATCATGTAATGAATACACCACCGGTATAATTTGTCTTATCTAAGAAAAACAGTAAAAAATGCGCCGAAGTTCCTTCGGCGCAATCGAGTTTTCTGTACAGATTATAATGCTGTACGAAACTCTCAGCCATGGCCCATGAAACTCTCAGCCGCGGCCCGTGAAACTTTCAGTCAAGGCCCGGTGGTGGCCTGTGCTGTTGGCAACTATAGCGGTGCCAGACGCACGATCCTGACTAACTTTAACCTTAAATAAAACAAAAACTACTCGGTCTGAAAGGCTGCATTTGGCATGCTTGATGATTGGAGGATGGATGATCAACATACCCATTTGCAGCCCTTTAGCCTCACTAGTTTTTAAGATCTGAGGGCGGACCGAAAATGTGCGGACGGAAAGGCAAATAGCCATCTCAACAGTTTTCATTTACAGAAAAATAACTAGTGAGCGTGTGGAAAAAGAGACCTCCAAACATAAAAAAAAAGCTGTTTTCATATACAAGAATGCTGCAGGCTAATTTATTATGGCAACGATATTAAGAAACACTCATGTTTTGATTAATTCCATACAAATGGCCAGTGGCTTTAAAGCATCTATCAAGCTACACAAAGACTGCAATGGATTTACCATCAGAAAAGATGTGCACGAGTCTGTGCCACACGCCTCTGAAGAAAATCCCTTTATGGGAAGAATTTTCCTTCAAGATACCACAAATGCCGCCTGGAAATTATATTACCTCTACATCACTTTACTCTTGTTTTATTCTATCTGAAGAAGGAAACTAGAGCTTCTGATCCCTAGAGAATTTGTCAAAATTTTTATCCACATTTCAATATTATATTTTTACGTGTCTTCTTACGCAGCGGAGATGGTCTCCGGGAAAAGTGTTTAGGAAAAGGCTTTAGTGTTGGAAAAACAAGGTTACCAAAGGAAAATTTTCATAAATACAATTGAGGTGAAGAAAATGGTGAGGAGAAGAGTTTTTTAGTTTATGTATTTGTGCTCAGACGATGGAAGAGCAAAGCAATGAAACGAACAGGTGTGTTGGGGGCGGGTTATATATTATCATTGCTTGAGTAGTTGAGATAGATAAAAGTTAAAGCTTGAAAGGAAAAGCTGAAAAATACAATTGTAAAGGTGATTAAAAGAGTTCACCCTGAAAAAAGGAAATGGGTACATCTTATGAGGAGGAGAAGGAGCAGAAATGGGCGAGAGCTACAGAAACAAAAGCTGAACGAGTATATAAAGAATGTTTACTATTCCAGTATGGGGTTGTCGAATCAGCAGGGAGTGTCTCTAGCTTTTCTAAGATGGGAAGCAGATTTACAAACAGCGACTGATGGAATGCTGGAGTTGAATGTACGGTGAAGGAAAAATAATGATTATGTAAGGTACAATTACAAGGCAGAATGGAGGAATATGTACGTACAAGAATATAGGAGGACGATTGAGGTGGTTAAGAAGAAGGTGAGAGAGATACAGAAAAAGGTTAGCAAGCAATTTACGGAGGTTAAGAGGCTGATTAACAAGGAAATATATGCAGAAAGGTCAATGATCAAACGGAACTCGGATGCTAATGGAGAAATGCTTTCTGAAGAAAAGGTAGTCCAGGCCAGATAGAGTTAGTATTTTGAAAACTTGTTGACTAAAGTAAACGGAAGAGAGATGGAAGTAAATGATACAAGAGTGAAATGGGTGAGTATGAGTTTGAGCGAGAAAGGTGACAACAGGATTGATAGAGGATAAACAGTATTGGTTCAGACAATAAAGAACGATATCAAAACTCAATAACAATGGTCCCACGCTAAGCCAACATTCTATCCTGGGTACTGCAGTAGGGAGTGTTCGTGGCATACTGGTCAACAGCTTTTTCCTGACTGTAGATGAAGTTCCCTTACTTGTGGGAGGACTTAAAGACTAATCATGAATTACTGAAATCACAGGAGCAAGAGGTAACCCAGTGAATATAACAGTTTTGCTTTTATGCCCGACTGGTATAGTCCTGAGGGGTGTATTTGCATCGAGACCCTCTTGGGTAATCACAACAATGAGGGAAGACAGACTTGTTTGTCGAAGCAATGAGGTGTGGTCGTTCTTGCAAAGTTAAAAAACTCAGCTTTCTGCAAGCGCAACCACATGATCGACTTGAGATTACTCTTCAAAATCCTGCCGAGACAGAACTGGCTATTCTGAGAGATATATATTTTTATATATGAGATATTGTAAAATGAATTATCTAAATGTGTGTGTGTGTATATTATATATATATATATATATATATATATATATATATATATATATATATATATATATATATATATATATATATATATATATATATACAGTATATATACTGAAAAAGAGATAAAATGGTGAAGTAAATTACAACACGATACTTTGTTCTACAATATTTCACACTGAAGTTGGTAATAACTTCATCATACGAGCTTTGGAACTAATACTTTATACTTTTTACTCGCAGAATGAAATTTAAAAGCCATTAAATTTCATTTGGTGGTTATGAGTTACAGTAAAACACATTATTGATAAATTCAATTGTTACTACGTTAATGCCATAGCTTATTGTTCCGGGATTGCTTTTAAAACTGCATAAACTAAATTGTCGTCGTCAGAATGTGTAAACGGATGACACATATTGGAGAAAAAATGGCTTCGATAGAAGGATATTCATTTCTGAACGTCCAAAGAGTTCGTTTTAGGTGGAGGGACATGACGAAATGTGCAAAACGCCTTCCGATTGACTGATGACGAGTCTTTTATTAGGTGTAAGACTCGTCTATTGATGTGAAAGCGCACAGGGGGTTTATCCGTGATTGAGCAGTTTAAACATAAATATGGCAATGCTGTTCGTAGGTAGTCTTGAACTGCTAACACTAAAAACTAAAGATCCATTGTTCTCTGAGGAACGTTATTTAACACCAAATATACGATAAGTGAAAGTAAGAATAGTGGTGTGAAGCCATCATTTTCAATAGGATTTATTTATTTCTAAAATTCTCAGTGAGCTACTTTATTTTTTTTTTTTTTACTTAGAACATTTCCTCTCCTTCTCCAGCGTAGTGGAGAGGGCAGTCAGCTTGCAAGTTTGGTGACTAGTGAACCTTGTTCTGTGCTCGAAACGGACGGGGAGGGTCATTATGGGTGTGTTCCTTACAACCCAGTAAGCCTCTGATGACCTAAGCAGAGAAGTATGTACCTAGTTGTTAGTCGAACATTGTGGGCAGCAACTAAAGTTCCTGGGAGAGGTACTTCCCCTCCTACGGATATGAAACCATTCGTAAGATACTCAGGAACAAACTCCGTTGAAGTACGGGAAGCTTTAATGAACACATGATCTGATATTCAAAAATACTTTACGTAACACTGATTTCATGCATTATCCACTGTGGTGTTTGTTAACAGTTGCAACAGAATATTGGATTTCAGTTGCTTAGCAAAGTAAACTAAAAGCAGGTTTCACAACAATGAGACTGGAAACGCCGGTTTTCTGTTAACTGTAAAGATATATTAACTGAAATCTCTTATTATCAATATATCCAGGAATGGTCATTAGAGGTAAGCTACTTTTTCTGGTTGTACTAACAATGAGGATTGCCAGAGAATATAATTTTACAGTGAAGAGAGAGCCTACGCCCTAGATTTTCATATATTCTTTCTGAGCTACCAGAAATTAACGTCATTAGCCAGCACCTGTCTCTTAAATCGAGGGGGATATTCACAAAGATAACAATATATTATAGAGGCAGCAACGCAAATATTCACCCAATTTTCAGCAATAAAATATTAAAACATTTAAAAGGCCACGAAACATCGCAGCGGGATAAATCCTTTCATTTTCAAATATCCAACAAATTAATACTTCCCTCATGAGCGTGTACCAAAATATGTTCACGATAACAAATTCATTTAAAAGATGATAAATTGCCTATTACATATCGGCAACGAAGAGTAGTTGTGTGTGTGTGTGGGGGTGTGTGTGTGTTTGTGTGTGTGTGTGTGAGAGAGAGAGAGAGAGAGAGGGGGGGGGGGGGGGTGGGGGGAGACGGAGTTAACAGTAATTGTCGTATTTGTGGAAGTAACTGTTTTGTGTTTAAAAGAGAGAGAGAGAGAGAGAGAGAGAGAGAGAGAGAGAGAGAGAGAGAGAGAGAGAGAGAGAGAGAGAGAGGGGTATGGGGTTAAGACTGGCAAGATTAAAATAGAAGTGATAAGGAGAAACTTACTGAATTAATGTATTTAACCTTATAGAAAATCAAAAGGCTAAACAATAGAAAGCACCTAATGTCTTTCAGGTGGCATAGGTCAACTTGATAGGCATACATCACTTAAAAAATATTAATAAAAAAAATGAAAATATAAAATGAAACAACAAATTACAGTAAATAATTCCTTTTGAATAATATTACCGTAAAAATAGGAGACAGAAAATAAAAATCATTAAAACAAGTAAAAAAAGCGGATATTCTTTAAAAAATAAATATTCAATAAATGTTCCTCAAAGGTAAATAGAAAGAAGAACACGCGCACCTGGCCAGCAAGGCATACGTGAAGTGTTGGGGATTTCGACATCTCCAAACAGAGAGAGAGAGACAGAGAGAGTATTTTGAGAGAAAAAGAGGGCATAACAAAAGGGACTGAAGTCCAGGACAAAGAGAAAAATGGAAAACGCTCCAGTAGAAAGGGTTGGGTGATATTAAATCTGAATATCAGGTATATGTATATGTATATATATATATATATATATATATATATATATATATATATATATATATATATATATATATATATATATATATATATATATACACACACACACACAATATTCAGAGCTCACAAAACACAATAACGTTTCTGATGATGAAATAACTATACAAGTGTGTTAAAATACTGTTTTAGTAAGAACTCAAAACCATTACGGGTAAATGAAGAAATCCAAGAATTTTTGGGTATACGTATATATATATATATATATATATATATATATATATATATATATATATATATATATATTCACACTGGTTTCTAGCGTTATTTATTAACATTGTGTTGCGGTTGACGCATATATATATATATATATATATATATATATATATATATATATATATATATATATATATATATATATATATATATATATATATATATATATATATATATATATATATATATATATATATATATAAATGTATATATTATATATATGTATGTTTATATTTATATATATATGTATATATATATATATATATGTATATATATATATATATATATATATATATATATATATATATATATATATATATATATATATATATATATATATATATATATGTGTATGATTGCCTTAGTGAAATGCAGTTGTAACAGGACAAAACAATCATTTTCAAAAGTCCCAGATTCGATTCCTGAGAGCCCCTCAACGCTTTAAGGACCCTTCTTCAAAGGTCATTGCACCTCTCAATCTAATCAGTGAATGGAATACCTAACATTTAGATAAATTCCGTGGGTTAAGTTGTTAACAGAATAATCGATAACAAGCGGGCACTCGAAACCTTAAAATCTTGCTAAACAGGATATAATTACAGTAGAGTTCGTTTATAACGAACAGGCTTGTGACGAATCAGACTTTTAAAGAATGAAAGCGAAATACCCGGTCCCAGTTCAGATAAAGTAAATTAAAATTGTAGGTGTGTAACGAATTATTTATTACGAAGTCGGGTATGTAACGAACCACTTTGTAGTTTACAATACGTCCCGTTGACAGTTTTATTGGTAAAAAATACCTGTTGTAGCGAAGTGGTAATTTTATTGTTAAACAAACATCAAACACCTGTTATCCCAGTGAACTGTTATCACTTTGTTCTTACTTTTGTCTTTGGTGGCTATGAAATTTTTTTGCCGCGAAAAGGCCATGTTTTTTTGCGGTACACGCTGAACGAAAATTATAAAATGGGGCAGTTAGTTTGTCTCCAGTCATTTCATACCTCCTTTTATAATGAATGCTGCCTATAACGAGTTATCGATAACAAGCGGGCGCTCGAAACCTTAACAAGATCATACTCAACAGGATACGAGTATGTATGTAAGTAATATAAGACGGCGACGGTGTGATACCAGTTGTTCGCATACCAAGAGCGTAATGATGATAATAATTATAGTGATATATTAGTATCTTACTCTCAATATAGGACATATCAAATTCATAATTTAACAGTCGAAATCATCAAGCCGTTGAATACACCCATTTGGGATTAAGTTTAGTTCAGCGAGGAGCACATCAGCATTTACTCTGATAATATTGATAGGGAATGAGGTATAATATATCTCTGATGAAAATAATGCTGCCCTTATAGGCCTACAATATCCTGTAGCAGCTACTTTTTTCGCCTTGTTTTGAATAGTACGGTACTA
This sequence comes from Macrobrachium rosenbergii, assembly GCA_039081455.1. Lineage (NCBI taxonomy): Eukaryota > Metazoa > Arthropoda > Malacostraca > Decapoda > Palaemonidae > Macrobrachium > Macrobrachium rosenbergii. The sequence continues at coordinate 14,115,818 of JANJGK010000005.1, read as the reverse complement.
AGTCTGAATTCGTGAAGAAATTAATAATCTGCGCCTGCATTAAAGGATGCATCTGGTCACCAAAAAACCTACTGTGTTCAAAAGAAGGATATCTCTGGAGTCCTCACGGCTTAAGCAATACAAAATTGAATTTGAATGATCATTAGTGCCTAATTGTGTTCCCTACGCATAGTGGTAGTCTGTTGATATTGTAACAATGCTTTTGAATATCTTCCTGTAAAGTGTAATTTGAAGTTATCATAAGGTTTCGTTGTTTCTCATTTAATCGGCATTGCTTTAAAACAAACGTGAACTCTGTTTTTGCCTCTCTCATTAATACTGCAATAAGACCTTCACTTTCGCTATTATCTTTGGAGCAACGCATAAACGTTTCTCAGTAAGAACTAATGTCGTTGGCGCCATCACCCCCTTCAATTACGCAGTTAACATTACCGTGACTTGATAAACTTAGCAAAGCAGTTAATATTTCCAAATGATTCGTTCAGCCTGCTTCCCATGCGATAACCTTACCGGCAGTCAGGGCTTTAAAGTGTAGCACAAAGAAGACGTGCATTATGAATTAAGTAAAAGATAATCTTTCTTTTACGAGGATCATAATTTACGCGACTGACTGTTTTTTTATGTTGTTAAATATTGAAATATTTATTCTTACTTATTATTACAAAGATGCTTTTCCCTCTTGTCTTTAATGTTTGTGCCATTGCAAAATGCAAATAATCAGTCTGGTCGGGCTGCTCCAATACCACATTGCTCACTTCGGATGATTTATCAATTCCATGAACCTATAACTGGCTTAATTTTATATCTCCTTTATTACTCATTTGCTGTTTAATTAGAAATAAATTTAGCATGACAAATTAATATTTCATCTTAATTTCAAAACTATTGGCCGGCTTAGTCTGTCCGTCCGCACTTTATTTTGTCCGCCCTCAGATCTTAAAAAAAAATTGATAAGTTGATCACCCACCCTCCAAACATCAAACATACCAAATTGCAGCCCTCTAGCCTCAGTAGTTTTTATTTTATTTAAGGATAAAGTTAGCCACGATCGTGCTTTTGGCAATGGTATAGGATAGACCACCACCGGGCCGTGGTTAAAGTTTCATGGACCGCAGCTCATACAGCATTATACCGAGACCACCGAAAGATAGATTATGCGCTGTAGCGACTGTACAGTATAAATGATAGTTTCTTTATGGAATACTTGGCAAGTTCCTAAATAATGATAAGAAAGACGCTTTCAAGCTTCATTATTCGAAGATATTCTCGCGGCCTCTTTCCACTCTCTCTGGCGAATGCTTTCATGGATCTTATTTGTGGACCACATCATGTGTGCGAGGATTTACGATATGACTGGCTATGGCCATGAAGAGGGAAATGAAGGACCTATTTAACCTGCTCCCAGTGGCCATAGCTCTGGTTTTATGCTTCATACCCTTTATCTATTTTATCGCCAATTCTAAGTAATTGGTAGAATTTCTTTTATTATCAGTTCAACTGATATTAATAAAATAGTTCATACTATTGCAGCTATTTTCCGTGAACTTCGCACTCGCCACATCGTGTTTACAGTAAATAGATTTATTTATCTATATTTCATTTCTATTTCTCTCTCTTAGTAAAGGAATGCGAATGGAATTATTTAATTTATTCCCAAATGTTTTTGGCCAATTGCCATCAAGCTTTATGGGTAGAACATAATATCTTCTATCAACTATGGATGAACGCTAAAAGCGAAGAAACATTATTCAAGAATTCTCTCAGTGGTCGCACCGGATGAAGGAGATGATGGAGAGAAGGTATCAGCTAAAAGGAAATCTTTATTTGCCTACAGCTTTCCTTTATCTCTAAAAGGGAATTCTTGTCGAGCTGGGGAGTAGTTTAAAGTGATGCCTAGGAAACATCAGACATTGCGAACGGAAGTGACAGTCGGGAGTCACGTCATTTTTCGACGCCTGTGAGAGTTATTCGTGTCTACAAAGGAAAATCAAATTTTGTCTTGTCTTTTAACTTCCTTCTATTGATAATGATTGTTCAATAAACACGTGGGAATTTCATTAATAATATTTATATGATTCCCAATAACCGTCATTTTTCTGAGTACTCTGCACTACTTTTTCCGTCGGAATTTTATTGACACAAGAAATTAACATCAAAACAGCTTTCCCGTATTTATAGTGATGCACAGACGAAGATTTCTACTGACAAAATTTTTTATAACCACTTCCTGACATCATTTAGCAATTTATCTCCACTTCATAAAGTTAACAGCTACATTAATTTCTGCTACATCTATAGACTTCAGATCATTCCCAAGATTTCTCTTGTTGCTAATATCATCCCAATTTCAACAAACGAAAGAACACGACTTCATGGAAGCATTTACCTTTACAAAGTAGAATAACAACTACAGGAAAAAATTATACCAACGCGCAGCTAAATTGTATTGAACCGAATTTTAAAGATTTGAATTCAGGAATACCATAAAAAAGATTTTACCATACATATTTCAAAAATATTTTTTTCCAAAGTAAAACTAATTTCGGATACAATGACTAACAAGTTGATGGAGAGGGGGGGGGGTAAGAAGTCCTCCAAAACTATGTTTAAATGTAAATGAAATTGAACAAAGATAGCAATTATTCAGTCAGTGTGAAAATAAGTTTTCCATTACCTTTCATTTTGGAGAGAACACATTTCATTCTTGATTCGCCTCTCGCTTCATGCTGAATGTCAGTGGTTAAAGGTAAAAATTACCTTTTACTGAGAAATTGTTGCGAGTAGTAATTGCCTATGTGAAGTTTTTTGAAAACCTAATTACAGATTGCTTTTGCCATGGAAAAAAAATACTAGACATATTTTTTTCAGACTGAAAGGTAACAAATCACCGACTGGAACAACATAAAAACTCCTGTATGCAGAAAATAACTAATTTGATGCATTCACATCGTTAGAGAGAAATTGCTGACAAGCAGTTTATATTTTGAGGCGCAGAAGAACATAGTGATTACAAAGTTCATGAAATTAAAATGGAATTGATGAAATCAATCGCATACAAGCAACTGCTTTTTAATTAGATGCATTTAAATATCTACAATGAAACAAAATACTTGTAAACTCTAAGGTATTAGGGAGAAACAGTGAACTGTAAAAGGCATTATTACAAAACACGCAGAAACGATATGCATCCCAACCCATTTATTTCTTGAAGTGACGTCGAAGCGATAGCACATAACCAAACCACAATAACTACCAATCTTTCCAAGTCCCGTAAGAGTCGATTGTTAACTGAATGACAACAGAATGTCTGTCAAATACGCAATAAATATTATTCTTTTGAAATAAGTGGAAAAAAGGTCTTCAGATTACAATGAAACGAAACTGTTCTAAGAATGACCAGTCAGATGAATAACCGTTGACTCTTTAAATTACGAACAGCTCTTGGAATACCAGGGAATAACCATATTAAGCAGTGATCTAGTTCGCGCAGCGTAAGGATTACTTACTGACAGAATTTCCTAATGGGATTTATTCTTAACAAAATGTAACGAATTGACGTCACCTGAATTAGAATATCAGATTCGGCCTTTAAAGTATGATAATCAATTACTAATTTTAAAACTAGATTAACAGAATACCTCCAGGACACGGCAATGAACCAATAATATTACTGTAAAGTTCAAAGGATCGCGATATTACATATTCATTAATTAAGTGTGTTATGGAAATAATTCCTTCCTTTACTAAGGTGAACATCTGATATCTGGTTTGGATAATTATATTTACTACTGACTTAATTCAAATCTAACAATAGCGTCGTTCCTCTGTTTTCCTTTTGTAAAAGTTTTTATGATAATGCAACACATATATACCATGGGCTTACCTGGCACATACGAATTCAATGTTTTGTCTAAAATGGCTACGTTATCACCAAAAGCAGCGTAAGTACGTCACGTGCTAAAAGAAGAGCACAGAATGTTGATCAGGTAAAAAGTATAAGGTTTGTATGATAATACGAACACATACACACACATACACAAGCGCGAACACAAACAAACAACACACACTTATATATACGTATACATATATATGTTTAAAGGCGTTATGTTGGAAACTATTGTTATACCATTAATAAAAATAATCACTGATATAAGACTGAACGTAAAATACAAAATTAATATTTAGCTTACGCATGTTTAACTCGACTTAACATACCTGTAAGCTTTTTTACTGTTAGAGATACCTTCCTAAAATGAGAAATGACCTTTGCAATATGTTCACGTTTTATAACTACATTATTCTTATATCAAAACAGAAAAAAATTCTAAAAAAAAATAACGTCACTCGTAATTGAACCTATTAAATCTACCGACATATGGTATGATATTTAGACAAATGCGTAACAACACTGAATCCTACCTTAACATCCGGTGTTGTTGGGTAATAGCCTTTCAGCGTTCCTTTAGATTGACCGCGCCAAGTATTATTTCGGGAATCACTGTTATTTCACCGTATTAACAACTCAAGCGCATTGTTTTGGATAGGGCGAGAGCAAGGGAGAAAACGCGAGATACGAAAACACAAGTTCGCTCAACACTGCTTCGTACGGGTTTCCGTTTGGATTTCGGGTCCACCTTCCGAGAAATGTTAGAATTCTGATGGCTCTAAATTTCGCTTAACGTTGTGATAACTTCAATTTTTGTTTTCATCTTCAGATAACCATTCCAGTGTGCGCATTCCTCATCTCAATTTCTCGCATTTTTTTCTAGAAAACTATGGAATCTGAACGAATGTCATAAAATTTCCATATTAGATATTTGCTAAAACACCGACAATTGTGGGCAAACCTTTTACGTTTTATTGACGTCAGTTTAAAAAGTATGAATCTAACGTATATAAACACACCAGGAGAGAGATAAGGTGATTTAAGGAGACCGATTAGTTCTGAGACAGCGTATAGGTAATATTAACAACCTGCGTGGTTATCGTTTATTGTTAGATCTAAAGCCGGTATAAATGAAATATTTTCAAAGCAGCATAACCAGAAAATAATAATCTCCCTGAAGAACAATAATCGTCAATGCCAATGAGGTATGTTCTAATATGATCTTGGATAAATAGTTTCGCCTTGTTCTGATACTTACAGTTGTTTGAGTTGTTAACTGACTTAACTGCCAGAACTTGATAAAGGAGACACCGAAGAACAACTCGATAATAATTTGGCGATGAAGAGACAAGGTTATGAGTACAAGAAAATATGCTAAAGAAGAACGATATTGATATAATTTGATGTGTTTAAAGACCAGGAGCACAACTCACTGCTAAAGAAGACATATTTCTATTCAAAACTGCTGTTTATGAAAGCTGATATGATTCTACCCACAGATATATTTACCGTGCAACAAAAAAAACACAACATTGATGTCTATTACTAGGACTGCTCGGTAACGATTGGTACTTTTGGTATCCTTTCTAACAGAGTAAAACATAAGACTGATTGTTCCACGTCCCCTGTTTTCTCAGTATCACAGTAGGAACTTTCAATGATGGCTCGCTTTACAGAACCTTTTGTATGGCAGTTATAAATATATTGAGATCTGATTGGGTAAACGCTTCGTCCACCTTTAGTCATGAGTCGCTTGACCAGTTCCGTAGCTAGTAGCTAAAGTTTGGGAATTTTTTAGCAAGTGAAGGACAATTTTTTTATTCGAACTCAGCTAGATTTTGGGTTTAATAAATTTTTGGAATAACAAAACCCATGAAAAGATTGTCAAGTAGGTGTCTGAATAATTATTAAACGTGACTGGAGAACTTTTTTGCGTTTTCATACTTTGGTGAATATAGGTAAACTAAAGGAGAGGTTTTAAATGACAGCGCTCCAAGGGCTCCAAAGCACTGGAGTTACAGGCAAGAAAAATGAGAGTTCCAGATAAAAAACGATTGCAATAACAACGACAACAATAACACTAGTAAAAGAAACAGCATTGGCCAAAACAAAAATATGCTCTAAGAGTTTGTCACAGATATCGTTCAGTGCCATGCATTTAAGACAAAGCAGGAGCTGTTGGCTTTAATGAATATTATCAGAAGAAGAGATTAATATTCGATGTGCTAAGTACCTGCTGCGTCAGGAAGGTAAGTTGAAAAAGGGAGGAGGAAAAGGAGGAGGGGGTGGAGGAGTGCGGTGGGAGGCAGGAACTGAAGTGGCAGTGAGACGTTCGTTGAAAAAATTCAGTGTTTTCAAGGAGAAATCTTTCACGTCATTCATGCGTATTCAAGATTTTACACAACAACCAATTGAAAACTTCTCAAGCACAAAAGAGCTCCGATGAAGCTTATATCCTCCTGGGATGTCAGTAAGAATCAATGAATATCTGGATTCCTTGAATGTCTCTATGATGGATGAAAACCCTGCTCTAGTTTTTACTTTTGGGCGTATAAAGGGCTATTTTCCTCTTCATGAAAATGACATTTTTTACTTACACACAATACAAAATATTCAGATAGTTGATTGTTTTAATTTCTGTGTTAAATATCGTTTGCTAAAGTAAGATATTGACAAAGTGACTACTTTGAGAGGTGATAGATGAGTGCTGGGTAAAGTACTTACTTACTGACAAGAAAATGCGTCTTTACAGTCTTTCCATAAAATAAAATAAATTTTCCTTTACATAAGCTCTCACCTGATACCTCTTACTTGATTCATCCCCTTCGTGTCATACAACTTAAAACGTAACCAGATTCCTTTGCCTTGTCCTCACCCAGTTTCCCTTGATCTCCCACGTGCTCTTGAATGTGTGCTATCATCAGGCTATGTGCATCCTCCTTCTGGATTGTTGAATGAAATTATTTTATCTATTCGCAAAGCGACGAATGCCACATGTATGGCAAGAAAATCAGTATAATAACTTAGATTCCTCCTCTGCCTTTGTTTCGTTAATGTCAATTGACGGGGCGCCACAAGGTCCTTTATTAATTGATTCTAGGTAACGTAAGTTTATCAGAGCCGTTAATAGTGTCTTTATACATACATACATACACACACACACACACACACACACACACACATATATATGTATATATATATATATATATATATATATATATATATATATATATATATATGTATATACTGTATATATATATATATATATATATATATATATATATATATATATATATATATATATATATATATATATATATATATATATATATATATATATATATATATATATATATGTGGGTGTGTGTGTGTGTGTGTGTGTGTGTGTGTGTGTGTGTGTGTGTGTGTATGTATGTGTGTGTGTGACGGCTCTGCTGAACTTACGTTACCTAGATTCAATTAATAAAGGACCTTGTCAGTATTCATAAACGAAACAAAGGCAGAGGAAACTAAGTTACTACACTGATTTTCTTGCCATACATGTGGCATTCGTTGCTTTGTGAATAGATATAATGATTTCATTCAACAATCCAGACGGAGGATGCACATAGTCTGATGATAGCGCAAATACAAGAGCATGTGGGAGATCAAGGGAAACTGGGCGAGGACAAGGCAAATGAATCTGGTTACGGTTGAAGTTGTATGACACGAAGGGGATGAATCAAGTAAAAGGTATCTAACTGGAATTTGGTATCTTCATAAAGTAATGCCCTTAGCAGATGAGTTAAGTATGATATCATTTATAAAAAGTAGAATGTTCAAAACAAAATTTATATTGTTAAAAGCACTTGAGGAGAAACGTCATTTATTTCTTACCAGAGAATATATTCATCTCGAGAAATGGGAGTAACATTTGTGTAGATGACTTACGCACGTAGATGTAAATGATATATTAACCACATTGTGACAACTAACAAAAAAAGAAGTATATGTATATAATATAAAAAATATATTTGTATAAAAGATAACTATGCGCAAAACTATGCAAATTTTCTCAATAAAAGTTAAAAGAAAAAGTAAAAGGTATCCGGTGAGAGCCTATCTCAAAGAAAATTTATTTTATCATCATTCTCTTGAGCTTCTGGTTTCCTTCGGCTTACATACATCTCGCTCATGCTGCTTCTTTATTCGTATTTTTTATTTCTCATTCTTAAATACTAATCGCATTGGAATTTTTCCTGTGCTTAGGTTTATTTATTTTTATTTATTTATTTTTATTTTTTTAATTTTATTTATTTATTTTTATTATTATATTCCAAATGAAAAGTTTTGGTTCCTTATTTGACAGCATTCTCACGTAAATTAGAGTTTTTTTTTTCATTTAAACTCAAAGTCGATGTAATAATTTCTCACCACTAAATAATACATTATTCTTTCATGTGAGATTGTTCTCGTAACTTTAGTCACATTACCCATTTCCTAGCAATTGGAAATTCTTAGAATCAAACGTTCGTGGACGGTAAATTCAGCTGCTGTGTTTAGGAGTTCTCTGCCTGCCTTGGTTTTCCATGAGTCTTTCATTGATCAGATCTTCTTTACTAATTATTTCAAAATTTTTGTCCCACAACTGGAGTTATGCAAGGGAATTAGGTTGCTCGTGGCATGGTCCCCTGCATTAAAAAAGGGGGGAATTTAAGTTTAATTTCAGGCAGTCAAAATACCCGAATCATACGCTCTCTTTTACTTGGTAAAACCAGACAATAAACTTTACCTTTATATTTAAGATGTGATCTGACGGAATTTCCTTTATTGTTTAGACATTGCTTCATTTTTCTTCATCCACATAAAGTATTTTAATGATCGTTTTGATATTTGTTTTATCCCACCAAATTAATTCCCTCGCATTGTGTTATGGACAGTTAATCGTCTTATTTATCTTTTTTCCTTTTAGAAACCAACGAAACATTGCGTGCCACTCAAAATATTGAATACTGTAAGCAGCCGATATTTTGTGCAGTAAAACTAATGTCATTAGACAATTATCTCTAAAGAAGAAACATACAGAAAGAGAAGCTTGAGAATGAGCAGGTCATTTTTGGAAACTAGAACAAGCCACCCTACTGGGAATAAGCAGTTTTCCATTGTATGCGCTCTTCAGAGTCCTTGGATATACTGTATATGACTGTCGTTGGTAAACCTGGGCTTTGCCGCGAGAAAGTGTTTCAGTGTACGGGGAGTCTGAGACCTTCTTGGAGCAAGTTAAAATTCTGGATGTTGTATGGGCTCGCTTATCTTATAGCTGAGGATTTTTTTTTAGTTGTACCGTTGTTCTCGAAGGCGCAATACGCAGCTGAACATTGCAGGTAGTATTAGTTACTGTCACGTTTGTTCGTTTAGTTTTGTTTGAGGGGTTTGCTTGTGTCGGTGTTAGGATTCAGCTGGCAGTTTTGTGTAGAAGATTGTTTGTTGACGCTTCTCAGTTTTCCCAAAACGACGTGAGTGATATCAGTGTGCATTGCGATTAAAGGACTGTTTTTTCACAATCTGTTATTTAATGATTTGCCTAGTTGGTTTTGGTAGCTGTAATGATTTTGCCCACATTTAATTGGGAATTTGTGAAGTCACATGTCAGTGTTGCTTAGTTTATTTTATTTGAAAATTACTCATGATTTTTACTTTTAGACTTTAATTTATTAAGCTGCTGATTGACTTATTAAATGTTAATATTAATTAATATTGAACGTAAAAATGGTTAAGCTTGGTTTGGTGAGCAGAATCGATTTGCTGTAATCTAACCAGTGACCTAATTCCAGGCGATTGCTTGAATCTTCGAGTACTCGAGTTTCGAATCCTGCGTGGGAGTTGGAGTAAATGAATTTATTCTTTAAGAAGCTGGCAGATACCTACAAAAGGTAAGAAACTTAAATTTCAGACTTAAGACATCCAGACTACTTGTCACTTGGTTTTGTCTAGTTCAAATGTTAAAGTAATGGAAAAGATTTGTTTTCTTTGTAGTTCTTTTACACCCAGACTGTTTTTCACTTGGTTTTGTCTAGTTAAAATGTTAAAGTAATGGAAAAGATTTAAGTTTTCTTTTTAATTTTTTTTAGATGGTTTGATAAAGACAGTTTGAATGCATTTTATAAAAAATAATCAGAAGTTATGTAAGTTATTTTACAAATTTACTTGTAGTTTTGAACTTTTAAAACATTTATATTTTAATGCTCTTAAAAATGAAAGGGGGCCACCTTTGACGGGGTGGCGGTGCTGCTCCGGCAAAGGTGGCCCAAGGCCTGTATATGGTAGACTATGTCTGCCATATACAGAGCCGCAAAGGTTTCAGTGTTTTGGTAAGGTTGAGATTGACTCCATCTCTTGGTAGGTTTTTGAGGGGTGACTTAGTCTCTTGGTAGGTTTTTGAGGGTTGACTTCGTCTTTTGGCAGGTTTTTGAGGGTTGACTTCGTCTTTTGGCAGGTTTTTGAGGGTTGACTTCGTCTTTTGGCAGGTTTTTGAGGGTTGACTTCGTCTTTTGGCAGGTTTTTGAGGGTTGACTTCGTCTTTTGGCAGGTTTTTGAGGGTTGACTTCGTCTTTTGGCAGGTTTTTGAGGGTTGACTTCGTCTTTTGGCAGGTTTTTGAGGGTTGACTTCGTCTTTTGGCAGGTTTTTGAGGGTTGACTTCGTCTTTTGGCAGGTTTTTGAGGGTTGACTTCGTCTTTTGGCAGGTTTTTGAGGGTTGACTTCGTCTTTTGGCAGGTTGTTGAGGGTTGACTTCGTCTTTTGGCAGGTTGTTGAGGGTTGACTTCGTCTTTTGGCAGGTTGTTGAGGGTTGACTTCGTCTTTTGGCAGGTTGTTGAGGGTTGACTTCGTCTTTTGGCAGGTTGTTGAGGGTTGACTTCGTCTTTTGGCAGGTTGTTGAGGGTTGACTTCGTCTTTTGGCAGGTTGTTGAGGGTTGACTTCGTCTTTTGGCAGGTTGTTGAGGGTTGACTTCGTCTTTTGGCAGGTTGTTGAGGGTTGACTTCGTCTTTTGGCAGGTTGTTGAGGGTTGACTTCGTCTTTTGGCAGGTTGTTGAGGGTTGACTTCGTCTTTTGGCAGGTTGTTGAGGGTTGACTTCGTCTTTTGGCAGGTTGTTGAGGGTTGACTTCGTCTTTTGGCAGGTTTTCGAGGGTTGACTTCGTCTTTTGTCAGGCTTGAGGTTGGTTAAGGTTGACAATCTTTTGCCTTGTTTTAAATGCCATCTGGATTGTTCTTGGTCTTTTAGAGAAATGTTTGAACTTTATTGGCATGGGTCTTTTTTGCCCTGTATAGGTTTTTTCGTAGTCAAACTTTGGTGGATTTTGAGCTTCCATGTAAGCTTTGAGCCTAGTGAGTATAGTGGAGGTACAAATACCTTAATGTTTATGTATGCTTTACATGACTGGTGTAAGTGTGGAAAATGTGAATCAAGTAAGTTACGCATTACAAATAGGCAACATTACAAATAGGTAAATTAGGTCTGGGTAATAAAGTATGTGGCAAGTTAAAATGAAGTTGTCAGGCAGCAGATCGGGAATTTTTTAATATAGTTGGGTTGAGTAGGCAGGTTGTGCGAGTGACTTTTTAAGTGTCTTGTCTGTGGATCAAGGGAGCTATACTGCTATCAAGGTTTCCCTGAAACAGGCTGTCTGCAGTATTTTTATTGCAAAGAAATTAAAGGATGCAGGTTAATGGAAAAATTACTTTCTCCAGATCAAAGTTATTGGTTATAGACTGATTTTTTTTTCCTAGTTAAAACTAAATTCTAGCTTTAGAATGCTTTTTCGTACTCTATTTTCTAACCTTTATGCCTTCTACATTTTTTTTATTCTATTACGAGTTTTCATTGGTGTTCGATGATTATAACCGTAAGTTATCAGAAGTAGTTTCACTGTACTAAACTTTAGCGTAGGAAGAAAGTGGATTATTTGAGACACTTGACTAGTTTTGGACCTACATGGGGAAATAGTCTTTTCAGTAATGCTATTTTAGGGTGTAGTTTTTTCTTAGGGTTTTATAGAATTTGAAGTTTCAGCAAATTTTTTCCATAAACGTTCATTTTAACAACCCAATAGGGTAAGGCTTAATTCTATATACTAATTTATTACAAGAGGCAAAATGGTGATTGATACTGAACTGAGCATTGCTAGTTGCATTTTTTACTTTTAAAATTCCTCTGGATCCGAAATGTTAAGATTTCCAACAGAAATGAACTTGAGATTTGACACATGATGAATTTGATTGTTAGTTTTGACATTTGATTGTTAGTTTTGACACATGAATTTGATAGTTAAATAGGTAAAATGGGTATATGTAGATCCATATCTAAGGTAAGAAAAAACTCTTCAGGTCTGTATATGAACGTTTCTGTAGTAAATCTTTGCTATTCCCAACAGAGAACCTGCAGAGCCTTCGTAATATTGATTGTATGGGCATCAGTCAGTATTGTTACCGATATCTTTACGTGCTTATTTCGACGAACTGGTGGTTGCTTCTATCTAAAATGACCCTTTAGATGCTTGCCCCTTTAGTTGCTTGCCTCGCATGAGAGTGTAAGACCGTGAAACTTCTGAATAACTTACCTGGAAGCTTTGTATACTTGAGAAAATACATATTCAGATTTACACTTCCATTACTTTGATTTTATATCCTGGGATTATTGTATCGCAACAAATGAGGTGGATTTGAGACTTGCATTATTTTGTCTTCTCATTAGGTAAGCTGTAGTGCATTACTCATACTATCTGCACATATCACGTGAGTGACAAAATGTTGCATAAGTGCCTAGGATTAAATTAAATTAAAATGGTGGGCAGTGATGTCATGCCCTATGGGTCTCTAAAGTGTACCTTGAATGTTTTTGAGAACACGGAGTTTGTAAACTTAATGAATACAAATTAACAGTGACCAAATAGTTGCAAGTACAAACATCCCCTTGCATACTGAAGTTAAGACTGGATTTCCTGTCTTAAAGTTTAGTAAAGTCCAAAATAAGGAGTTTTTTTTATTTTAACCTATGGTTTGGAATGTCAATATGATTAATACAATAAATGTATCGCTGTATATTAGTGGTGTTGTTTTTGGCGTCTTTGTTCTGTTTTTATTATGCCAGCTTTCTCTGGACTGTGGTTATTGGAATATTAATATATTTGGTTTAACCTGAAATTATCACTGAAGTTGGCTGTAGTTTTTGATAGTCTTGAAAGTTAGTTTGACAGATTCCTGGAGGGTACGTTTTACATTACGTTCCTTTAAGGCTTTTTACAGTATTGTCCTATGACTCGAGTTCATTTTTAAGATAGACTACATATGGGAGCAGCCTGTGGAAAAAAAGTAAACCTATTTCACAAACTTTAACACTACAGTTTTTACATGATAGAGGGGATGTGAATTTAGATCCACTGCGATGAATCTTACGCACCATTGACACTCGGGTGAATTTGATAGTTGCTAAAGTTTAGGACTTTTTTTTCAACTGAAGCTAACCGCCGAGGGAAACGTAACCTTGGGGAAACTGGTCCGTTAACAATTTTGCTGGTTTTTACTTCATGTATGTTTCCCAGCGCTTTGTTGCATTCACTGTCATCCTTTATTTTTGGAAAGGTCAACATTCTCCTTAAAGGTGAGAGCAATTTTACCCTGACTCGAATATTAAGTAACAAATTTTCTTAAGGAAAGTGTTAAACCAAAGCTTTATATTAAACTAGAAAATTATGGACTGAGGGGTTTACACAGTTTCCGAGGAGCTGATTAGGCAAATTTAATGTAGTTATTATTTATTAATTTTTTTAAGCATTACACCCTAATACACCTCTAATAATTCAAGTTCTCAACTTAGTTCATCTGTGGAATTAGTTCATGATTGACTTTACGAAAAGTACTATCAAAAGTGTTTTTCATAGATTTTGCCATAAATTATCCAGCACTGGGAAGGTTTGATTTCCATGATGGCGAAGTTAGTCGACAGAAGCTCGAAGTTGCACAAAACCCCACGAAAAAAGTGTGATAAGTCCCGTCCAGACGATCGAGCACAGCTCGACGGACACTATCCGCAAACAAGCAAAGCCCTCAGGTAAAATTAGTGTTATCCACACGGTGCTGAGCTGGCCCAGTAAAACCCTGGCACAGCCAGAACGTGTGGTCGTTCAGGCAGGTCCTGCAGACCGTGTGCAGTATGATAACTACCAGTGTGGTGGTTACCAAGAGGAATCGGAAGAAAGCTCTATATATATTAGCATAATAATTGCTGTGTATGAAGATATGTTCAGTTTTACATTCCAAAAGCAAGGGTGTTTTCAATAAGTTCTATTAAATGTAGAACATGAGGTCTCGACCACTGATCCATAGCCTGTCAAACCAGGGGTGTTCCTAGACATTTTGGGGCTTTGGGGGCACAGCACATTTGGGGCCCCTCGTATGGTGTGGGAGGCGAGCGAAGCGAGCCAAAGCAGCGGGGGGGGGGGTCGTTCGGACGGGGGCGCTGTAAGCCCTGCTGGGAAAATTTCTAGAATGAGCAATTGTAGGATCATTTTAAAGGCACTTGTAAATGCAGATTTCAGAAATTTTATTTCTTAAATTTCGCATTTTGGGGCCCCACCCCTCACCTTGGGGCCCGGGGGGCGATTTCAAACAGCAACCCCGCCCCTCAGGAACGCCAGTCTCAAACACTGAGTGAACAATGGCAACCTCTGCCCCTTGCTTCCATAGGAAGCCTCGTGTGTCTGGCAGGGACGTCATATTACCGGCCACGGGCAGTGTCTGGTGTTTTGATAAACAACCAACACAGGAACTTTGCCTGTGTTTTAGCGGGCACAAGCGGTAAACTTGTTAACAGGCAAACTCCTCTTTTGTGCACGCAGGCAATGCCCGATCGTCCGGACGGGCCTTAACGCTTCAAGTCTGTTTTTGAACACGGTTACTACTGAGTCTGAAATCACAAGTAGAGCAGAGAGATACCTGCTGTGCATTTCAGGGCCGTGTCTAATAGATTTTCATCGATAAAATCTTACCAAAGCATCGGATATGGATCGTATTTTGGAAATAGCTACTTGAAGCCACAGCTTAATTGGCAAAAATATGCAGTGATGTCTAACGTGGATAATTAAGCAATTATCAGAATAAATCAAGGGAATTTAAAGGGAAAGTTAGCTAAATTTAGGAGGCACCCAGAAAGAGGCTAGTTGTGACGTAAACTATGACATCAGACGTAATAAGCAGGGTTTCCAGTATTATGTTAATGATTGCAGAAACACAAATGTTTGATCCTCATGTACGATAATCAATACCCTGAGTAGGATATGCGATAATTATCGAAATTGTAAGATAGTATACTATAAATGGATTAATGGATTGAAAAATTTAGGGCATAGCCCAAGCGCTTGGACCATGAGTTATATATATATATATATATATATATATATATATATATATATATATATATATATATATATATATATATATATATATATATATATATATATATATATATATATATATATATATATATATATATATATATATATATATATATATATATATATATATATATATATATATATATATATATATAATACACGATGTAAATGAAATAATCAAAATAACTGAAAATTGAACGAATGAGTAACTTCAAATCCATAAAAGAATATATAAATAGATAAAACCGGGGATGCATAGACTCAATGATAACCACTCAACAACCCTACAACAAACATTAGTGTCAGTTTCAAGTGAATGAATCAGGCGTATAAAAGCAACAAAACTGACACAGAGGCACACAAATAAAATAATGAATGGGGAGTAGTGTGCTGTACCAAGCACTGCGGATTTATTATGGGACTGATCATGCATTAAGAAAGTTAAAGCTAGAACACTTGCGTTATGTTACATTCATTTAGCAGGACTAAAGCAGGGAGACGTGTCCCGGAACTTTTGAGGAGACAGTATGAAGCAACAGGAATTCCAGGATAACAATGGTTGTTTTCACAGAGTATTACTATAAGAATTGGTACATATTCCAAGTTAAAGGAAACGTGAATTGTGCCATGGAACTGTATTGCACAATTAATATTCTCATTTGATGCCCATTCCCTTATTGTACTCTACTTAGAGACTCATCGAAAAGATGAAAGAGAGTATGTAGGGTAGGTGTCTGAGTGTGTGAAACAATATAAGAATTCCATATACTACTACTATTACTACTACTACCACCATCTGGGTGTCTAGTAAAGTAAGTCAATGAGTGGGAGGACCTTCAGTAATGACCTTTTACTAGTCTCTATCTACAAGCCTGCTAGATTTAGCTAACTTTCCCTTTAAATTTCTTTGATTTACTCTGATAAGTGCCTTAATTATCCACAGACATCACGCATATTTTTGCCAATTAGGCTGTAGCTTCCAATAGCTGTTTCCAAAATACGATCCATATTTGATGCTTTGGTAAGATTTTATCGACGAAAATCAATTAGACACGGGCCTGAAATACACAGTAATGCGTCCACATTTGACGAAATGGGAAACACTTGGGATCCCGAAAATTGCATGTGTTGTGATTGCGGTAAATTATGTTTACAGAACAAACCACCAACGAAACCAAAGTTCCTAGCTTATTTACCTTGGTATATTAAAATGAATAATTAGATAAAATTTTTTAGCAAATGCTTGATTTTTCAAGTCCCACGCCTGTTTGGACTTTTGGTTGCAAGGTATGCATGTTGCGTCTTATTTGCAGCAGAAAACATCTTCCTCTGATTATCGTCGCTGCCATCCCGTAATGTTGAAAAGGTCGCATTTCTGGTTTCACAGCATTTTGATTTTATTATCTAAGCCCAAACTGCTGACCATACGTTAGAACTAGAGTTTGGAAAGCCAGTAGAAGTAAGACGTTGTATGGCTTTCAGCCAGAGATAGCTAGTCAGTCACTGCAGCAACACTAGCAAAGTCCCACTACTTCGTTGCTTTCCTTCGCATTACATCTTGAAATTTTAAGGTGTGATGTGCCTCTTTCTATTTAATAGTTTAAGCGTTTTCTGAGTAGTGTTTTTTTTTTCAAATTAACCCAATAAAGTATCGATAGATACCTCTTATGTTAGTAAAGAAAGACCCCTGGGGTTTCAATGGCATGGTTTGAAGCTCCGAGTTTGGCTCCAAGCGGTGAGTCTTAGATTCATCTTTAGGATACTAATTTCTAGAATGTATATTTTTTTTATCTACCTGGGAACGAGTCAGATGTCCTGGAGTTACCATTCTTATATCAGCTTCTATACTGCATACAAATTCGTGGCATCCACCTTACAGACAGTTTGCTCTAAATCAAAATGTGATACAAACCACACATTAAATATCAGCCACTTGTATGTAAGCGTTTAACAATTTGTGATTGTCCCAACCAGTGGTCATATTTCGAACTACTTTTGCAGACTCTTTTTCATTTAAAATTTTTTTTGCTCACGAAGATTGTGTTATCACCTGGTGTTAATGGCTTCTTTCCGGCTAAAACTGCTGTTTAATTGCAGTTAAAAGCTTCATCTAATCACAAGAACACACGTGAATAAATTTTACCACAGGAATTGGCTATGAATTCCTGTGGTGATATGTTATTTTATAAAATGGAAATAAGAAAATTGGGTGAAGTGTTAGGAGAAATGATTACAGGCAGTAACTTAGTGAATGTATTAACAATATATTTTTTTTTTTATCAGTATAGCTCAAAAATTATATATATTGGTAATGAATACACGATAATTGACATATCGACAAACTACACCAAGAGGTATACAAATGAAGGGAAAGTTTTTTTCAAGTGATACAAAATCCAGCGCACATTTTCACTACTAGACCAACCGAGAGAGAAAGAGAGTGAATTAATTTTCTTAATATGTCTTGGAGAGACGAAACGGTTGGAAGAGCGGAGCCAACAAGCCAATAATAACCGCCACCATAACAAACGGTGCGCATTTTTTGTTATATTTGTTGCTGACATTCTCTCTCTCTCTCTCTCTCTCTCTCTCTCTCTCTCTCTCTCTCTCTCTCTCTGGGTAACATTATTATCAGGCCGTTATTGCCAGTGATTATGAGGGAAGTCAGGCTGCCCACATAACTCTCTGCATCAGGAGTTTCCGGTCGTTTTCTTGTCAATTCATTCGTTATGAAAGCTTTTTCAAATTTTTAGATGGTTTCCCTCTAGCTCATCAGTGAATTCCTGTCAGTTAATTAAATGTCTTTTTAATAGCCTGTGTTTGTCTTTGTTGTAATATAGTAGACAGTGAAATGAGGAATGTCTTTTAGGTTTCTAGAAATGTTTGAGCGACTCTTTGTTACTGACTTGAAATGTATTTATCACTGAGCACACACACACACACACTCACACGCACACACACGCACACACACACAAACGCGGTTACTGGTCTGGTGACCACGTTTCTATTTAAATTCAGCTTTACTGGCATTTTTAAGATGTTGTACCTCTTCTTAAAGCTGCACCAACTGCGCATAACAGAAGCCCTTCCATCATAGGAGCCAAGAATGGGGCTTAGGGGACTAATATCTGTGTTTGGTAATTTAGTGGCTCTTGTCCCTTCTTGTTTATTTTTCCTATCGTTGTTTTTACCCCAATTCAACCTTGAAATTTTTATGTGGGCCTCCGTTTCAACAGCCCAAATGCAAACGGCAAATGTGGAAGCAAGAATTCCTCACTACTCTGTCTTAGAGTGACAGCAATACTGGCACTGATCTCAGCAACCCCTTGCAAGGACACTATCCACTGCACAGCATCTGAATTGAGGTTGATAAAAAAAACAAATTACATAGTATTTATACAAGTTTACTGATTCATAACGCTGGTATGCGTTTTTTATTCAGACTGGTCGATCTTTTTCGTGAAGTTGTGGTATGTAGTCATACGATGACTACGAGCACCTACTTTCTGGCGTTGCTTGACGCTAGTTTTAATAGCCAGAAAATAATAAGCCAATGAATCTGGCGTTGCTGGTATTGTTGAGTTATGTAGCTGGTTTTTCTACTCCGCATATTAATTCTTGGGCTTCGCGTTATTCCATCTGCATTTCTGCTTTCGTCTTTCTCACTATAGTAATATACCTTCGACCTAGGGAGATACGACTTGATTACTATGGTGAATTATCACGAGGAATATCAATTTTGTGCGAAATATTTCTTTATGGCCACGGTGAATTGTCAGCGTGAATCATTTCTTTATGACCACGGTGAAATACCAGTGTGAATTATCCGTTGAGTGTGAATTATTCACTTAACGAGGTCTCGCCCCAAGAATCTTTAATTAGTAGCGAGAAAAAATGGTATTAATATAATACCGGGACCAGACACGTAACGTCTGGCAACAAGTGAACCTTTGATCCTTAATTGATTTTTCATATCTGATGACTGATCTGAGTAAACTCTCTTATCCTTTCGATGAAAGCGAATATGCAATATCAAGTAAATAATGAATTTCAATTACATGATCGAATAGCTCAGTCCTCGTGAGAAGGAATGGCAAAAGAAAGATTAATGTTTGTCATTCCTCTACTTAATGATGAGAGAAACGTTTTTCATCTTGCTGTTTGAGCTAAGAGGATACATATTCTGACTGTTCTGTTTCTAGGATTAATGTATAACCGTGAACGTTTTTATGTTAACAGCCAAAGAGATGTTATAAATTCCAATATTTTCTAGGAATGTAGAAATAAACAACAATGACAGAAGTATAATACCGATTCTGATTGATTTTTCTTTGGAGAGTAGAATTTTGCTGTAGCCTGAATCTACGTATTATGCTTTTGCGAACTGTCAGATTTTATTCAATATCGAGAATAGTAAGCTCGAATTTTCTTACGTTTCTTATGTTTGATTTAGCAGTATGTTTTCCCCAAGTTTACACATTTACTTACATTGTAACATCTACAGATTTATTTATCTATCTATCTATCTATCTATCTATCTATCTATCTATCTATCTATCTATCTATATATATATATATATATATATATATATATATATATATATATATATATATATATATATATATATATATATATATATATATATATATATATATATATATATATATTATATATATATATATATATATATATATATATATATATATATATATATATATATATATATATATGAATATAAGAAGGCCCATAAAACACTATATAAACGTTGCAACCATATATTTCGGGCACTTGCTTCTGTGCCCCTGTTCACTGGTAGAATATGGACAGATGAAATGTTACAAGGGTATATATACAAAGCACATATAGGTGTGGCATTTAAGTCTCCGATGGTATGCGGGTGACCGTTTCCTAAGAAGGAGGAGAATAACCAATTACCTAGTGGTTTTTGGCCTCATTAACTCCCGTTTGGCGACGATTCTGGAGGTTGTGTTTCCTGGGACATCTTCTTCAGGAGCGGTTTGTATATATACCCTTGTAACATTTCATCTGTCCATATTCTACCAGTGAACAGGGGCACAGAAGGAAGTGCCCGAAATACATGGTTGCAACGTTTAAATAGTATTTTATGGGCCTTCTTATATTCATATTACACTGGTATTACAGGAAAAGACATTCATATATATTTATATATATATATATATATATATATATATATATATATATATATATATATATATATATATTGTTTGCGTGTGTGTATAAAATTAAGATTTCGTCATATAAAAAAGGAAGAAAAATTTTACTATTTAGGAAGCTCGCTTCAAGTCTTGATTGCGAAGGTTTCCAAACCAAGTCAAAGGAAGAGTTCCCCGACGATATGGCTGTCAGAAATGATAGCATAAACATTTCCTGTTGTTGATGACAAGCTTCACGGTATCCACATTTCATTCTTGAAAGTCAGTGACTTTTAGTTTTCTGTAAAAGAAAACTGTTGTGCCGGCTTTGTCTGTCCGTCCGCACTTTTTTCTGTCCGCACTTTTCTGTCCGTCTTCAGGTTTTAAAAACTACTGAGGCTAGAGGGCTGCCAATTGGTATGTTAATCATCTACCCTCCAATCATCAAACATAGCAAATTGCAGCTCTGTGGCCCTAGTAGCTTTTTTTTTTTAATTTAAGGTTAAAATTACCCGTAATCATGTTTCCGGCAACGATATAGGATAGGCCACTACCGGGCCGTGGTTAAAGTTTCATGGGCCGCGGATCATACAGCAATATAGCGAAACCACTGAAAGATAGATCTATTTTCAGTGGCCTAGATTATACTCTGTAGCGACTGTACAGAAAACTCGATTGCGCCGAGGAAACTTCGGTGCATTTTTTACTTTTTTTTTTTTTTACAAGTTCAAAGAAAAGGGATACCAACTAAGATGACAACATTTGAAATAAATGGAAAGCAAAATGTTTGAATCCTTTGGCACAAAGTAAAGGGATGGGCGTGTAAATACGATTATTTTTCTAGGATGGGTAATTTGATGGAAAGGAAGGACAACCGCGGGAAAAATACTAATAAAGGCAAATAAATAAATGATGTAAAAGTAGAAAGGGAGAAATGGCTGTAAACTTTTCCTCAAAAGAAAGCTGAGGTTTTCCTTTCATGAAATACGAAGTTGAGAAGAAGGAAATTCAGTAAAATCGTAAAGTATTCTCTTCCTTATATTGAAGAAAATTTCCTTCTCAATAAGGAGGCAATTTTCTCGTTTATGAAAATAGTATTATCATGGAGAGAAGAAATGTAATTTCTTGCAAAGAAAACGGCTACATTACGCCAGGGTGAAAGGTCAATTCCTTTTTAATGCGAATGCAGCTCTCTCGCCCCAAGTAAAATGACAAAAATGCAAGCTCCGTCTGAAAATGAAAGCAACCATCTACTTAGGAGGGAGTTAAGTCGTCTTTAAAAGAACGGGAATTACCTCCTTGAAAGGGTGTTGGAATCTTTCATGAAAAAAAAAAAAGTAAATTACTCGTTTGAAACAGTAATATCTCCTTCACAGAGGGAAATAAAACGTACTAATCTTATACAGACGGATCCTTCCTTTAGCCAAAAGTGGAATGTACTTAGAATAAAAATTAATAAATAAAAGTTCAGACTCAGTAGAAGGATGAAAAAACAAACCGCTGCAATTTATAACCAGTCACACTGAGGCCTGGCATATTTTCGTTTAATATATATATATATATATATATATATATATATATATATATATATATATATATATATATATATATATATATATATATATATATATATATATATATATATATATATATATATATATATATATATATATATATATATATATATATATATATATATACACAATATATATATATATATATATATATATATATATATATATATATTATATATATATATAAATATATATATATATATATATATATATATATATATATATATATATATATATATATATATATGTATATATGCATACGTACATAACCGTCAACTGCTTTTAGTATATAAGAGCATTACTAAAAAGGCTGATAAAATCCCAATTGAAAAGTTGGCTGAATTGATGCCTTAACATTAATCATTAATTGAATCGTTAATAACTCGTGGTCTTTGTAGGTCATAATTTCTTATAATGTTTAGTATTAGTAAATCCACTGATAGTGTTAAATGTACTGTGTTATTCTTTATTAATTCTATCATTAATAGTTGCATCATAATTCTTTTTTGTTTTATCACTGTTTTTTCTTTTTGCCGGTGTTGAGTTTATCCTTGTTTCTGCTGCAAATTCAACAATAGAAATGTAAGCTACGCTTTCGAATATTGTGAAAACTATTTTGACTGTCACTGTAATAAATCTTAGTACAACTGAATACTTATAGCTATAAAAAAAAAAAAAACCAAAGACGAAAAAAATGCATATAACAAGGAAAAATAGCATTCGGTTTCCCCCTGAAACTTAGTATAGAAATTACAATCTAGCTTGTATTCCAAAAACGTGTTTTTCGTCGCAAAACTTTCTCCATTTAACTTTCCAAAAACAAGGGCATTAAGCCCAAACAGCTTAACTTCATTGAATTTTCTATCTTAGAAGGCAACTTCAACTTCAAAGGAGGAGGTGGTTTCACCAAAACTTCGGTCTCTGATTTGTTCTCTTAAAGTTGATAATTCCCTGTACTCACTTACCCAGGTAATCATCTCGTATTTTGAAATCTTGATTTGATAATGGTAGTCCGGAGCCAGTGGATCTCTAACGTTGCTGAAGTATGATACACGGGTACTCCTTATTAAGTTTAAAATAATGTAAGATTATCATTAGCAATAGATATATACAGAGATTTACCATATATTTCATTAATTTTCCAAATTAAATATGATCTACTGATATATTTTATCACCTGGAAAAGATTAAATTTATTTATGTAATTAAATAAACAGGTGGATAAAACAAAAAATCTTAAAACAAGTTATATTATGCTACACAAAAAAAAGAGCCTTAGAGACCCATGTATGAATATATCTCTCAAATAGGGACCAGGGACAGAAAACAATAGAGTACTGTAAAACTAAAATGAGAGAGAATTTTCGAAACGAGTTAAATTGGAAACAGCCCCTTTCCCGGAAGACTGAGGGTCCCGTTATCTATGAGAACTGATGTTTAATCTAGTAGTTTGAATGCAGCTTAAGAGGGAATGTTTAGATTTCAATTGAACTCCGTAAAAAGTTACTCAGTGGAATACAAACTGCAGCTGTTTGAGTTGGAGGTGATTATTATTATTATTATTATTATTATTATTATTATTATTATTATTATTATTATTATTATTATTACTTACAAGAAAGACACAAAAGATGAATAACACATTAAAAAGAAAAGAGACTCTACTATTCCAGGTGACAATCAGTAAACGAATTGGTATCTAAATAGCTAATCTGCCTTGCACTTTGTCTATGGATCTTGGTGACGACTTTAGAAATTTATAACTCAAATATTTATCCGCAAAATGTATTAGAGAACAAAGACGATGACACCCGCAAAGGAATGATAACTTTTCAGAAGAAGTCAGAGCGAAGAAGAGACAAAGAAAAATCACTTTCCAAGCCGTTTCATGATACAACATAATTCCCTTCAGTTTTTAAGCAGCACAAGATATTCAGCCAAATAAATGCTCTAGTTAGGCGTGCGTGTGTACGTCAGTGCATGCGAACCCCTTATGTTTTTACTTTTCTCTAAGCGGATTGGTTTCTTGCTACAAAGCACCTTAAACCCTCGTCCGTCTCGTTTGTGTTGCATAGCATTATAACTTACTTTAGTTCATTTCAGTACTTCCTGTTCTTAAAAGCATGTTGAAATTGCAGAAAACTTCGTGAGCAGTTCATTTTCAGAGCACAGACTCCGAGTTACATCTTCTTGCTAGGGACAAGTAGTGTTAACGGTAAATAAGGCGCGAAATTAGAGTGTGTAATTCTGGGCTTGTAGCATGAAATATTTTAATATTTCATGAAAGTATTTTCAGAATAAAAGTGTGTTGCAAATGGTCATGATATAAACACGCACACACACACACACGCACACACACACACACACACACACACACACACACACACACACATATATATATATATATATATATATATATATATATATATATATATATATATATATATATATATATATATATATATATATATATATATATGCGAGTGTGTGTGTATGTATGTATGTGTGCATATATATGCTATATATGTATATAAATATAAATATATATACATATATATATATATATATATATATATATATATATATATATATATATATATATATATATATATATATATATATATATATATATATATATATATATATATATATATATATATATATACTCGTATATATATATATATATATATACATATATATATATATGTGTGTGTGTGTGTGCGTGTAAAGAGGGAGAGAGAGAGAGAGAGAGAGAGAGAGAGAGAGAGAGAGAGAGAGAGAGAGATAGCGAATTTTATATTTCGAGTAAGGTCACTATCAATTTTCTAACAAGCGTTGCTTTTGGAATTACGCGGAAGCATTGCCTTTACAAAAAGGATATTCTCAATTACAGGAATGAAAAAAAAAAAGAGGTCGTTAGGTATTTGAAGATATTGATTTTAGACCCATCATTGTAAATGGAAGCAAGATTAATGAAGTATAAAAATCAGAATCAACGTATATGAGAATACAGTCTTGCTAGGTGGCTCGAAGTGACATATCTCATTAATTCTCATCACACATATAGTATTAGCAGGGAAAATAAGCGAAGGGCTTATGATATTTAATCCTCAATTAGGATGCATATCATGGATGCATTTGATGACTTGACGCAGTTTATGAACTGTCAATTTACCAGGATTTCGGTTTGGGGTGAAATAATTAACAGCGCACTAGTTTATGTGTGTTTCCCCCCCCCCCCCCCCCCCCCCCTTTTGCGACCCGCTAGTTGATTGAAAAAATACAGACATTTCGTCATTCCCAATATTCTTCGAGTCACTTTTCTGACTCCCTACAAAAAGTGTTCAGTTTTTTCCGTCTATTGAAATCTAGCTCTCGTATAAGAATCGATTTTAGTTGATTTTGAAATTTTTTTTTCTCTGTTATAGCCCGATGTTTCACTTTGAATATTTCCAGTTGGTGTATTCAATACACACTTTACCATTACTATTGTAATTCGAGAAATTTTCTATATATTTATGCGCGTTACAATGAAAATTTTATATGTGTGGTTACTGTGAATCATTCAATGCATTTATTTTACTGCCATTAATCATGAAAATAATCTAATCCTTCATTCAGGCCATTCACACAGTTAATTACAAATGAAGCTGTTTGATAAAAAGAGCCTCTTTCCCTCTGTTAATTGACACGATTAACCCATCAGTTTTTGACGAATCAGAAACTGTTCCCGTTGTCTATTTTGACTACAGTTTTGGCTCTTTGCTTGTTTTCTATTATTGTTTAATAAATTTCCACATGATGTAGATTCTTTGTTGCTTCTGTGCGCTTGCGTGTGTAAGAGAGAGAGAGAGAGAGAAGAGAGAGAGAGAGAGGACGACAGACAGAGAGAGAGAGAGAGAGAGAGAGAGAGAGAGAGAGAGGAGAGCAACTCAAAAGTAGAAATATTTCCTTCGGCACCAGACGCAACAGTTCGAGTGCATCTGCCATTGCCAGGAAAGATGTGAATGTACTTGACAGAAACTCGAATCTTAGCAACCGTTAGGGATGACTAAGGATAACTTAGCGACCAAGACTCATTATAAATTTAATTTGGTCGAGATTCGTATTTTAAAATATAAATTCTTGATCAGATGTTAATTAAGCAAATGTAGTGATATTAGCCAGTAAATTCATGAGGAAACACTCAGTTTACTACTCATACAAGGCATACGCAATTCTTCGTACTATAAGACTTAGGAAATTTACTAAAAACCGAGAAGAGACTTAGGGTGTCTATGTGGAAGACTACTATGAGAAGGTATGCCGGAATTCTTGACCCAACTCCTACTTTTGGAAATGAAGTATTGTTGTACAATAAGCATGGAAGATATAATGTTTTAACCGTTTAGAGCGCGTATAGCATATATAGTATAAGAAGAAGTGATAAATTAAAATTGTGATGAAGCGTGAGAGTAGTAAATCTATTAACGTGAAGTGATATGTTTGAAGACAATATTATTAAATGGTTTAGACTGTGTGCAAAGAATGCGGGGAGATAAGTTGATGAAGAATGTATAATTCGAAAGTGTTAGAAAAGAGGAGGGGAGAAAGCCATAGAAAGCAATGAATAAATGGTGTGAAAGGATTATTGGAATGAAAAAGCTTTCTGTCCAAGATACATGAATGTGCACACAAGATAAAAGTGAGTGGTGCCTTGCCTTCACGAGTGTTTGACTCACTGCCAACAACCTTTCAGCAGTTAAAGTACAAACGTGGTAGTTATGATTCTATCTTTTAATACCTGTACTTCCCTCCCTTGTCACAGAAGTAGGTTTCCCGAATTCCTGACCAAGCCATGATTAGTTTAGGCCTTTCTTCAATGTCGCAGTAACAGTGTTACACCAGCTAGGTAACAAAAATCTAACAGGAAGTAAAAAAATGCGCCGAAGTTTCTTCACCGTAATCGAGTTTTTTGTACATCGTATAATCAAGGCCACTGAAAATAGATCTCTTTCGGTGGTCTTGGTATAATGCTGTATGAGCTGCGGCCCATGAATCTTCAACCACGGCCCGGTGGTAGCGTAACCTATATCGTTGCCAGATGCACGATTATGGCTAACTTTAATCTTAAATTAAATAAACACTACTAAGGCTAAAGAGCTACAGTTTGGTATGTTTTGATGATTGGAGGGTGGATGATCAACATACTTTTTGCAGCCCTCTAGCCTCAGTTGTCTTTATGATCTGAGGGAGGACGGATAGACAAAACCGGCACAATCATTTTCTTTTACACTTAAAAGGAATAAGGTCTACAGATTTTTATGCACTGTCGGTAATGGCTCAGCGCTTACAATGGCATGGCGCCCGTGCGATTTCCTAGAAGGTTTATCATTCCATGACGAAGATCATAATGTTATTATTCCAGCCAAGTAGAACCTAACATATGCCACAAAATTACACTTCCTTTAGTGCAACTGATAACTGTGCCTTGGCATTCTTGAAGCACTTATCCTTACTCAATCCCGTCCTCAAAAGACATTTCTGTTACGGACCTGCATTCGGGAATCCACTTGCCCATCGGAGGTCATCATGGTTGCAACAGCAACACCCTAGCCTCAAGGCAAGCGTGTGGTAGCAGGTTACTAATCAGTCAGTGTCAAGCTGATGACCAAATGAATCCAAGTAAATAAATCCACCGTACCCATATATGACACTGTATAGCATTAACCAGTATGCACTTTTTAATATATTATACAGCTAGCTTCCTTGCTGTTTATTATAATTATATATTTCCTATAGTAATGGGATGAATACTTCACGCACTATTATAACATTTATATATTTCCTAATTCCCAAGAAAAAGCTCCCGACTGTCTTTCTAAACTCTCTGAAAAATAATTGACATGTTACATTGAATCGTTGCCCCAGATAAAATGTAATCGTGTTAAAAAACTCTCAAGCTTCAGTATAAAATTAATCCAGAGGAAACATCAATTGTTCTTTATAACTTGCCTAAACAAGTCTCCTTCCTAGGTATTATCATTATTATTATTAGTCTCTTCCTTTCTTACATCGCTGATCCTTGCCAATAATGCTACAACTAGTATTACCGCCTCTCTCTCTCTCTCTCTCTCTCTCTCTCTCTCTCTCTCTCTCTCTCTCTCTCTCTCTCTCTCTCTCTCTCTTTCACCGCCAAACACTGCAGATCCCTTCATTTATTTTTTACTTTTCACTTAATCATGAGCCGCGTCTTTCGCTTTCGTTGCGATGTTGGATTTCATTAGCTTTCAACTCTTCCATACCCTCCCTTTGTTTCCCTTCAGCAAAAATCCTAGAAGGGTGTCATCGCAGAGACCTATTTTAGGATGTTCCAAGAATAAATCGCCTTGCCACAGAGGTCGGCCAACCACCATCCCAATTATTGCCGATCCTTTGAGTTCGGTAATAGCAATCAACCCAGATTGTGTCTCTTACCGAGCGAGTTGGGATGATGGTGCTGGGGTCGGGTATGGGTGCGGTAGCAGCAGTTATTGGAAACTACTATAGTTCGCCATTTGCATGTGGAAAGTAAAATGATAGGTTGGAAGTAGGTTGATCGTTTATTTTTCTTTTGGCCGAAGCAATATATGAATGAGTAATTGTAGTATATAAATTCTAATAAATGTAATGAATGCCAAAACCAAATGCGTACTTTAAGTAGATAATTTTTAAGTTGGTTTTTATAACCTCAACTTTGTAATCTAATTTGCTGCTATTTTTGAGCGTTATTTAAAACCAAATATTTTTTTACGTAATGTTTATTTTAATTCGTCAACAGATTAAAACTCTTCTCTGCGTCACTGCGATTATTGATTCGTAGTGTTGCCATCAAAGTGGTTGAAAAACAAACAAACACACACGCTTGCATGCACACAAATTAAGAGAGAGAGAGACTTTTATTGAATTTATAGAAAAAATTAACTAAACTGAATCGGTTAAAACATTCATCATGACTCATAAAAAGTTTGCTTCTTCTTCGGAAAGCGAATTCTGTTTCCCAAGAGGTTAAAGCTGTGCAAAAAACTTTAATTTTCTCACTGTATCATATCCAGCTGCAAGACACATTTTCAGGTTAGCTCTAATTGCTTAAGAATTATCAGGAATCTTTAAAAAAAAATGTTAATGTAATGCGTAATAAACAGAAACTTTAGCTGCAAAGAATTCAGATATTAGAAACAAATGGAATTAACACGACGCTGAGTAGATTGAGGTGATTTAAAAACTTCGTTAATTAAGCATCAGCGTCGTATGTTAAAAAGTAGGGAATATGTGAAAAGAATTTATATTTTAAATATATTCTGTTCAGTCGTAATGGACACTTACTCGCAAGGAGAAATAAATTTACTATATCAAAGAGATTGTTAAATCCTTTTTAAAAAATAATAATGTACTTACATCCTTTGGAATGGTCGTTCTGAGTATAAATTTAATGTCTGACTCAGATTTCCTTTGTTTTCCTTTGTTATACTTGCGGTTATGTATCGTTTTGAGGTCAATCTGATAAATGTTCTCATTATTACGCCAAAGTAATGCTTAACTGCTAAAGTGCTATTGGCGAATGGCTGATTACATTGCCAAATAACATTAATTTGCTTTATATTAAAACCTGTATAGAGTCGTCCGTGTATAGATGTAAAGTGTAAAAAAATACCTATATCAATAAAGAGAAGGGAGCTGTGAAGGGGAGGGTTCTGATTTTATAATTTGTTTGTTTCTTTAGGAGCCCGAGGTTCATTTGAATAGATGATGTACGGCTCATACTTTTCATTTTCCTCAATTAGCAAGGTGCCTGACAAATGACTGTGATGTGCTAAAATCTTTAGAGAAGTACACAATCAAAACAGCAGACTGCAATGAGCATTTTGTTACTTTGTTGCTGTAGTCTGATCATTTAGCACTCTTATTACCGGGAAAGATCATTATGAGTTAGCAAAACAATTAGTATACAGGAAGAAGGATCATCTCGTTTATGAGTGAGTGTTTTAGATCTGTGGAATATTAACTGGGTAGTGTTTCCTATGGAATCATATATATATATATATATATTATTACGTGCAGGGTCTTGGTTGATTATTTATTGCTCAATTTACGTAATTTTTATGGCCCTGCAGACCAAGAATACACTTAATCTGCCACTTGAAGCCAAAAGTTAAACTCAAAGACAGTCGTTAATTAGCCAAAGGTCGCCAGTTAAGGGTAATTAACCTTAACAAGAATATTTGAGATGAATTTGATTTTAAACGCAACGGATCTTCCAAACATTCGGACGCTAGGCATAAAAAGCATCGAGACTTAAAACTGTGTTGCTTACCCTAACCTAGGTATTTACTGGAATAACGGGGTTGAAGCTAACAATATAATAATTTGGCTTAATCTAGACTTCGTAAACACCTATACCCTAAGTGGTGGCTGAAGGAAGAAAACAAAGAAAATGTGAAATACAGAAGGAGTACTAGTCAATCGACGAAGCTTCAACAAGAATCGGACTTACTGTGAATGTCGAGTCGCTGCGCAAACGAGGGACCTCAGGAGTCGTATTCTGGCAGTCTTCCCAATTCACTAATTAAGATAGACGTAGGAGTAAAAGTAATAAAGAACAAAGAATATCGTTCGGGCACGCACGCAGCGTCACCCTGGTTCAGTGACCGCGTTACTCTCTCTGACCGACCTCGCTTCATTCCCGCCAGATGAGGTGGCCTCTTGACATACCGCCCCGGGCAATCCGACCTTGACAAAGGCATCGCCGAATGCATAGAATAAATAGCTTAAGGGCCAACATAACTAGGGGTCATTGAGTGTAAACCCTCTCTGAGGCTTAGGTCCCTAATGCCCTAGCATATTCTGTTTTAAACTGCCCAGCCTATGCACGGCGCCATTTGTCTACTGCTGTGATTGTTATTTTGAATTGTCTAGCCTACCGGCGGGCAGAGATGTTCTCTGTCGAGGTCAATCTGACTAATATTCCTACACCTAAATACACCGAGGGCGAACAGCAGTAATATTTATAAATATATATATATATATATATATATATATATATATATATATATATATATATATATATATATATATATATATATATATATATATATATATATATATATATATATATATATATATATATATATATATATATATATATATATATATATATATATATATATATATATATATATATATATATATATATATATATATATATATATATATATATATATATATATATATATATGTATATATATATGTATATATATATGTATATATATATATATATATATATATATATATATATATATATATATATATATATATATATATATATATATATATATATATATATATATATATATATATATATATATATATATATATATATATATATATATATATATATATATATATATATATATATATATATATATATATATATATATATACATATATATATATATATATATATATATATATATATATATATATATATATATATATATATATATATATATATATATATATAGTGACTCATACCACTAGTTCCTCGTTGGGCGAGTCGGTAGAGTTGTCGGCTAGCACTCGCTAGGTCCGAGTTCGAGTCTCCGGCCGGCTAATGAAGAATTAGAGGAATTTATTTCTGGTGATAGAAATTCATTTCTCGCTATAATGTGGTTCGGATTCCACAATAAACTGTAGGTTACGTTGCTAGGTAACCAATTGGTTCTTAGCTACGTAAAATAAGTCTAATCCTTCGGGCCAGCACTAGGAGAGCTGTTGATCAGCTCTGCGGTCTGTTAAAACTAAGGGATACTTAACTCATATCACTTCCGCAGTTGAGTGCTCCTGTATCCACTTGAACATTCTTTTGTCTGTTTCCTTGGTTCTTGGTAACCGGTTCTGTTACATTAGTTTCCATGACTTAACAGTGCAATTGATATTTTCTTATGAGATTATAGTTGAGGCTCTCAGCTCGACAGAATTATATTATTCTGCCCACATGGAGTCATCCCTTTGTGTCACTCAAACGTTGTTTACTGAATATGCTTACATCAAATCTGTTTCTGCGTTCGAATTCCCTTGTGTCTCATAGTACTATTTTAATTTTAACAGGTGTTGGAACTGCAGTTATTTAACTGACATATCTCTGCTCTTTAGCGGGCATTTTTGCTTTACTGGAGAATTATTACTCTCTCTCTCTCTCTCTCTCTCTCTCTCTCTCTCTCTCTCTCTCTCTCTCAGGTTTTACCTGTAAACTGGATTTAATTTTTTATCATATAAATTTTGTACGTCAACATTTCCTTATAACTGTATTGTTTATGTAGTTCATCTATGAAGAAAGGCTACCTATGCCCTATATACTGAGTAGAGAACTATAATTAAAAAAAATTACTGTCTTAGTTTATTTTCATAATATCTTGAAAATTTTCGACATTATCTCCCTTCTCTAATTTTTTAGTTACCATAACAAAGAAGGTCATTGGCGTTATTAAGATTATTTGTCAAAACAAAATGTGTTCACTAAATAAAAACAAGTCTATTAGTGTCTCTTCTGAGTAATTGTTCCTCTGAAATCCTGGTGGAATTTCATGGGTTTTTCTTAAAGGATTACTTCATTTTATTTTAAAAAAAATAAGGAACAACTTGTTTATGAACAGCAAAAACACTAATAAAATATAAATAGTTTTTAACAATACATAACAACATAACTAAATGTGAAGATGAAATAAGACAATTCTTGCTTACGACAAAAGAAAAAACATCTGAGAGTTAGTTATTTTTTACGTGTTTTTCTTTATTCAGATTTACTCCACAAAAGTTATCTTGATCTGATTTGCCTCTATTTCTCTTTCATGAGATTTAAATTATTTCCTTTTCTCTTTCGAACTCTTATGATTCGTAAAGATATTCTCCATTTCATTATACTTGGATATATGTTTCGAATAAATTAAAGGAAGCACTATTGTCTCTTACACATTTCAGAGGGTGAAAAGTGAATTATCGTTTTAGTTACTGGAATATTCCACATTTATCGTCATTGACTCCCAAATTGCACCTCTAACTCTAATCAACAACCTTCCCTCCTGGCGTCGCATCAAATTATGGTCTTCCTATTTACTCAGAGGCTTCAAAGTCAGGACTGCGTCCTCTCTGTCTCTTTGTAATTCTCTCTTGTTTAGTCTGCGAGATCCAACGGCGTGCTTTGCGATTCTTGGTAATTACAGGACCTACTCAGTATGGGCCGCTCAGCAGGGCTTCATTTACTTCTTGTGTGTTTAGGGAATGGACGACATTAGCCGATGGATTAGTTCATTTTAGTTTTTAAGCTGTTTTGAGAATATAATCCAGTAGATGTAAAAACACAGATTTGCTCACTTTTTAGTTTTC
This sequence comes from Macrobrachium rosenbergii, assembly GCA_039081455.1. Classification (NCBI taxonomy): domain Eukaryota; kingdom Metazoa; phylum Arthropoda; class Malacostraca; order Decapoda; family Palaemonidae; genus Macrobrachium; species Macrobrachium rosenbergii. Next base: position 14,082,354 of record JANJGK010000005.1, on the reverse strand, counting down.
TGTAAAAGAAAACTATTGGAATGGCTTTGTGTGTCCATCCGCACTTTTTCTGTCCGCCTGTTTCTGTCCGCCCTCAGATCTTAAAAACTTATGAGGCTAGAGGGCTGCAAATTGGTATGTTTATCATCCACTCTCCAGTCATGAAACATACCAAATTGCAGCCCTCTAGCCTAAGTAGTTTTTATTTTATTTAGGATTAGGATTAGTCATAATCGTGCGTCTGGTAACGCTATAGGACAGGCCACCACCATGGGCTACGGTTCACACAGCCCTATACGCTGTACAGAAAACTCGCTTCCTTCGGTGCATTTTTCACATTTTACTTTCAAGGATGTAGCCATCCAGCGGGTACTCACTTTGACCGTCAACATTTATTTTCTCCTTTTATGAAAACGTATGTTGTGATTAAGACAATAGAAAATAACCAAGTTTTTCAGGTTAGTATTACAGAAAAACGTCAACTTTCTCCGCTAAAGTTGAAATTCAAGTTATTTCCGAGATGTTGTTCTGTAGCATTATAATATGTTTTTAACTAATATGATGAAATTACTTCAAGGACGTTCATTCAAACACACTAATTTCTAACAAACTGGTTTTCTGATTCCGGTTCAAAGGTACTTTAAGTTGTGAGGCCAGTGGTATAGCTGAGTTAAATCCTTTGTTTGGTTCACGCCTAACTGAAAAAAAATATTAGAAAATAAATATAAGCCACACGAAACATATGGAACTATAGGAAATAAACGAAATAATAGAGGAGAGAAACCAACGACTGCTTATGCTCAAAATGTAAATGTGAGAATACGTGGCAGAGCTAACGACATAATTTCAACTGAGGACTTTCTACCATAGATCGCCAAGAAAATTATCAAAGAGTATGGGTTTTTACCTTCTTAATCTAAGACAACGGCACTGATTTCTTGGATCAAGGGCGCTCCCAGACCGCTATTCAAAAGTCCACCAGCTGTGAAAGGGGGTGGTGTGTGTGAATATTGTTAAATCAAATTATGGAGTTCGGATGTCTTAAGTACAGTACCTCGGAGGTTAAAACATTAATGTACAAAACTGTAATTTTCATGAGAAATGATCATATATTTGTGTTGAGTCATTACTCAAACTTGATCTTATTTTATGAATAGTGTATTTATTTCTTACACTAATTTTAATTCGCTGTTTCTTTCAAGTCTTAATGATTTAAAAGAAATAAATTTTATATCCTTTGGCATTAGCAAATGGTACAGTCCAAAGATTCATTTACTTTAAATGATAAAAATAGTCAGTAACATCAAAACGAAACAAAAATGAAGAAAGATGTAAAAAAAGAACGAAGAAAAGAGTTCAGCTACACGCTCTTTGGAGATCTGCCAATATTCAACGGTACCATTTAGACTCGAAAACTGCTTCGTTAAGCATTTTCCTTGCCAGGTCTTTCTTGATCTTTATTTCATTACTTTTTCTATGAAGTAACTTTCAAATTTACCCTAATTAAATTAATATTAGTAGTTTATTTTGAGTAAAATGAAAACTCTAATTCCATGAATTTAAATTAAGTCATTCATTATTATAGTGTATTAAGTAATGAGAACCGGCAACGTTTGGTGTTTTGGTTACCATTGTTATAGCCGACCTACTTCAAGTATGCACATTTCAGTTTACATATATCTACAACCAAGTCGTCAATTATCATGATTTTTAATTAGAATTCATTTTGTGATTTTCTCTGGAAATTCGGTTCCTGCTGTACCAGTATTATATGCTGTTTCCAGTATTATACGCAGAAATTAACATGCATTTTATTTTTACGTATATTCATTTCATCATCTATCATTATTAATATATAATAATTAAATATTGTAGTTAGGTCGACGAGATGGTAAAGTTTATCTGAATGTCGCTTTCGATTTTTGTTTTCACGATTTTACATAACTGAATCTGTAGTTTATGAATCAGTCATAATGGGTAAATAGATTCTTAAAATCCCATTTATTTTTATGATAAATTATATCTTAAAGGTAGCACGAATTGTCACCACCCACTTTTTATCGGATGGGTTCTTACACATCTTCCTTGTCCAAAGTTCGATAAGGCTCGGTTCTCCCATTTCCTCAAAGCTAGGAAGAAAAGCATTTCTCATCATGTTATTTCGTAAGCGATGAGGTAAACTGGTGATGGAAGTCAGCAAATCATGGGCGGCGATTGTCTCAGTTGTTTAAACTTATTGATGTTCATTTCAAGGTGCTGAAAATGTTTAGCAATAACTAGTGTGGCAATTACAGTCGTAATAAAAGTTCTTGTTACATATATAAGAATTTTTCACTTGTGTTTACCAGTGATAATGAGAGAGAGAGAGAGAGAGAGAGAGAGAGAGAGAGAGAGAGAGAGAGAGAGAGAGAGAGAGATTTATGAGGAGGAAAATCGTATCCTGCACCTCTTATGCATTTCATATTAATTCTTTTCATATAGTTCCTAAACACTTCCAATAATTTTTCGTGCTCCTCCTTCGGTACTAAATCTGTGAAAACTGTAAGGAAATACCAGAAAAACTTGGCTTCAAAGCTGACGATCATTTGTTTGGAAAAAAAGACCTAAATAAAAGATCAGAATTTAGGAGTTGACTCATTCGATAACTTCCTTTGGAATCTAATTTGAGCTCATCCCCTTTACCTTTGTCCTTTCTCTTAAATCTCCGAGGACTCCATTACCGTATGCCTACCTCTTCTACCCGTCCTCCTAATCCTCCTCACCCTGGCTTTATGTTTTCTACTTTTTCATAGAACATTTGGTGATGGAGTTTCTCTACGGTACCGAAAAAGTTGAGAAACTAGGGGAAATGTGTTTGTACGTGTGTGTGAGAGAGAGAGAGAGAGAGAGAGAGAGAGAGAGAGAGAGAGAGAGAGAGAGAGAGTACGATCTAGTAGACCACCGTTGAAGCTGACATGACATGCCAAATTCAATGCAACTTTGAGATAGGTAGTAAAACACTAAACAACCTACTATAAGTGTCTAACAGATTACCAAAGCCAAACGATGGTACATTTAATGTAATCTATTTGTTCAGTATCGTGAATAAAAATATAGGTTTCTTAATTCCTTGTATTAAATCAATAAAAACAGTAATGTTGTTTCATATATTCGTTATGGTATAAAACACATATTTTCAACATTATATTTTTTGTACGATTGTTGTTAAAATTTCGTCACAAAAGGATTGTTTCAAACATAAATGTAGAAATAAAACATTGACAGGTCGAGATTAGGTACACTGTTTTAGTTATCATGTTCGATTCCCCTTTTGAAATTGGGAATCAAACAGACTCCCGAAAGTCCTCTGTACCCATACATGATTATCTAGAAAAAACCTGGGAGATTTTTTTTAAAATAGTCGTCAGAAGCCAGCTGTATGACAAAAGTGTTATTACCGTCATATATGACAAGTGTGCATGTATTTGTGGACATGAGTAAATTGTGTGTCCTTTTTTATTTTGTTTCCTAAAACTTTAACGGTGACCGATTGATAAAAGTGTCTTATTCCTGCTAATTGACTATGCTCGACAACAAATTAGTTTATTTGGGATGTATGCCTGATTTTTGTTCATTATTCTATATAAGTAATCGGAAATGTTATAAAATCAGCCATGAATTCATCATTGACTGAAAAAATCTTAAGTTTTATAATCCTGCCTCACGAACTGAAGGTTTAAGCGGATATATATATAGGATGAATTTATATTTTGGAAAATTATCTAAATGCACTTATAAACTTTCCGCTTGACTCGGTTATCATGATAAAAAAAATTAGCATAAACTAAATACACAAAAGTATAAACACGCGAACAGTAACCCAAACTCAAATTTCAAAGTCTGTAGTCACAAACGAAGTAGAATGTCGCATAAACTCTGCTGTATCAGAAAAGTCATGCTTTATATCGACATCAATATGAACACCGCCAGTCAGCCTGTCCAGATTGTTCATAGAATACTGAGAGACAGAAGGAGAGAGAGCGAGAAAGTTCACTTTCGCAAAAAGAAAAAAACAAAGAATCCAGTTTCGTAAATCTGTTCTGCACATGCAAAGGTTAGTTTATTTTTTTATCTACGTTAGATTTTTTTAGCGATCATAACACTTGCCTCTGTGTGGTTTGAGTTTTGAAATTCATGAATGCTTCAGTTTTCAGAAAAATTGAATTTATGGTGTCCTGCGAGAGACAGAGCGAGTCCATATTTCTGTAGAGCTTGGCAATATAAAAAATACGCCTTTCTACCATCGCTTTTGACCGTGAACCATGAGACAATTAAAACAAATTTTTATTTTTACGATTGATTAGAGAAGCTTTTTTTGTGAAGATTTTCTGTTTCTGAGTAAAAATACGGATTTTTCTTTTTCCGTTTAGAGTAATTTCCACAACAGCGGACACAAAAATCAATAATAGAGGGTGAATGCTCCACCTCATGGACATCAGACAAGCTAGATCATCAGAGTTATACATACTATTATTCATATATTATACAGACTAGCATTATACATACCAGCTTTTTCTCTTGAATGGGTTGCAGTAAGGGAAATAGTTGATAGCTACAACCTGAAGTTATTTAATATCGCTGCCTGTCTTTCTCTCTATCTGAGAAACGTATTGGTCATCATTTGTGGTGACATTCCCTTTTCGTTACATGGTTCACATTACCTAAATACCAAACCATTTACCCTCTCTTTTCTGGCTGGTGATAGGACCAAAGTAATTTTCTTTTCATCAAAAACGACCGCAGAAGCGAAGAATGGGCTCACTTTCACTGAATATAAAAACTGTTCTTATAAGATACATAGTCATGACAAGCGTATCAGCAAAGAAGGAGGAGGAGGAGGAGGAGGAGGGGAGAGAGAGAGAGAGAGAGAGAGAGAGAGAGAGAGAGAGAGAGAGAAGAGAGAGAGAGAGAGAGAGAGAGAGAGAGAGAGGAAGCAATATCCGACATGTGCATTATGTATCGCATGGTTGTACATATAGAAAATTTCGTTCCATAAATCTTTTATTCCCATAAAATGTATTTACTGCGGTAAAATTAGGATACCCGAAATAACAGTTGAAACGAATAATGAGGCATTGGTTTGATGCAACCAGACTCATACATTTTTTGTCATATTGTAAAAATCTATGATATCAAAAGTTTCCATTCTCTTGTACATTGTCTTAGCATGGAGAAAAAGGGATTGCACGTTAGCCAGCATTCGACAGTGTTTTTTTTTATTTTAAAGGTACACAGAAAATCAAATCAGTATCATCATGTAATTCCCGAGCAGCACTAGTGCTATTTGGCAGAATTGTAAACAAAAATCAACTTTCGTGCTGCTGATGATTTTAACCAGAAAAATGTACTGCATGTTTTCATAAAAAAGAGGAAAGCTGAAGATCAAACAGTTATTAAAAAGGATGAAAGAGTTTTTGATAGTCTGTATCCCTTTGAAAGCATAAAAAAAAATAGAGGTGGAATCACGACACAGTTTGTATAGTGAGATTGATTGCATGCAACTGGTGCTTTTGTTTAAAACCATGAAATAAAAAAAAATGAAATTGGGCATTTTCTACTTTCCAACTTCACCATCAGCCTCCCATCATCTTGCTCAATCAGCCAAATCCTCATCACAAAAGAACTCTTCTATATGCTAATAAATTTCTCAAAAATCTGCTTCCGGGCTCATTTGCAATCACTTGACGCATTGCAAATGCGTCCCTCGACTCAAGGGGAAGAAGATGACAACTGAAAAATGAACAGTTTTACGATTACGGAGTCTTGACTTATCTTGTACACAATCCTCATATATAACTTTATCTGCTTACAAATTTAATCATTTCGTAGCTAGGTAAGCTGAGCCTTTATGAAAGACTCCTTTTTTTTTATTAACAGTATTCATAAATAACGTCTGGAAGATTGCATGAATTTATTTTTCTGTATCAAACGACTTGAATGCCAAGGTAATGGTGTTGAAATTATCGCTGATAAGATCTGTTATGTCTATCACGTAAAATAATGCTGGATCCTCGAACAGATTAATTTTATTATCTGTGTGAAGGTATGTCGACTATAAATTCTAATTTTAATCTTATTACCGTTGCAAGAGATGAATATCATGTTGCAAATTAATAATCTTGGAGTTTCTCTCTTGATTCACCGTCTTCTTATAATATTTCAGTTCTTGCATTTTATGCTTCATATTTTATTCCACTGGGTCTAAATGTATTCATCTTGATATGGCATCATAATCATGACAGGGTCAAGTGAAAGGCTAGTAATGCACTTGTACGTCTCCAGAAAAACCCAGGATATGCATTAGAAATCTGAGTCAGTTTTTTTCAGCAGCAGCTGTTCAAAATGCTTCGGAATAACACGCTGATTCAATAAAATTTTATTTTAAGAATATGGCGATATTCGTTTTGAAACAAAAGAACGCATTCGCAAGAAAAAAAATTAATATTTGTGTTAAATACATACGGCATATCGAAATGGTGATATGCCAGGACAAGTCATGCTAACGATGCAGAAAAACAGAAAATCATAAAGGATCTTCAAGAGATACGTCACACTTAACGGGTGATGTGATCCAGATTCCGTATCAGCATGAAATATGACACCGTTTCAAATATAAAAAGTAGAATTTTTTTCTGGGTTTACGACACTTTTGACAGTCGTAGATTACGGGGAGCGGTATAAATTGCTATTCGTATAGTTATTTTGATAGTATATAGAACTGTTCCATGGGTTCTCATATAAATGTTACTATCGACCAAGGTCTGCAGTCTCCTGCATTATTCTGAGATTCATTTGTTTATTAATTTTTCTCTTAGAATTTGCAATTAAACGTAATTACTTCCGTGCCAAGTTTGCCCTGCTCCGTTCGTATTTATAGATTGCCATTGATTACAATATATATATATATATATATATATATATATATATATATATATATATATATATATATATATATATATATATATATATATATATATATATATATATATATATATATATATATATATATATATATATATATGCATGTATGTGTAGTTCTTCATGGGTATCTATGTTCGTCAACAAAGTACATTTCTTCCCTGTCTTGAATGTCTGGTTTCAACGCTAGAGTTCAAGTTTCGTATTATTTAGGCACAGATTCACGCAACTAACAACAGTGCAGCTTTCCACGTCTGTGTCATAGATCAAACAGTAATAGCCATTCCTTGCTTTCTCATATGATGGCATTGCCGAACTATTGACTTGGAAACGCCGCTTTTTATGATCCAAGCAGTATTTTGAAGTAACAATTATCCGGCCAGAACGATTGCTCAACGCCATTTAAGAGCTTCCCAGTAGCCTAGGATCAAGTTCTCCGAATGGTATTGTTGTCAGAAGAAATTAATAACGGCGAACGCTTCCGAAAAACATAACTCATTGGCTACATTAATAGGTGCTGAAAAAATGCTTCTGGAACTTGTTGTTTTGGTTAGCATAGTTCTTCTCTCTTCAATTTCACCGTCTCTCCAGGGTAAATTATTTTAGAAAGGGATCAAAGTGAGTTCATGGGTCAGGAGGTAAACCGTATATGTCTTGTCGCCCATGTTATTGGCACTTCCATTACATTCTGCTGCCATATTCTGAACTCCATTTTCTGCTTGATGCATGCATGCGTCTGTCATTCGACCTCAACAGCCATTGTCTGTTGGATACAGTTTAATTTCGTTTTGTCTGAACCCCAAACCTACAGTGTACGAAAACTCTCTAGACAACTTGATTAAACAGTAACGCATAGAAGATTCGCTGTCGAATTCTGGCTTACCTGCCGGGCTCAGCAGCCAGTCATGATGCGACCACTTGTCACGTGACTTATACGTTACACATCCAGTTTCCGTTTGTTTGCCCAGCCATATTTGTCAATTGCTTTCCATCGGGCTGATGAGACAATTGCTTTTAACAATTTTGTTTGATGTGGTAACTGAAACTCTGTATCACGAGATAATGAAGCCACGATTTAAAACAAAACAGTACAGATTAATTATTGTCATCAGTTTACTGAAACTATTATTTTGAGTAAGTAACTGTAAGGTTGATGACCTGCGTTTATTAAAATCAAACAAATGCCAAATACTCGGCTCTAATGCATTATTTTATTCATATTAAACAGTGATCTAGAAGCGAGCAAAGTATACCAACTGAAAAGAAAAAACCATTAAGCAGTGACACATTCCGCTTTGCATGGTCATTCTATTTAATCACGACGTTCGTAGTAAAAATAATGCAACATTTGACATTATATCCCAAGATATTTCTAAAATAATAAGATGAATGTTATTAAACTACTACCAGAAAAATTTACGCATCTCGATTAGTAATAATAATGATGCCTGAATGCTGTTTGATGGATTTTATATCGGTATGTATTTTGAATTATGCTTGTGTGTGGCATTTCACCGCCGTTGGAATAAGTTTGATATATCCTTTAGGTCAGGGGTTCTTAACCGGGGGTATCCATACCCCTTGGGGGTATGGGAACCAAATGCTGGGGGTATGGGACTCGATCTCTGGGTACTGGTATTTATTTTATTTAATGTATTAATTTATACTTGGGTAGAATGTTATTTCGACAGTCAAGTGAAGGGGGTATGGGACCATATTGGACAATCCACTGGGGGTCTGGAATCATCGAAAGGCTAAGAACCCCTGCTTTAGGTGATATTTACAATAATACCAAAATTAGATTTACATCGACTGTCTATTTTTACATCTGTTGATTGCTGCATTATCGTGGTTTTTTTATTTCACATTCGTGGAATAAACTGCCTCTCGGACCTCTGATTAACGTGGAATTCTGGCAATGCCCTGTTAAACGGGTGACGTGGAAATCAACTGAACTCTAAATTACATATGATGACCTCAGGCGATTCAAATTTCGGTTGAGCTATTACGAGATACAGACATCCATTTTCATTCCGTGGGGGTTAGTGGCGTCAGTGCACTTCACGTGGTTACTAAATGGTGTTTGCAGCGTCTCTTCGGCTTTACATGCATCTACTTTTTAGCTTTTTTTTTTACTTTATCTCCATTCCTGCTTCCTTTCCTCAATCTTGCTGTTCCTCCTCTCTAACCATTATTTCTCAGTGCAATCGTGGGTTTTCCTCCAGCGCCGCGTTTAGGTACTTATAATTCATTTACTTCATTTTTTGGATGTCTTTATCTATAAACTCCTACCAGTCCAGTTCCCTCTTTCATTGACCTAAGCCCTGAATGTCTGCAAGTGCTGGCCGGTAATAAAGTCACAGAAAAAAATTCACAAAAACAAAGTCACAATTTTCCCTAGAAAAAAAGCCACAGGACAGAAAGTCACATTAATTTACAGTCTTTTGCTTATGTTTTTACGGTAATCCCCAACGGCTTATACTAAACACCCCACAAAGGTGGATACATACAGGGTTAAAACCCTTGGGGGTCATCATCTAAGAAATATTAATGTGACTTTTTTTCCTGTGAATTTTTTCCGTAAGTATTTTACATGTGACTTTTTTTTTACCTGGATTCCTGCAAGTACCCTAGCCCTTGGCTTGACAGCCTGAATTTAAAAAAAAAATAACATTGTTTATCACTACTCCTAACGGTAAATGAAACGAAGCAGCACTGTGGTGATCGTCCTAAGGAATGGACACATGTCACTGAATATGATAATAAGTTTATTTGGGCATAATTATTTGTAAAACTGATGATGTGACATTTAATCCTCTTCATAGGGGTGCAATAGGTTTTGTGGAACTCCTGCAACAAATGTTCATCTGTATTCTTTAATTAACCTTGGTCATGCAACAGCAAACTGCTTCCGACGAAAGGTTTCCAAGGATTATCCATTATAATCATCATGCAAATACACGTTATTTCAGTCGGTTTCATTATTTTTCATTACAGTTGGCTGCAGTATAATTTATAACTGAGATCGTTTCATTTTATCCATTTTATTCCAAACAGATCCCCTGCTTCCTCATGAGTGTTTTTATGGATTTGTGGAGATTATGGTTTTTTCTTATTCTTATCCGGTTTATATTTAGTTGTTGAATATATTTACGTGATTTGTCTAAAGATAAGCCATGGCAATAAAACTTGAGATTTGTGCAACACGGCTTACGTTGATTCTAGAGCTAATGCGGATGGAGTAAGATTTTTCCAGAAATGCTTTGGAAAGGGGAAATAAAGCAATTAATAACTGCACGGCAGTTGTTACATTCGTCTAATCAGTTGGCTATTTGTAGAAGACTGAAAACATTTTACGTTACTCTGTTATTTTTAAATAGTCTTTGCTCAGGAAAACTGAAGTAGTAAAATATATTTCCAAATATGAGGTAAGGATTATGATTTTTTTGAAAAATTATTGCGAGATAGTATGTTTTGCAAGTAAACCAACCACTAGAAGTCCTATATTGAAATTTTTTAGTTAGTTTTCATTGAATATGATGCCAGTTTCAGAGCACAGTCTCCTTGGTTGTCATTTAATTGACATTGATTACATGACAGTACTCAACAACCTGTTCGAATGTTGCAAAAAGCGTTCTTACCACAAAAGCATTACCGTGGACAAAGTTACGTAATTTATAGACATTAAGGCAATAATATTATAATCATTCCGATTATACAGAGGGTTTCGACAGGCAGGGGAGATAAATAAGTGGAGGAGCAAAATCTGAACTCGGAGCCCTAAACAATAGAGACACATCATATAAATAGGAGAACTAGTAGGGACGAGGGAATACAGAGATAAAATGCACTTGGTGAAGAAGAACTCAAAAATTGCGATTTTAGTCTTGTTAATAACAACAGATATATTTTTCTTTTGATAGGCAGCAATTTCTGAGTTAATTCAAAAGGTGATTTGCCACACTGGTGACCTTTATTTACAGCATAGACACAGACAAGCCAAAATTATACTTGAAGAATTTGTGTTCATATATTAGGGAATCAACATATTGAGGTAAAAGATACAAAGAAATTAAATGTAAACGATTTTACGATAAATTTACCTTAGATTCGATCTTCACGTCATATATCAAGAACAAAGAAATGACGCAGTATATTAAACAGAAACAAACAGAAAGAGATTATTAGATAATCGTGTTGGAACAGCGTTAGAGCATAGTACGTTTTGCACCAGCCTCAACACAACAATAAGAAAAGTCAGGTTGAGTAATTTCAAAAGTTATTTTATCTTACTTTTTGCTGCTGATTATTAATAAAACAGGAAATCAGAATATAAATGACATAATATTACCTCTTTACTTTGGCTGAAAGGGGGTATAATTGTTCATGCTGTCCGGGATGGTAAATTACTTTTAAAGTCGTTATCACTCCACGAGATTAAAAGGCCTCCGAAAGGCTTAGTTAAATCAAAGAGGAGGGAAAGGAACTCCTTCTTCGGGGTGTTCCTCCGCGTCGTCAGATGAATGTAAAGTTATTTTAAAGTTGGTAAAATTATTAGTACAGTGGCTTACATGCTTGCTATCATATACAAATAACAGAAATTTACTTTCACAGTCAAAAACGTTCTCCCTATTTCTGTGTAAGAATTCTCTTAAGAGTAGATTGCCACTATCACACTAACAGGCCAAACTAGATATAAATTTATATTTACTTATCAAGTTACAGCAGAAATTAAACAAACAGACTTTAGATAAAAATAACAGATTAGAATGAAATATGTAAATTAACAAACGCATGTTGAATAAAAAGAAGCAGATTCAAATAAACAAACATCCACCGTTACTCCTAAACAAACCCTTAATTGAACTCCAGGACCGCGTGTGTATATTCTCTTTCGATAAATGTTTCATTCTTTGTTGACTCTGAACAGAGGGGCCATTCCCATAAGATTTCTGTTGTGTCTCACCAAACGTCCGGTTTCAAGTTGATCGCATAGATCTCTTTTGGAAAAGTAAATTAATAGTGCTTTTTTTTATGTAACATTACTCTAAAACCAGGTATTCTTTGATATTCTTAGTTGAGAGAGAGAGAGAGAGAGAGAGAGAGAGAGAGAGAGAGAGAGAGAGAGAGAGAGAGAGAGAGAGAGAGATTTTTTAATTGATGATATAATCCTGAGGATTTAGTAGGCCTTTCTGAATTTGCTTATTTATTCTGTTTACAATACCTATTTTTTCATATTTCACTATAAAATGTCAACAGTGCATAGTGGTTTTAGTTCTTGATATCAATTTCGACAGTTTGTTACTGACTTCCTTTGATATAATTTTTTGTAAATATGAGAATTTTTAAAAGTTTCTGAATTCATTGTATAATTGTTTAAGAGAAAAATTATAGTTATTATTTCACCAAACAACCGAAGTCCATAAAAGCAAATGTCCAGCAGAGCTAAAAAAAAAAAAAAAAAAAAAAAAACAGTTGTGTTGCTATATTGCTCTAGCCGTCACTATTGTTGTTTGAAGCCTGTTTTCGTTAGTTTCGTCTTCATCATCAAGATTATCTAACTTAATTGTAATTATAATAAAGCTTTCTATTTTCTCGAATAACATGTTTATTATGATTTCCGTCTTTGTCATAATTTTTCATTCAGTCACCATGATTGCTTGACCCGAACGCCATTGGCTTTAGCCCATTTTCAACGTTGTAAACGTCGTTATTTGTTTATCTCTCTAACTGCAGTAGATAATTTTTTCTTTTTTTTCACATCCATATCGGCTTACAGTCATGTGTCACCTCGAGCACTTCGGTAGCTTCATCCAAAATAGAGGACTGAGTAAGAATTGAAAATTCTAATACCCGTTGCCGCCAAAAGAAACGCTATACCTGAAGAGTTGCTGTTTTTGTTATTTTCCGACATTATCCCGTGGGCTGAGCAAAGAATAATATCAGAGATTGCTCAGAAACAATTCTTAAACAAATAAGGGAAATTGTAAAAGGTACATATTCCTAAAGTGAAAGAGCTATTAGTATGGTCTGAAAGAAGATTGTGTATGGAATGAAAAACTCGAATGCTCAGAGATATCGTAAGAAAAACCACTATATATATATATATATATATATATATATATATATATATATATATATATATATATATATATATATATATATATATATATATATATATATACATACATACATACATATATACATACATATATGTACTGTATAAATCAATATTGTATGCTGATATATGTTTTTTCTTATGGTATCTGAACATGTGTATGTGTATGTGTGTCGGGTTGCATGCCCGAGCGTAATAGATTTCGTAACAACAATTCCTTCTGACGCCTTTCACGGAGAAAAGAACGGAAATTGCCTTAACGGATATTTAAAAAGAATAGAAAAAATCCACTTGAACATGTCCAAATTTGCTGTAAGGAGAATTTATAAATGTGTGATAGCAAGCAGAAAGAGTTTCTGTCACAGGTACACGAATGTTGCGTTGTCTCGTTAAAAGGGGATGATCGGCTTTAAGGATTATAAATGGCCGGGACAGAAGAGATTATGCGTTCTGGACTGGCTGTGACGTTTCAAGAGAATATATGACAACATGGGGAGATGACCATAACAAGGGAGTTATCCAGACAATTTTTCAAGGTCTTAAAGTTAATCTACCTGTTTATTTACTTTTGTTTTTTTAGCAGTGAAGGTCAAAAAGTCTTTGAAGGAAACAGATGAAGAGCATAGCACTGAATTTCATAAAATAGCCTTGAAAATGGAAAATTACTTATATATTCTAATGTAAATTACAATAAAATTTGATTTGCATTTACCAGAAAAGTTATTTAATTAAATATTGTAAATCATATTATACTACATTTTTTATGAAATAATAAGGTAATTGTCCCCTCTGTACGCGTTAAAGCGCTTCATAAATAAAGTGAAAACTGTAATCTGTTTACGTTTTTAGGAGCAATTCATTAGTTGATTGAACTACTGTGAAAAATATAATGAAGGCCAGAAAATTGTTTAGTAAAGTGAAATATATTCTGAAGCTGATAAACTGATGCTATTCATTTCTAAAAAGATTGAAAAGCCATATTAACTTGATATATGCGATATTTTTTAATACTAATTCTTAACATTAAAATGGTGAATATGGTTCATCACGTGAATTGGGCCAAAAGGACATTTCCATAACCATAACCGTACATCATATAGCTTGATTCTGGAATGCATCCATCCAGTGACCCCTATCATGGAACCATCTGTTGAGTAGAACTAAGAATTATTAGTTTAAGAATGTCATTTATGAATTACCGCATTCTTAACGCATTACTTACAGTAGTGATCATTTCCTTTGTTCACTTTCTGATGCGATACCACTCTATGCATATAGTTACGCTTCGAACATGAGTCAAGTGTTATTAAATCTTTCTAGTGACATTCATGTTTCTGGAAGCAAATACCCACGCATACAAACACACAAAGAGACTCACACACACGTATCTTTAATATATATATATATATATATATATATATATATATATATATATATATATATATATATATATATATATATATATATATATATATATATACTCGCAATCTTACATACATACATGCATACATGTATATGTACATTATCTCTCTCCCCAAAAATATGTTATTTTTTACTTCTCTTTCCTCCCCTTTCTTAGGGACAGGGAGAAAACAAGAAATATTTAGCTGATGGTGACAGGGAGAAATGACTTGAAGAATTTTTTGAAGAAAAAGGAATTAGAACAGGCAGAAAAACAGAAGGGAATGTGAGTGAGAAAATAAGAGACAGTGAAAGTGTATGTGTATAGCAAGGGAGGTTAAGCGGATTAGTAAATGGTGGTGGCTCTAAGTAAAAGATAGCATTCAAAAGAAGTGATTACTCCCTTTAAGAATACTAGAAAAAAAGTGATTACTCGATTCAAGTCAAAGGAAAAGAAATTAAACGCCAGTGATTCCTTTATAAATAAATATAGTATAAATAGAGGTTTTAGATTCAAAACAAAGCTTTGAATGACAAATATTTAAGAAGAACACTTCAGTAAGAACAATAGGGGAAAAAAGAGAGCGACAGTTACTCGGTATCTATAAATAACTCTGTATAAAGTGGACAATTACTTTAAACAAAAGTAGATTTGTGAACAAAAGGAAAAATATTAATAAAAGGTTAACCACGCTGCCTGTGAAAGT
The DNA here is from genome assembly GCA_039081455.1 of Macrobrachium rosenbergii. Taxonomy (NCBI): domain Eukaryota; kingdom Metazoa; phylum Arthropoda; class Malacostraca; order Decapoda; family Palaemonidae; genus Macrobrachium; species Macrobrachium rosenbergii. Next base: position 14,067,192 of record JANJGK010000005.1, on the reverse strand, counting down.
AAACCTGGGTTTTTATTTTTTATTTATTTATTTATTTTTTTGTAGTTCCTAGACCTGAAACCCCTTATCAGGATGGTAGATATTGCCCTCTAATCTATTTCCTTTGATAAATCCCCTGAGCTCCTTAATGTTCACTGCTACAGCGCCATTTTGAGCTCTTTTTGGACCTATAGATATTGTCCAAATGTGCATATGTTAAATAAATGAAAATAGAGAAAGGTTTTACCGTATTAAATAGCATTTTCTAAGGGGGATATCTGAATATAATAGTTCCACGGACGCTTTTATAATTTTTCAGGAAGGATGTAGTTTTATCGTGATTATTACAAGCAATAATACTAACGTGTTGAATTTTCCTTTAAGACAGGAACGTCATTTGTGATATAAACTTGTTAATATTCTTCTGATATTTAAAATACAATTCCCCTTCTCAAAAGAGCTTTAGAGCTTCTATTCTTACCTGGAATATGGGATATCTAATCTATATCAATCCGTGAGAGAGAGAGAGAGAGAGAGAGAGAGAGAGAGAGAGAGAGAGAGAGAGAGAGAGAGACAGACAGACAGACAGACAGACAGACAGACAGACAGACAGACAGACAGACAGAGGGGGGTGTGGAGTTAGTGTTGTAAAAATTCTAAAATAATTTCACCGAAAACATTAATTCCAAACTCTCGTATCTAAAAAAAATTATATTAGGTTGTTTCATTTTGGACGTTAATTGCTCGTGCCAGAATAAGTTTTTAATCTTATGAATACTGTTTGTTTGATGCATCTCTCTCTCTCTCTCTCTCTCTCTCTCTCTCTCTCTCTCTCTCTCTCTCTCTCTCTCTCTCTCTCTCTCATGTATATATATATATATATATAGGAGAGAGAGAGAGAGAGAGAGAGAGAGAGAGAGAGAGAGAGAGAGAGAGAGAGAGAGAGAGAGAGAGTTGAAATTGATCGAATACTCCTAAAATTTCAATTTTTTTCCTTTACCCAATCTCCTACTGAAGATTTATGGAATGGGGGGCTACAAGGAAAAAATACCTCCGCTGTTACCAACGTTGCAGCGTCCTCCCAAAATCCGTTAACATGGGATGAGACCATCATACTCAACATCGATATCTCGATGGTAGTTGTCCTTTAGGTAAGCAAACATGGCGGTAAAGATGCAAAGAAATGCCAAGGGAGGGAAACAGAGGGGGATTTAAGAGAATTAAGCTGCAAACGGTTGCGTTTTCTATAAATTGTTAATTTATGAAAATTAACCTATAAAGCCAAGCACTGGGGTACTTCCATCCAATCTGCAACTAAAACAGTGAAAAGAGGGAGTTGGAGTGGTTGGACAGCACGTTAGAAGAAAGGAAGTGGGAAATGGAGTAAGTAAAGGGCTAAAAAGTGGGTGCAGCTAAGGGCCGAACGGACGCTGGAAACAACCTTTGATGATCCCTACATTGCACCACGTGAGGCGCACTGACGGAACTAACCTCCTACAGGGCACTTGTTTGGATGTTGCTTATGTGTCTGTGAAGTTTACTCGTAACTGATGTGGGATGTACATTTCCACATCAAAGCAAATGTAATTCTGTTGTCTATGCTTTTTGTTTTTTTCTTGTCTAGATTTTGTTTTCAAGTGAGGCATTGAATGCTTCTTTTTTAATGAGTCAGTCTTTCGGCAACATATTTGTTCCATTCTCTGTTATATTTTTGGAATGAGCCTTGAATGGCTTCAGTGGGAAAACATTTGGCTAAATTTTTTCAGTTCACTCATATAAAGAGAATAGTCAAATGAATCCAGATTAAAAGAATAAAAAACAATCAATATCTCGTCTACGAAAAAACCCACGAGAACGAAAGTACGAGCTCTATTCTGTATTCTGATGTCATCATGAATTATACATTTTCAAGAGTGCAAAATTATTTTTTTTATGTTAAAAAACTACAGGTGGAAAATGTTCCTGATAAATTACTTGAATTATCTTTGCTTATTCTGTTAAGTATTATTTAACAGAAAATTGTATGATGGCTGTCTTCACTAGGTCGTTATTTAGTAAGTTAAAAAAGTCTCTTCCTGGAGATTTGCTTGGCGAAAGGGGTGAGAATTTTACTAAAGAATGACTAGGTGTGCCTCGTTACCTGATAGAGATACGAAAGACAGCTTTTGTGGGGTAGGTTACTCTACCGTGGAGAAGGTTTGTAGTTTCCTGATGACTGTTCTTTCCTGATATGAGGCAGACCTACAAAATATGATTTATTTTTCAGTTATCCGACAGTATATTCTACATTAGTGAAACTGGATTTTTCATTTAAAATTTTAAATGATGCTAATCGCTGTAAACTGAAGATTCATACATCAATTATTGAAAATTCAGCAGCATCTCCTGATTACACATGATTCGATGCGATATGTAAAGATTCCAAATTTTTACCATGAATATGCTTGGTAACACGATCATAAATCCATTATATGGATATTACTAATGAGTGTAAGAAATTCATCGTGCTTTATTAAATTTTCTATCTAACCGTCTCTAAATAGTCTCCTCGCGCATGTCCGCCTTACTTTAAGTTCAACATTGTATGATGGGAATTTTCCCGTGTAAGATATTCTATTATTCACTAAAGAACATTTTGTACTCGATAGATATAACTGGTTGTATCGCCTAAGTTATAGATGAATTAAAATTGGTCGGGAAATTTATATATAGATACTCCGTTAAGATTTTACCGAACAAGAAAGCAACACCCATTACTTGCTGTTTATTTATGAAAAAAAAAATAGTAAACAAAACATTTCCGTCAGAAACTCATCATTTGAAAAATCATATTTTTTAAATGGTCATCACTGAATAGACTAATCGATTGCTTATTAATCTTTAAATCTATTTTGCTGGAAATTAATCTTGGGAACAAAAGCGAAAGACATTTGTTAGGGTTTCTCTGTCTAAAATGGAGATGACATTTTTATGTGGCTGCAAACATTTCTCTCGACTTTTCAAACAAATTCATATTTCTGAACTCTTGCACATCTGGATACGAAATAGATGTTAGAACAAGGCTGCCTGTCGAGATCTAGTAAGGAAAATATTCTTTTGAAATTCTGTCCATAGTTATATGCTTAAGTCCTTAACAAGGAGGTAAATAATTGATCGATAAAAAAAATGTAATTTCACCTTATGCAGACTGAAACTTAAACACCAAGAGAGAAATATAATAGAAAATAAAATCCTTTCATTCAGTCTGTTCGAGAATCCATGAAGAAAATTATTGTAAAGAACGATGCCATGTCAACAAAATCGAAATACCACGAATGTTTTTTTTTTTTTTTTTCTGAAGGTCGTCGATTCATAGCTTCCTCCTGTTTAATGTTTGAAAGAGAGGGAATTTCTTTGTCCCGTTTTCTTTAGAATTTCTCGTTCGTTCTCTTATTTAGGCGAGTCGTTGCATCAAAATGAATAGTTCTTCTTTGCTTTCAGGTCTCTTTGTTCTTTGTGGCTGCTCAGCCGTGCATGAAATGGTTCGGGGTCTAGACTTTCACGCGGCTCTGTGGAACAGATGTGTCTATCTATCTCCTCTCAGATTATCACCTCTTTCTTAACATGTAGGAAAAATATGTTTCACTTTTTGAAATCATTGCCTTTTCTGTGGGATGATAAAGTCTTAGTTGCAATTTTACATTACGTTTCCTCTATGTGACTTATCTTTATTATAGATAAATTACCAAATTGTATGAATGCTCAAAGTTCTTGTAATTTTATTTTTTACCCTAGCCAGTGGCTGTGTATCCACCAGTATCTGTTTTTCTGTTTGGCTGACTAACATCATCATTGATGAACTTACATAATTTTTTCCTGACTACCTTTTCAGATGAATGCAGAAGGAAATCAATTAAATTTTCATACTTTGGAGGTGACGAGTTATCTAGAAATACTTATCAGTTCTCTAAAATCAAGTTTTCTAGATAGATGGTTCAAAGAACAGATGATCAAAGTTAGATACATACATATTAATCGAAAGTCAGGTCATATTAATTTTTTCTACTGAAGTACCTGTGCTCCCTATGAGTGAATACATGGCATATAATCACTAATTTTTCGTAACCGATGATTTATAAGTAAAAAAAAATAATATATATATATATATATATATATATATATATATATATATATCTATATATATATATATATATATATATATATATATATATATATATATATATATATATATATTCTCTATCTGCAAAAATCTGAATTAAGTCAGGATAATGCTATTATAGTATAACATGTAAGCTTATCTAAGACATGTCAAGGGGAAACAGGAAATACTCTAACTTTTGTTGTTTTTATTATATAAATAGAATATCCTCCGAACCGAATACAAAATTAAATTGCTGGAATTCTTTGCCTACATCTTCATCCTGAAACATCCATCCCTCAACCCTCCATACATGTATAATATTCCTCTAAAGAAGACAACCAGATATTGGAAAATGTTCACCCTCCTATCAGTCGTGGGTGAACTGACAGGTATTACTGTAGCAACTGTCCCTTCTGTCCGGGCATTGCTCTGATGACTGTCTCTTTTATCCAGAAATTACTATTGTGATTGTCCCTTTTATCCAGGTATTTCTGTGCTGTCTGTTCCTTTTATCCAGGTATAACTGCTGTGGTGACTGTCCTTTTTATCCAGGTATTACTGTGCTGTTTGTCCCTTTTATCCAAGTATTACTGCTGTTGTGACTGTCCCTTTTGTCCAGGTATTACTGTGCTGACTGTCTCTTTTATCCAGGTATTACTGTGATGAATGTTCCTCTTATCCAGATATTGCTGTGCTGTCTGCCCTTTTATCCAGGTATTACTGTGATGACTGTCCCTTTTATCCAGAAATTACTGTGGTGACTGTCTCTTTTATCCAGGTATTACTGTGGTACTGTCCCTTTTATCCAGGTATTATCGTGATGACTGTCCCTTTTATCCAGGCATTACTGTGCTGTCTGACACCTTTAACCAGGAATTACTGCCTGTCCGTCCCTTTTATCTAGGTATTACTGCGGTAACTGTCCCTTTTAGCCAGGTATTACTGTACTGTCTGTACCCTGTAACCAGGTATTAATGTGCTGTCTGTCTGTTACCTTTAACCAGTCATTACTATACTGTCTGTCCTTTTTATCCAGGTATTACTGTGGCGACTGTCCCTTTTATCCAGATATTACTGTGGTGATTGTCCCTTTTATCCAGGTATTACTATGCTGTCTGTCCCTTTTAACCAGGTATTTCTGTGCTGACTTCCCTTTTAACCAGGTATTACTGTACAGTCTATCCCTTTTATCCAGGTATTACTGTGGTGACTGTCCCTTTTATCCAGATAATACTGTGGTGACTGTCCTTTTTATCCAGGTATTACTGCGGCGACTGAAAAGCTTTTTCAATAATATATTTCTTTGGTCTCGGGTATATGAAATGTGGTATGATAAACCCGTAGAGTTTATTTACCATATCAGTTACAAAGGTAGGAGGGAAGAGTGTTGGGGGAAAGGGAGGGGGGCGGGGGTATGGGTTTGAAACCTACCCTATTATCTACGTTGGGTCAAATGATGGCCACGCGTCTAATTCTGTCGAGATCGGTCAGGCGCTTCGGAATTCAATAGCACTCAAATATTAAAACAAAATATTCACTTTTATAGTTATATATATATATATATATATATATATATATATATATATATATATATATAATTATAATCACATTAATACGTGATTTAGTTATAATTAATCACCACAGGTGCAGGAGAAGAAATAAGAGAATGGGTATATTTCTTGACAGGTTTCGACTTTGTATCCAATTCATTAACGAAAGACTGATACACAGTAACAACGTCAGTCCTTTTAGGATGAAATGTAAGGGAGTCTTTATTAAGTTTATTACATATAAAGTTTGCAACGAAACTTTTTTACCACTGACGCTGGCTGCTGAAGTGATTCAAAAAGACATTAACAATAAGGAAGAGCAGCTTGTAGTGTCCCTGATGTTAGGTGAGAATTTCTAGAAGGAAGCTTTGCTGCTATGTGACCACTATTTTTTAAAGAAGCGCCTCTTCCTCTTCCTCCGAGGTTAACCTGTGTTGTAATCTTCTCCAGGCCCCGCCCCCTCAAAAAATGCAATGTTAATGACAAAAGGACGTTGCGAAAAATAACGGAAGATAATAAAATTTCCAAGTACTTTCGTATTCTCAGGCAGATGCTCATCTTGTCATTCGTAACAAGGTTTAATAAGACTTATTAATAGAAACTGAATAGAGGCAAATACAGCACCAAAGCTTACAAGAGTCACTTATCCTAGATCATTGCTGAATGTCATGAAAATCTCTTCCAGTCAGGGAAGAGGGTATAATTACTCCACTAAATCGTAATTGGCATTAGATCGAAGACGCTGATCGCAGAAACCTAATTTAAGGAGGTTTATTTTGAAATCATACTTTATCTGACTTTCGAATTCCAATAAGTTTCATGTTTATAGATAGAATAATTTAATTTAAAATAAAATTTTACGTACGAAAGTTAATGTTACTGTAAAGAAAACTAATCTAAAATCGTCATTACTTTCAGTTCTAAATAATTTGTTTATCTCTCTCTCTCTCTCTCTCTCTCTCTCTCTCTCTCTCTCTCTCTCTCTCTCTCTCTCTCTCTCTCTCTCTCTCTCTATGTGGTAATTGTTTACAGTCGTCTTTGCTATGATAATTTATACAAAATGCCGATTAGAGAATTCATGTTTCATGTTCTTTTTGCTCATATATATATTCTAAACGGAATGGTTTGTAAAATATCCTCCGTATGTCCTTCACGCAGTCACGGAGACAAAAAGACTTGAACGCCTTTGAAGTACAGCACATTATTTTAACTAAGCTGAAACTTATTCATGTTCATAATAAACATGAAGCTTCTAATGAAACTGAGCAAATGGTCAAAATCATGTATGACGTTATCCCCAAAACTGTGAAGAAGTTCAGACTGAAGATGCAATGGTCGTAAGATTCCAGGTAAAATTCCATTAGTAAACATTATTGTTCCGAAAAGGGAAAGAACAAGACCCCATTAGTAGGCATGAAGTTCAGAATAACAAATGTTTCGATTTGGACGGTCCTTTAAATATTAACCAGGGTGGTGGGCCAGGCTCCTTAAGTCATGAATAATTGATATGGGGGAGAGAGAGAGAGAGAGAGAGAGAGAGAGAGAGAGAGAGAGAGAGAGAGAGAGAGAGAGAGAGAGAGAGAGAGAGCAAATAAATAATATAAACTTTGTTACCAATGGACATTTTCGCTTTCTTTTGAACAATGAAGTTATTTTAAAATTTAACCTCTTTTTTTATTTGTAGTTTATCCTTTCAACTTCCCACCATGTAAGAGTTAAACTTCTGTAACTGGATCTTTCCAGGATTTAAACTTCACACAAACACATACATACATACATACATACATACATACATACATACATACATACATATATATATATATATATATATATATATATATATATATATATATATATATATATATATATATATATATATATATATATATATATATATATATATATATATATATATATATTCTAGAACTTAGCGAAAGAGTGGAAACATTCAGTGTACAGGATTTTTTTAGTCTCTCTCTCTCTCTCTCTCTCTCTCTCTCTCTCTCTCTCTCTCTCTCTCTCTCTCTCTCTCTCTCTCTCTCTCTCTTTCCCGGATGTTTTCGAAGGTAAAAGTTTAGTTGGTGGGGAAAGAAAGTTCAGGTTTATAAGCTGATTGAAGTTCTTCCTAAGCACCAAGAAAAGCAATTTCTTGCAGGATTAGGGCGGATGGTGGTTTGTAAACTTGCACATGCGCACATGTACGCGATGAATTTCCAAACTCACCAAATAAATCCCACATTTCAGTGCGTTGATTCCAAAGTTTCATATATTTTCTTTCTAATTTTCGTCGAGTCTTTTGTTTCTGTAAGTTTTCATGGCATTTTTTATAGGAAAATTATGAACATTAGACACTGAAGACAATAAAAAGTTACAAAGTAAAAGGCAGTCATCAAAATAAATATTTAATATTTTCTTATTTTCGTTTTAATATTAATTCATTGAAAGAAATAGTAAATTTTCTTCAAAGTTACGGTAATGAGATATTTTCTTCCTAATTATTATTGCAGATATTTATCTTGCAAACTAATTCTTCCGCCCTACTAATATGAACCTGCTCAGAAAGGAATATTAATTAGAGAAAGCTATATGAATATCGAAGTTGTGAGATTAATTTAGTGAAACATACAAGTGGAAAATTGGATGACTTCTCAATCTCGCCTCAAATTCAGATTGCAGATACGTAAAAAAAAGGAAATACAACTTTTTATTATAACTCCTAGAAGGGTGACTCGAACTCACCTTATTGAAGATCATACTGAACGGTAATATTAGTCTTTGCGGAAAAATTACATAGATATCTCAAGAAAATTAAATCATAAATGGCCTTCGAGATTAAGTGCAGCCCGTTTTAATTATTTCATTTGCAAGAGCCTTCTGTTACATGTTATGCAAAACAGCAATAGAAAGATAAATTTTTGATGAATACATGGCTCTAGTTTAGACAGTTTTACGACCTCAGTATTTTATGATTACAACGTCAGTGTAGTGCCAGAGAGAGAGAGAGAGAGAGAGAGAGAGAGAGAGAGAGAGAGAAAGAGAGAGAGAGAGAGAGGGAGAGAGAGAGAGAGAGAGAGAGAGAGAGCTTTTTATTTCATAATTCGAAATGTGATACTACTGAAAAATTACCAGTTTGTGCCGTAATGTACTCAAATTTTGGTGCTATTACCGGGCAACTATAATCCCACAGTATACAACAGCAATTTCTTTTTATTCTACTTATTTTTCTGAGGCTTTTTTTCATAAAATAAGACTTGTAACAAGAATATGAGAACACTTCTCGGTTATGATACTGGAGTCAAGACATTTGTTGATAAATGAAAGGAAATTGTACCCTATAGTTCATGGAAGTTATCTAGCTTTATCGATTATAAAAAAATAGAATGATTCCGAACAACAAACAGGGAACAAGAAAATTCAGTTTCGTATATCATGTCATCAGTACATAAGAAGAGAGGAGACAAAGATAAGTATGCCTTTGTTTTACCAGACCACTGAGCTGATTATCAGCTCTCCTAGAGAGGGCTGGTTCGAAGGATTAGATTTATTTTACGTGGCTAAGAATCAGTTCGTTACCTAGCAACGGGACCTACAGCTTATTGTGGAAACCGAACCACATTATAGCGAGAAATGAATTTCTATCACCAGAAATAAATTCCTCTAATTCTTCATGGCCGGTCGGAGAATCGAACGCGGGGTCAGCAGAGTGCTAGCTGAGAACGGTACCCACCCATCCAATGAGAAACTGGAGAGGAGATAAATTTTATCATACAAACGATATGAATTCTCGATAGTTAAGTTCAGCACACTTTCAGTCGATAGCAAAAGATTAGACCATTTGGATTTTTAAAATTATAGAACCATACATAAAAACCCTCTTTACTCCTGAGGTCTTGTTTAAATGCTAAGCGGAAAATTTATTAAGTATAACAAAAAATTATGTTGTGAATATTTTTTTGGTATTAGAGCATTATACACTATTTGCGAATTTATTATAGACTCGTTTTAGATCAGTTTTGTCCCTAAGATGCTGACGGTGATATCCTACTGTCACTAAAAGAAATTATAATTTAGAGTTTTGTTTTAAGCGAGAAAAATGCTAATGAATATAACATAAAAAAGAAAGACCGTATCACCAAAATCGTAAAGTAGATGAAACTGACAAAGAAGCATTTACTAGTTTTTGTATTCTGGCCAATATTATTGGCTGTTTTTAATGAACTGCATTTATTCAATTTTTTTTTAAATTGATGGTTTATTTATCAAATGTATAATAACGGTTGAACCTTGAAATTACTTATCTTTGCAGTTGTTATTATCTAAAAATGAAGCTGCCCCCTCAATAAAAAAAAGAAAGAATTAACGTTAAAACGCAATATTCTGTTAGCGTTTTTTATACCTCTTTTAATCAGGAGATGGTTTCATTCTCTGAAATCCTTTGCAGTTTTTATTGATCTCATTCGTTTTTATTAGGAGCCATTGTTGATGATCTATGCGAACCTGTTAGGTAGATGATACCAGTCCATCCCTTTCAAAAAGTCCCTGCATTTTCCAAGTTATCAGAATATCTATTTTCCATTCCCAAGTAAATATTTTATGCATTGTCATAGTATGATTTACAAGGTTATCGTTGTAGAAATCAGGTTATATTTGCATAATGAGCACTGTTCAGATTCATATTTAATAAGACTATTTAAAATATACATAATTTTTGCTTAGCGTAGCCCTTACCCTACCCAAAGTTACGAGTTTCCAAATGCGTCGCTTAGATTATGAATATTTAACGAAACTATACAGAGCGTATTATTAATTGGGTCAGCATCTGAGGCTTTTATAAACAATTGGTAGTCGCAGAAAAACTAAACCTAAGCCACCTTTCATTCCAAAACAAACTCTAATTAATATAAGAAAATTATCACTCTCTTTACCACGATTATGCAACTTCGTCAAACAAATATTAACGAGCGCATGCACACTCACAGACACACACACACACACACAAATACACGCGCGCAGACAAGCATGTTCACGCGCAAACGCACCCATACAGAGAGATAAACGTTTATCAGTATTCCAGGGACAGCAGTAACTCGTCTTATTTTCAAGGCAACATTATTAGGCATTCGCTGCATAGTCATTTCACGTTTTTAATAGCCTTCCTAATCTTGCGGGTTGCCCACCAACCGAGGATGCTGCTGTTTTTGGACTACTCATGAGTGAGAGTAAATCAAGGGTTTTCAATGAATTTGTTGACCGGAAAAGGTAAAACTTTCATTTGAGAATTTTACTTATGTGAAACCGATCGTAAACTTTATTGCTCAACCAAACACCATATCCTAATCTACAAATAAGCTTTAGTATTATGCGGGATTGTTTACGTTTTATGAGAGTAAATATTGCCTGTCGTAAAATATGATGACAGGAATTTACGATAGTCTTATATGGTGCTCTCTCTCTCTCTCTCTCTTAATATCGTTGATGCTACTTTTGCAACTGCATGATATTTCTTCGTGTGACTAATAAGAATAATAATAATTTGTACCTCAATAAAGACGATACTAATATTTGTACTTTTCCTAAATATTAAAACCGAGAATCAGTGGGTTTCTTGTCATGCCTACCCCAACATACAATCTCAAAGTAAATGTTTTTGGCATTGGCCCAGAAGGCATCTCTTGAACTTGATTTTGGGATCGTTAGTTGATATCGACAAATCTTTGTGGTAAGAAATTATCTGGGTATTTTACTTGATGGTACAAAACTATAAGAGTCGAGGGGATAGAAAAAATCAAAGGCGCTCTAGGAACACTGAAGGGTAATTATTAAAAATTTTACTAATTGTGGCCATTTAAAACTTGTCAGAGCACGAATTTTAAAGCTTAGATTTAAAGTGTGGCTGAAAAGAAGGAATCTGTTCGGAAGTTACTGACTTAAAAGCCCTCTAGGGCAATGTTGAACTTGTTACAACAGAAGATGTAACGATGATCTCTTGACTTTTCGAAAAAACTAATTTAAGAAAGGTTGGAGGATTACATTCAGTAATCTACTTTTCATTCGTCATGACCAGGAAAGGTTCCGAATTACCTTTTCTGTTGTAATGCCGCACATCTTATAACTGCAAAATAGAATTGCACTGGTAGTTTTTTGAACGCAGATGCATAGGAATAACTTCATGTAATCTACAGCTTTAATTCTTTTCTGGTTAAGTTGATCAGGTACTTTTTCCAGCTTTTTCGATGGCATATTTGCCCTGGAAGGTATTTGAAGTATCAGTCAGTGTGTCATTAAAGGCAAGTGGAAAATCATGGAAATGATTTGGCTTTTTATTTATTTACTTTTTTTTAATATTCAAACTTCCCAATGAAATAGATTCATTGTACAGCCGCACCAGAGGCTATCCCTTTTATTCCCAGAAAAACCGCGCCAGTTTCATTTCAAGGAAACTAACGGTTGTTTAATTTTGTTAATTTTTTATTTTCCTTATAATGGCCCCAGGGCAATGATGTATATAATTTACTTCGTTTACAAATGTGTGTTAATTATATCCTAGTTCTGAAAAGCTAAATGTCAGCATGAAAGAGTGTTCCCATTACTTACAAAGCCAGTTTTACCTGAGAGCCTTAAATTTTTCTTAAACATTTTAATTTATTTTCCAAGCAACTTTCCTCCTCCTCCTCCTCCTCCTCCTCCTCCTCCTCCTCCTCCTCTTCTTCTTCTTCTTACGTATTTTTGTCCCCTTCTGTCTAACTGGAAACAGTGAAGATGCTCTGAAAGCTTAATTAGGAGACCGAAATCTATCACGGGGTGCAACAAGAATCATTCAGGTAACGTGCTCTACTTAGTCACCTTCCCGTAGCAATTAATCTTAGCTGAAAAAGAAAAATCAAAAGGAATTAATCTTCTCCTCTGGCAATTGTGTTTGCAGGCAATGGTATCTCCCAGAGCCAAACCATACTGTATATCCATCTTTTGATGTCGTAAAGTGGTGTCACTTCCCTTTAATACTGATTATTTGTAGTTCATAGACAAGGAAGCGCCGCAATATACCTTATTTTCTGGAGGACTCGTTTTCACAACCTGACGTTACGGTGTAGTGAACAAATTTTATATCACCTTTCATGATTTTATGCTGAATAATATCTCAAGATAACAGCGTATTCATGTAATGACCCACTCCGTCAATTTAAATCATATTTTGATTTTTGAATTTATGAAGGATTCTGGTCACGTGGCACTCGGTAATAACAAAAATATTTTGATACACTACAGGATAGCGTGATAATGACAATAATTTGCTTGAGCTTGTGTTGGCATATAAAGTAATTATGTAGTGAATTAGTGTGGTAACTTCTGTCATATTTTTTTTAATCATATTATGAGGTAATCCGGTAATAGTCGTTTACTTTTTTGTTGACACATAATTTAAATGAACAGAAGAATATCGATAACTGTTGTGGGTTCTGTTTCATGAAACAAATATCATCATGCATTAACAGGCAATTTCATTACTACAGCTGACAGTAAGTTTAATGCTGTAGTAGTGAAAGACTTTTTAATTGAAAATATGTGTCCTTATGCGACAAAGGGGGATGGATTTATTGCCATCATGAGTCTGTCGATCAGATAGATCAAAAAAGGGGACATGAGTTTTGATGGGACCTACTTCCTTCATTACATTAACTGCTGTAAAAATTGTTATCTAAACAGATACTAGAAGAGGGAACACTTCTAGAGGGGCACAGTTTTTGATGAGACACATTTTTTTTATGTCATGATAATTGCTATTCGGAATCGTGTTCGCTGAATGAACCTAGAAAAAACCCCTTTTTGATGTTATACCTGGTATCAGAACCTGTGATTAAGCATCAGCGGCTTACTATCTCGTTACCGGACCACGAACATCATTTGGTATCCCCTCCATCCATATTCATAGTCATTATAATTTACCGTGGTGATGAAATTAGGGTTACAACCTTGAATCTTTCTTCAAAGTGGAGTATACTAAATTCAGAAAAAAACAGCTCACAAAGTGGTACCTTTCAATGTAGATATACATTTAATAAAGGACTGTACTTAACTGACCAAATAATCCTCAATTTTTGATGTTAAAAAGAACAGCATTCCCAATACGTTATCAAAGTTAGATTCCTAAATCGTAACATGAAGAGACACTCCTTAACTTTTCAAGTAATTATGTTTGTATATTATCATTCACTTTCATTTCACCTTATTTTTTTCAGGTATCTGCTAACACGTAAAAGATAAAGTTTGAGTTTGGTTTAGTACAACATAACCGAAAATATTTCCAGATTCAAGAGGATAAGAACTTTCCATAGAGTATCTTTAATCTCATATACATCTAAAACAAAGATATTTTGAAAAGCGAAATAATATATGTTGTTGCTCAAAGTTAAGTTAAAGGACACGTATACTTGCATTGCTTTGCGCCAGTTTTATTGCTGTTAATTTACAAACAAAAGAAACAAATATAATATGGTAATGAAACTTACTTTGGAATTAGAATGTTATATCCAAATTGAAGTATTTGTATGATTCAATGTTTATTTCACAGCATTAAAATTTTCTTTTTGTATGTGTGTATATGTGTAAGAGAGAGAGAGAGAGAGAGAGAGAGAGAGAGAGAGAGAGAGAGAGGGAGAGAGAGAGACAGAGAGAGACAGACAGACAGACAGACAGACAGACAGACGGGCGATGGCTGGTATGAATTAAAATGATTTGTTAAACATGTGAAAAAGAAAAATCATAAAATACTACGAAACTCCAAAATATCTTTTTTTTAAGATCGAAACACTAGACGATCGTTCAAAAAAGGGCAAATAGGTTTGCAAAAGGAACAATATTTTTGACATGAGAGAGGATGTAGCTTAAAACGTCAATAGAGGGATGGTGCAGGTGGAAAAAAACTAAAAGAAAAAACGTTTTTGGAGTAGCAGGAAGAAAAAAAAAAGTTATGTTCGGCCATTGAATGTAAAACAAGTTGCCAAAACGGCAGCTGAACGCACCGTGATGAAAGGAAAAATATATTTTGAATACTTTTATCACGTGACGGAAGAGTTATTTATATAAATTAATAAAATAATAGTAACGTATCGTTCCCAGAAATATTCTATAGGTTAAATATTATTTTTATATAGACTTAGCATAAGGAATAGTAAGGAGAAAATCACTGCAAACTCTGATTCTGTTTTCACTTGCAACATCTATAATGACCCTTACAGTTTTGCTACACCAGCTGAGTTTTAATTTCTCTTCATTCTCTCGTCTATTCTTATGATTTACATTTTGGTAGTTACTTTAATCGAGTTTTGGTTAGTCAGTAAATTGATCAGTTACATGATGTGTTTGTAAGATTAATATTTGAAAGGCAAGAGACCGCTTGGCGGAAGATGAGGATTCTTCTGTCTCATGCAGTTTTTTGAAACTCTTCAAATTTTGCATTTTACAGTGATTCAGATGTACTAGCGATTCCACCAGAAAGTAATAATGACTTCGCATCCCATATTTTGGGAACTATTCGAACACACACACACACACACACACACACACACACACACACACACACACACACACACATATATATATATATATATATATATATATATATATATATATATATATATATATATATATATATATATATATATATATATATATATATATATATATATGTGTGTGTGTGTGTGTGTGTGTGTGTGTGTGTGTGACATACACACACACACACACACACACACACACACACATATATATATATATATATATATATATATATATATATATATATATATATATATATATATATATATATGTGTGTGTGTGTGTGTGTGTGTGTGTGTGTGTGTGTGTGTGTGTGTTCTGTGCATTAGTAGTATCTAATGGAGTATTTATTCAGAAAAAGTTACAGGCTTTCTTGGACAAACTGTCCACATTATCAAGTATCCGTCAATACTTGATAATGTGGACTGTTTGTCCAAGAAAGCTTGTAACTTTTTCTGAATAATTACTCAATTAGATACCATCCAGTTTAAATGAGGTCCTTTTAGTATATATATATATATATATATATATATATATATATATATATATATATATATATATATATATATATATATATATATATATATATATATATATATATATATATATATATATTCACAAATTTATCCGGTAAATGAATGTAAATCATTTAATTTGTATATCGTTTGAGTTTTATAAAGCTGATATACAGCTAAAATTGTCTAAACGGTGCAAATATCTTTCAAATTATGATATTTGCTAATGAAAATTACTTTTATCGATCGTTAAGGATCGAGAGTGGGTGCTAAATTAGTTTGTAGTAAACCTCTTTGCGCAGTGGTCCTAAATAAAATCCTTAATAGCTACTTGTAGGCTAATTATCTTAGGCTAATTTGTCGCGGGGTTCAACTGCCCTTAATAATTTGTTGGCGTTCAATTGCCTTTATGCTTAGTTTATCACGTATGTAAATGACTAGCTGAATAAATGAGATGTCTGCCTTCTTGAGTACATATGTGATTTCTTGAGCTTGAGACACATAGACAAACAGACAAGAAAAATATCGCATGAGTAAAAACAAAAAGATAAAATAAAAGAAAGACTGACACTAACTCCGCGATCATAGTTCATTAAAGCTTTTATTTCTCATCAAAACTTGCTTGGTAAAATAATGATTATCGTTTTGACGTTTTTAAATAATCAAATCAAACTTAATACCATATAATATCTCAGTATGAAAATAAAAATAGCTTAATCAGATCGTTAATTCGAGTTCTTTTATTCCCTGGGTGTATTTCTCTCTATTTATAAATTCATTTTAGAATAATAATTTAGTTTGATAAGGGAGAGCTTCCGATTAGAATGCAAATTCTATTAAAGCGCCGCTGTGATGTTTGCATAATTACCTTACCTTCAGGAATGATAAACGCTGACATTAAAATCTACCTTTTATCTTTCTTCTGCTATTTTGTTCGAGAAACATCCAATAATTACACTTCTTATTATCCTAATTTTTCATTTTAGCTCACTCTTTCAGCCAGGACGTAAGAGTCAAATTATTATTCGTTCTTTTTATCTAAATTTCACTCTCTTAAGTTATATATATATATATATATATATATATATATATATATATATATATATATATATATATATATATATATATATATATATATACAGTATATATATATATATATATATATATATATATATATATATATATATATATATATATATATATATATATATATCACCGATAAACAATTCCCCTTTTTCAAAGGAATGGTATTATTCATATATTTTATTCACACCCTCTTCAAAACAAGATCAGCTTTTTTGGAGTCTAATTTCTAATCTAGGATATAAATTCCGCAAGCCCTTAATTAATTTGATCAATCACTTGATATCAGTACGGATACCCTGTTTCAGCCTTCTATGTTATTTAAATTTTTTTTCGAACTTGAAGTTTAAATGGCCGTTCATCTTATAATTTCCCTCTGCATTCAACATTCTCTATTACCATTATGGCCATCTTTTCGCTGTTGTAAGCTTTTATTAATTGTTGCTGAGGCATTTTTATGAGGAAAAGTTAAAGGTCTCAATGTCTGAAAGCATGCCTTTGGATCTTCTATGTGAAAAAAATTCTGGATATCTCCAAAGCTACTCAGAGATCAACATTTTACTCAAAGGAATGAGTATTGCTTTTGCCTACTGGATAGTAATGGTTTATGTGCAAGAGTTAGCAATATGAAATTTGTGTAATGTATTGTGAATTAGTTCTTAGAATCTATTTCCTATAATAACAACTGTCATTCGTTTCCGAAATGGATTAACTAATAAAGGTTTTTTTATATATAATTTTATTATCATATAAGATTCATGTTCGTATAGAAATGCAGATCGTACTTCATTCAAGTATAATGTTACTTTCGTGTACATTTTAAGATCTATTTGACGTCATTATCTTATTCAGCCTGGCCATTGTTTGGTTTGTCTTTTTTAATCTATCACTGAATTATAGTTCAAGAGAATCTATACCATCATTAACTGCCCATACTCAAACAAAGAAAATTCATCAGCAGTACTTTAAACCCCTTCTCTTTCTTCTTCCATTCGGCAATGTATGAAAGCTAAAGCTTAGAATTTACCTTACGATCTACGATGTAGAATTTCTCAGGCTATCGTCATCTCGAAAGAGAGTCTAATTCTCATCTCTAAGTATAAAATTATTATCAGGAAAACTACGAAACAAATGAAAATAAAAATGAAGATAGAAAAGCACAATCTTTTCTGGCAAACGTTAATGGAGGTTGGAAGCAATCTGTCAAGAGGTCTGAAGAAAAATTTAAAGAAAAATAGAGCATTTCCTGAGTAAAGTTTATGTCTTGCAGTAATATATATCAAGGAAGCCTGTAGGGAATCATGAAATTGTGGGGGAAAAATTATGGTTTACGATAAGGATGTGTTGGGCGCGTTCGTTGGCTGCAGGAGGTCATGATAATGGATGGGTATTGCGAAATTCGTTCCGTCAGAATTCGTAAGTTATTTATGTTGTTTCATGATGAACGTATTCATTATTTTCGGTTGCTGAAACAGGTGGTTCAAGTTTCCATTTTATGCATCTTATGTCATAATTTTTTTCCCATTTTATTTCTGCGTTTAAAGCTTTCTTTGACAAAGTTTTCTTTTTCAAAATTAAATCTGCATTTATCAGCCAGAAAATTAGAACGATGACTATGACATTTAGCGTATAATTTTATGACCAGTCATATCGTGGAAAATATTTCTGAAATACTTATAATTAGAAATATATCATTCACTTATTCATAAAGTACCGTCTTTTGTACCCAAGTAATGACCGATAGACTTTTCTACATTTTATGTTCTGGAGATAAAAATGATGCAAAGTTGACTGCCTTATTAATTATTATATATATGATCCTAATGTTTTCTTTTTATTCACATTTTTAGTCATTCATTTAATTGCTTTTCTACCGGCCTAAGTTTCTCATTGCAGAATTTTTAATTAATTATATGGGCTTATGCTTTCTACATTTTCCTTGGCTGCTACATCAATGCATGCCGTAGTTATCATCAACATTGACTGGTTCGATTCCTTGCGTCCAGTGAACATCTAATGGGGCAGCTAAAGTACACTGGAATATCCAGCAAATACAGAGATGAAGTTCGCTCTCTGAGATACGTATTGGGTCTGCTTAAACGCTGGCATATTTGCACTGATCCTCGTTACATCATTGACGTTATATCCTACGTCTAAAATAGAAATACCCTTTCAACATCGGCATATGATGTGATGAAATGCTGGACTAACGTAGCGCACGTGTAGATAGAATATAGGATTTAGGTCAAGGCCAAGCGCTAGGATCTATGAGGTCATTCAGAGCTGAAACGGAAAGTGACATTAAAAAGGTTTGAAAGTTGTAACAGGAGGAAAACCTCGTAGTTGCACTATGAACCAATTGTTAGGAGAGGGTGGAAGGGAAGCTGGAAGAAAGGAAATATGGACGGAGGTACAGTAAAAAGGAATGAAAGGGGTTGTAGTTAGGGGCCGAAAGGACGCTGCAAAGAACCTTAAGTAATGCCTATAGTGCACGGCGTGAGGTGCACTGACGGCACTACTACCCCACGGGGAGCACACGTTTAAGTATGTAGTATACTTATGTCGGTTTGGATTCACTGCCATTTGTATACTTTGATACTGATATTAGTTTTGAAATTAATTCTTGTCGCGGATACCGATATTGTAATCAAACTGATCTAATATTAGCAAAGTAATACATGAGAGAGAGAGAGAGAGGGAGAGAGAGAGAGAGAGTGAGAGAGAGAGAGAGAGAGAGAGAGAGAGAGAGAGAGAGAGAGAGAAGTTGTGGCGTGATTTTTGAGCATGTATTTTGGTCGTTGCTAAAACGTTTATTTTCTTCAAGGTTCCTTACATCTATTTTATGCCATATATAATAACAGAATTACCTTTCTCTGACTGGAAGGAGAACAGCGAGTAATTTGAACTCTCTTCTGTACACTATCGTCCGTCGCTCTTTCCACGTGACTAGACTATTTCATATACTGATGTAGCATTTCAATTGCGTTATCCCTCTTTGTTTCTTCTACACATCTCCAAAAATACGCCCATCTGGGGTTGAAAGTGAGTAATGAACAATTGTACGATCTAGAATTATAAAGCTGATATTAACCGATGACTCTTGCACCGTTTTTAGTTTTCTGTAAAAAAAAAAAAAACTATTGAGGTGGCTTTGTCTGCCCGTCCACACTTTTTCCGTCCGCCCTCAGATCTTAAAAACTACCGAGGCTAGATGGCTGGAAATTGGTATACTGATCATCCACCCTCCAATCATCAAATATCCAAATTGCAGCCATCTAGCCTCAGTAGTTTTTATTTTATATTATGTTAAAGTTAGCCATGATCGTGCGTCTGGAAACGTTATAGGACATGCCACCACCGTGCCGTGGCTGAAAGTTTCATGGGCCGCTGCTCATACAGCATTATACGCTGTACAGAAAACTCGATTGCGCCGAAGAAACTTCGGCGGATTTTTTACTTGTTTATATTTTTGCTTAATTCGTGCAGGTTAATAATCAAATTAAAATGCAAAATGTGCTATGCTCAGCTATGAAGATGTAACTCGCAGGTTTAATTCACACCCTAAAATCTCTAACTACCACTGTAAACAACGTCCCCCATTTTGATTACATAAGGTTATTTGCTAGAAATTCCTAGATCCGCCGTAAAACAGGCGGAAACGCCCCAAATCCATGAGTCAAACCCAACCATCTAGGGAGCAAAGTTTAACCAGGTGGATAAGAACAGACGGCAAACTGAAATCATGATGCAGGATTATGAAAGTAATGCACAGAATTATCTGTAGGAATCTCTTCAAGTAATTGCGCGTTTCTGTCTTTAATGGGCACAAGGAAAATGCCACTCGAGACTTAAGCATTAATTAAGGGTCCCCTGTTCTCTTAAAACCAACTACAACTGACATACTAAACCAAGATAACAGAAACGTCACTAGTGCCGTTGTTGTTGGCCATGGCACTCACACACACATACACACAAACACACGGACAGAGAGAGAGAGAGAGAGAGAGAGAGAGAGAGAGGAGAGAGAGAGAGAGAGAGAGAGAGGGGAGAGAGACAGGCAGACAGACAGAATGTAGCGAGATTTCCATTGCATTAATATAACCTTTTCAGATATTCGGTATTATACAGAAATAGAAGTTAATGAATGCTAGACAATGTGTAGATATTTTAATTGTAATATGATACCCTAAAACAGTGATTCTCAAACTGGGTGCCGTGGCACCCTGGGGTGCCATAGGCAGTGCCTAGGGGTGCCGCGAGATTGTCATGAATTTTGTCTCGGTATTATTATTATTATTATTATTATTATTATTATTACGACTCATTACAGTGTTATCCCAAACCACTGGCACTTCTGAATTCCAAAAGGTCTCACTGTTATTGCCTCAGCGGTGGTGGGTGCGTTATCAGCATCTTGAAATTCAATAATATATTTATTACAAAGATTTAGACGCAAACTAACTGTCTTTTGCCTACGAAAACATCGGCACTATGTTTGCGTGTGGGTGTACGTATTTATATTTTTGTGTTTGTTTCTAAGGGTATAACTATTATCGTATTGCAAATGCGACCATTGCTTTAGTGTGTATAAATGGAGGAAGAATGCTGAGAAATGGGAAGTTGGTAATAAAGTTGCTTACTATAATCATAACACTGTTTTTGACCTTGAACTAACAAGCAAAATATTGTGTCTATTATATGGAGTGTCCAGAGCTTCATCTTGTTCAGATTTTCAGTGAGAGGGTAATGTTAGAAAACTGTCTTCAGCCACTGTGTGTTTTTCTAAGATGAAAAATTCACTGTACAACGCAGTCGTGAAACTTTGAAAGCTTAAGTTGGGAAACATATCAGGAGCAAGAAAAGCAATATCTTCTTTTCCCGGAAGTGCATTGTTTCTGGTATTACTTGAAATCATAAAAAGAAAGGAAAAGCAAAAGAAAGCAAGTAAAAAAAGGGCAGAGGTTTCTTCGGCGCAATCGAGTTATTTCTTCTCGGGCGACAGACTCGGAGAAATTTTAGTTTTTAGGCTAATTTCCCTGTGACTTTGAGGTTGCTTTGTTGTCATACGCAAAGGAGCTGGAATGACAACGCGTTTGCCTGAGCGGCTCATGAAAGCACTGCAATAAAATGTGCCTTTATAAAGAAAAATAGAAATTTTGGTCTATTCCGTCAGCATTGTTTTATTTAAATGTAGTAGAATTTGAACGATTTACATTGCATAAATATATAGTATATGTGTCCACACACACACACACACACACACACACACACACACACATATATATATATATATATATATATATATATATATATATATATATATATATATATATATATATATATATATATATATATATATATATATATATATATATATATATATAGATATATATATATATATATATATATATAATATATATATATATATATATATATATAATATATATATATATATATATATATATATATATATATATATATATATAAGATTTCCTACGTCTAGTATATGGTTCACAAAGAATAACCCGGCGCTGGCGTTTAGTATGGGAATACCCTGGGAATAACTTACACGCAAGAAGAATTATAACTGATGGGTACATCGTGGTCAAAATCACCGTCTATTTTTTCTAAACCAGTTCATGCTTCAAATACCGGCCGGCGATACTAAACAATTTTTGTGGCTTGCTATTTGTGAATATAAAAAATGGCAAGCGTGTGTAAGTGACGAAAATTCATAATAACTGGTTCTTAACCTTCGAATCTGATGTAAGTGATAGAACTAAGCAGGCTCCTTCCTGCCCGACTCACTATGAGCATCCCGAGGACTTAATTAAGCTATAGCTGGAGATGTAATTGGACTTTAAATTGATAATTGAAATTTAACTCAAAGACATAATCAGGGATGAAGACCACTCAGATGAGATCTAGGGCTAATCGGAGCTGATGAATTCCGCTTCGTGAATGCATTTGCACCGTCCGACGACAGCTTACATCTCTGTAAGTTCTGCTGCAGAATTAATAAGAAGTCGAACTCATTTTGCAAGATTCTGGGGATGCAATTGCAAGGAATCAAAGGTTTCATTTGTCCTTATTTGTTCCGTGTCTTAGAGGTAACATATTTTTGTATCTTCTACAAGAAAACAAAAATAGATTATCGTATAACCGATAATGAAACTTTTTATTCTCTTTAGAATAATTGTAATATTTTCCGCTTATTTTTCTTGAGGATGAACTTATAAGAATTTAAGGAATATTCTCATATCAGTCTTAGGTTAAGAAATAGCTATATCCATCACGGTTCACCTTTGTCAATAAAGAATGACACCATCCAACCTATACGTCTGCTTTTCGCCTGTATTCTTCTTGCAAAAACAGCTCAAAATGTTGAATTATTCCAAAGACTCAACCTTTTGCATTTCCAGCGATTTTTTTTCTAATACAGGATGTTGGACAACAAGCGCCTTGTCAGATTCTGTTGCTTTATTTCACTGAAGCAAAAAGCTCCATTACCGCTGGCCTAAGGAAAAAGGTCATTCGCCATTTCTCCCAGAAAGTTGTCAATTATGTACGAGTTATGTTTGCTGACTTGTACCTGTAGGTTAGCGAATAAAAAAAAAAAGAATATTTGATACGACATAGTTTTTTTTTTTTTTTTTTTTTTTTATAAAATGAAGATATGGAAACAAACAAAAGAAATAAACTTTTTGGCTCCCTTTTATTCACTCATTTCCTTCATTCCCCAGAGAAAATTATTGACAAACTTTCCATCGTCGTTTGTCTTGATTTAAATAGACTAATCTTTCTTCCCTTATCGTTCCCCCCACTGTTGATGAATGTCCCATGGTTGTGTTTAATATAATTTCTTTACAGCAAATGGTTATAATAAACAGAAAATATGAAAAGTATAATCCCATAGCAATAATGAATAAAAAGTAAAATGACACTTAGTCCATTACCATGCCGACAGATTAAATATCGAATGGATCAATGGAATGAAACGGCGTTGGTCATCCTGACAGGGCTCTAATTAAGGAAGGTGAAAGGGCGACCAGTGGGAAGGAGGGGTGAGGGAGAACGTGCGCTGACGTAGGATAGAGATAATGCGAAATGGAGATTCGGGGGAGAGGAACGGGTAGGAAGGATGAATGGATGCAGTTGAGAGAGAGAGAGAGAGAGAGAGAGAGAGAGAGAGAGAGAGAGAGAGAGAGAGAGAAAGTCTCAAACAAGAATGCAATGCATAGAGAGGAGTAAAGTCGGTGGTGGGAATGATACTTTATTTGTCCCCTTTCCTTTCTGGTAACAGGGGCGAACGCAGCTTTCAGTCATTATTAGAGACTAAATTAATTTTTTTTTTTCAGAGGGTTAGCGTACAAAGCATTTAGTTAATATATGCTTAATACCTTTTCTCGCGTAAAAAGAAAAAAAAAATTGAGAAAAAGGAAACTAGTGACCACATAACGCTAGGAAAGCTAACGAAAGTAGGGCATTGGAAAAGCCTATGCACTTCGGAGTTTTATCTTAATCCATGGTCGAATCATTTCAATAATTAGTGTACATATATCTTTTTTTATTTTGAAAGATGTGCAGTAGTAACTTTATTTAGGAATTGTGAGTTTTGTAATTAAGACATAGTGTTCCAGAGATATAGTGTTCCATGTAAGTACATGTAGCAATATTCGATTCAGACATAAAAAAGTATACTATATTTTGCTTAGGAGGGCAATCGTGGTTCGGTAAATTTGACAAGCAATAAGGTTATAATCAATACTACTGACCAAAGCATTTCAATATGTTTGTTTGTCATTAATCGGCCCTAACGCAGAGTACATTTCTTTTAATTACACTGGCTACATTCTAACGATTGTTCCCAGGTAGCATCTGCTCTATTGACTAGATCCATAAAAAATCTCCAACGTGTCTTTGGTTACATTTTATCCCAATGATCAGCAAACATTTGTCTCTTACAGAAAAAAAAAATTATAAAGCACCGTAAACGTAAAATGAGGCCTCTCCCTGGTCTCCTACCTGAGGAGGAAGAACGATACAGGCATGCTCTAGTATGCCTATGTGGACTTAAGCAGTGAAATAGGTACCCAGTTGTTAGTCGACAGTTGTAGGACGAAGCTGCAATGGGGGGAGAGAGAGAGAGAGAGAGAGAGAGACAGACAGACAGAGAGAGAGAGAGACGCCACATGTTCGTGGTCATTACACCTTCAAAATGTATATCAAAACAACAAGATATCGAAGAGCTGTTCTTATAGCAACGGAAACAAAATTCTTAAAATACTTTCAGAAAGAAATAAGTCATATTAAAACGCATTATGTCGGAGTATACCACAACTGCCATAAGTTTTCAGTCAATAGTCTGTGTAGTATTGGTGTCAGCACTTTACTAACGGCAGTATGAGCATTTTTGTGGCAATGGAATATACGTCCTACTGATTAGGGTCACGGAAAGATATCCTAAAAGGCAGGTCGGACAGGCGGAATACGCGTGATCGTATACATATGATATATAATATCGTAATATGATATCATTTTATATCATATCAATGTGTTGCCTTCATATTGAAGTAAGTAAGGATACAATACAATTGAATTTAGTCATGTTGGAAACGTAATTTTGAATAGCGCTCTGTTATATTCGAGTCAAATAAATTATATTCTTACTTTGTATCCATTAACACACATTAGCACAAAGCAGTAATAAAAGAGGGGAGTGTGAGACTGGATGGTGACAACATCTTAGCTCGAAACTAGGAAACACATCACTAAGTATATCAGTAAACTAAACGTAATTATGTCAGCAATGTCAAACTTTCCACACACTCCTTTAAATATTATAACCCTGGACATAGGGAAAAATCCAAAGAATGGATCTTGTGTTCTCATGAATATCCCTAGCCATAATTCCGTCATTCCAGCGAGATGAGTATATTCAACTTAGTCTTTAAGCAAGATCATTGGAAAATGCCAGCGGCAGTGCCCCGAAAAGACTTCCTAGAAATTACCCGTTGTTTCGCCGAACAGATATTTCGAAATAATCTCAGGAATTTTCAGGGTACAGTATGTGCATTGAAGTCATGGGAATAAAAAATTTATAATTATCTCTCACAAAACTTAAAAGCATCCTTCAGAGAAACAATTTTCCCTTGGGGATGGCGGCTGCCGAGTTCTACTTTAATAGCATTAATTTCCCTTACTATTGATAAGCCACATTCATTTTCGCCAAAAAATGTGAAAATTCTGAAATGTGAAAATGTCAAAGCAAGAAATTGCATGTTCATAAAAAAAAAATAGGCAAGGAGTGATGATTCAACGTGAAAATATTCGCTGAGCTGTGGTGAAGAGGAAATTCAGCCTGAAAATTGGCTTAAAGTATTGATTTTTGACAGTAAATCCGAATCATAATTTAATTTGGATGAGGGTAGATTGAATATTTTGCTCCATGAATGACTTTTTGCACGTCAAATCTATCATGTTACTATCATAAATATAACTTTTGTTGCTGCAGGGTAAGGAGTGAAAGAATTTCCAAGTCCACCAGAAGCTTTATAAAACTACAAAGCTACAAAGGAATCTCTTACACGTGGCATCAAGGCGGAAAGCTAAAAAATAATACCTGCTAGCCCCGTTTACATGGGTGTTCCCGTTGCAGCACGTTCTTAAATGCGTTACCGCGACAGGAAACAAGCATGTTGTTTGAGTGCTCTCAACAAACCACTTGAACTGTAGTGTACCTAGGCACTTTATGGAGGAGAGAAGTAGGCTCTCGAAATGATTGGCACTTGAGTAAAAAAGTGTTTTCAGAATCAGTTAGAGTTTACGATATTAAATGGCACGGAACTAATCAGTCAGGGAATCGTAAACTCCAAACTGTGGCTAAAATGCAAGGAATGAGGGGTAATTCGGTGTTCTGCGTTTTTCGCTCTAAGCAAAAACAAAAAAAAAAAAAAGAAAAAAAAGAGAAAAAAACAGCCACCACATCTGATTTCCCATTAAAACAAAACATTGCAAATTCCACCTCCCACCAGAAAACTACTTTTGCCGTAAAAATGTCAAAGCAGGAGTCCGAATGTTCTTAAATCAGGCAGGAAGCGAGTAATTCAGCGAAAGTATTGAGGAACTTTGGCCTCCGAGTTCGGATTTGTTGCCCAGCTCATATCAAAATATTGATACTGACGCCAACCCTGATTAGTCGTTCAAATCTAAAGGTGAAAGATTATAGCTTTTGCCAGCTGACTGATATTGTTCTTTTATGAATATATCATCTCATATCTGAAACTGAAGCAGCATAAGGGATGAGTTCCGGAAGATGAAATAAACGATTTGAAAACTATGAGAAAGAGAGAGAGAGAGAGAGAGAGAGAGAGAGAGAGAGAGAGAGAGAGAGGAGAGAGAGAGAGAGAGAGAGAGATTTACTTAACAATAATATCTAATATCTCAGGATTTTTCCCATATTTGTTTCTGTAAAATATTTAAACAA
Organism: Macrobrachium rosenbergii; assembly: GCA_039081455.1. NCBI lineage: Eukaryota > Metazoa > Arthropoda > Malacostraca > Decapoda > Palaemonidae > Macrobrachium > Macrobrachium rosenbergii. Next base: position 14,039,886 of record JANJGK010000005.1, on the reverse strand, counting down.
AGGAGAGTCTCTCAGGAAAACCCTCGCGCTTCTGCACAGTCAACAGCGTACCTACAGTGTCTTTGATCACTAATTATTGAAATTTCACTTGGTTTCATCTTGTGAGGAACAACATCTCGACTCAGTGCCACGAACATCACTAGATAGTATATGAAACCATGCGGCTGAAGTTAGTATTTTCATCGAAGTCAGTGGAAGTGCTGACTGCAAAACATGAAACTTACGACATCTGGGCCTTCAGTGTCTTTTAGGTTTTGTAAAAGAAAACTATTGAGATGGCTTTGTATATCCGTCAGCACTTTTTCTCTCCGCCCTCAGATCTTAAAAACTACTGAGGCTAGAGGGCTGCAAACTGGTATGTTGACCTTCCACCCTCCAATCGTCAAACTTACCAAATTGCAGCCCTCTAGCCTCAGTAGTTTTTATTTTATTTAAGGTTAAAGTTAGCAATGATCGTGCGTCCGCTAATGCTATAGGTGCCAGCAACACAGGTCAGCACCGGGCCGTGGCTGAAGTTTCATGGGCCGTGGCTGACAGTTTCATGGACCGTGGCTGAGAGTTTCAGGCAGCATTATATGCTGTGCTGGAAACTAGATTGCGCCGAAGAAGCTTCGGAGCAATTTTTACTTGTTTTTTCCTGAAAACAATTCCTTCACCTAGTAGTCCAGTGTGATTCAGAATTACCTAAAGAGATTATCATGGAGTGGTTGCTGAAAGAAGGCACAATTGAGATATGATAGCGTATACAGTCCAGTATGTACAGGCCTCCCTCTGACCACATCACGTCTGAATCTCTTCTTGGAAACATCTAGGTTCATGGCAACGCCTTCACATCTTGCTTGAGGCCAAGGCCCATTCGCTATTCTTCCTAGCTACCTAAGTAAACTATTTCTTCATTAGTTTTATTTCATTTTAATTATACATTTTTGTTCTCTTTAAAAATAAGATCAAACCTGTCTTGTCTTAGTAAGAAGCTCTTGAATAATAGTGTAAGAAATTTACTCTAGGTGATTGTAATTTAACAATACAGTTCACGTACATGACACGACAGATTGTAATTTAGTAAATGTTTTAATTTTATTTGTGATTTTAAATTTATTCCCGACACTTTGGGTGCATACGTATCTGCCTTTATCGCTAAGGTGAAGATAGTAAGAAAACTTTAGCTGATTTAAATCAAAAGAGAAATCCGAACAGATAACATAAAAACTAAGAGTTAAAATTGTTGTTTTTACATTGATAGGTAAATTATAAATGCAAGAATCTTCCATGTGTTCTGGAGTTTAATTTTTAGGACGAAATATATTATGATGCAGCATTCGACATTATAATATCGACAAGGTTTCGAAAACCACAAGGAAAAGTTTTCAACACTGACTAAGTCACTTTAACACCCACTATAGGTTTTGTTCTTATTGGGAAGAAAGCATTTATTTTTTAGATGAATTATACTACATATTACAGATAGCCGAAGTATTTCTTTTATCGGAAAACTGAGCAAAAGAGGAATAATAGCTTTTCAGAGATAAATATATTCAATCCCATTTGAATATAGACTCATTCACAACTGCAGGTGCATGGATATAACAAAATAAAAAAAACAAAAAAAAACATGAAGCGAGACCAACCTGCAAACGGAAATTTATTTTGTTGTCTGGACTAGATGAAGTAAAAGTGAAAAGAAACGGAAATCTCCATAGCACATTGCTACGTATACTGACTACTTTGAAAGGTATTAGGCAATCACATGTATATCCTCGTAAAGGCAATCGGAAGTCCAAAATGGACGAAACGGAGGACACTGGAAATTCTAAATCTAGCGGACTGAAACACATTTCAAACGTCCACTTGCATTCAGAAAGCCTTCCAAACATACACAAACACACCCACACACGCACACGCACACCCAGACGTTGAAGATTGTGATCTGAATACTTGACAAACTTCTTTCATCACAGTCGAGAAGTCGGCTTTTACGATTTGTAGAAATCGTAAAGGCCGAGGGTGACATGGAATTGAGATTGGTCTTCGCGTTACTTTCCCTTCGCTTGATGTATCACTTCAAAATACGTGTTTTTTTTTTTTTGTTTTTTTTTTACCTTGCGATTACTTTGTCATCACTTTGAAGTTACTGAAGATTAGCAATAGATTTCTCTTTGGTTTCCCTTGTCTTTTTTTCTGAACTTCAGGACCTTGATTTAATGTTTATTAAATACAGGGGGGCATCTGCACCAAACAAATTCTACAAGCATAATCCCAAGTAAATATTACTTTTAGATTCGCCAAGAGAGAAATTCGCTTGTTGCTCTTTCATTTATAATCACATTATCCGTATAATTTTTTATGTAGATTTTTATTTAAAATTTTTGCTAAAACTCTTACCATAATCTACACGCTATCGTGCAAAAGTTCGAAAATACCATTGTAGTATGAATAATAAATTTTACCACTGAATATGGTTTCAGAATGGCAT
>JANJGK010000005.1:14014913-14032413 GCA_039081455.1 Macrobrachium rosenbergii | reverse complement strand
CCACGAAGTCAGAATTACAAGGCTAAATTAACTTAAATTGTTGCTACCTGTCTCACAGAGCATATTTCAAACTAAAACCACGGAAAAACGTAAAAATGGCGACCTGGCCATAGATCTCGTTTTGCAGTTGCAGTTCCCCTAGTGTTGCTTTATTGCATTTGCAACGTGCCAGATCAGCTATTAGCAAAGCTAAGCTGGGTACGAGACAATTACGAACCTTTTGTGTAAAACCAGCACACAGATCCAGAAAATTCCACGTAAGTAATGTGTTAATCTTAGCAAAACCTTTTTACAATCGTGACTGTTCCTAGGAATTAGAAATAGGGACGCATGTAATCACTGAGAGAAAAGAACCGCCGTATGAGATTCGTTAATGCATGCCTTTCAGGATAGGTAGTTAGGAAATAACCAGTGCTAACCATCCTTTGCTTCGAGGAATAGTGCGAAATTCCTCTGTGTTAAAATCTTTGCCATATCTTTTGCTTCGAGGAATAGTGCGAAAATTCCTGTGTTAAAATCTTTGCCATATCCTTGCTTCGAGGAATAGTGCGAAAGAAATTCCTCTGTGATAAATTTTACTTCGCATTTTGAATTAGCGAACTGTTATTTAGGCGCGAATAAATTCCCACGTGGGACACGACGAAGTCAGCTTGCATTGCTGAAAATTCTCTCAGTGTAGTTAGAATTCGAGTAGGTGTTAGGAAAGCGAAATTTAAACTCCGCTTATAGGGAAGATTACTAGGCCGTTGTACTGTTATCCTCTCAGACGACTGGGAAATTCTCCGGAATCCCAGACGGTATATAAATATACGGGTTCATTCACCCAGAATCTAAAACCACCTCCGGTGTTGGCCAAACGACCTGCACCCCCCACCCCCGCCCATGCCCGCGTGTGTAGCATTTTTTTTTTCTCCCCCATTCATTTCCCAGCAAACATTTTTCTTTGGGTTTCCCGTTAGTAATTTCTAAGTCCTAAGGGACGAATCGTAATTCCAAGTCCTAAGTGACTCCTAAAATTCTACGTCGCACGTGACGAGAATTCCTCCAAATTTCACAAATTCCAAGTCCTAAGTGACTCCTAAAATTCTACGTCGTACGTGGCGAGAATTTCTCCAAATTCCAGTCCTTAGAGACTCCTAAAATTCTACTTTCGCATGTGGCGAGAATTTCTCCAAATTCCAGTCCTCAGAGACTCCTAAAATTCTACGTCGTACGTGGCGAGAATTTCTCCAAATTCCAGTCCTTAGAGACTTTTAAAATTCTACGTCGCACGTGGCGAGAATTTCTCCAAATTCCAGTCCTCAGAGACTCCTAAAATTCTACGTCGCACGTGGCGAGAATTCCTCCAAACCCCAGTCCTCAGAGACTCATACAAAAATTCTACGTCGCACGTGGCGAGAATTTCTCATTCCTGCGGGAACCCAAAATTAAGGCCTTTTGAGACATTATATAGTGTAGTTCACACACATCTAAGCCCTTACGGGACTGATCAGTCTAGTTCGTTAGAACAACTCCTTAACTTCACGCTACAGCCGGCCAAGTCCGAGCGTGACAAAATCCAACTACGTCTTCCGAGACACACATTGAAATTCGTTCGCCAAGAACAACCACGTCTTTCCAAGACATATCAAATTTTAACAAAAAGTCTCCTCAGACTTACTAATCACCTGTCTTATTCAGACAGATCCATTCTCCAGCAGTCTGACCCATTGAGTGTTTCAGATTCCTGCAATTGAGTCTTTTCAGACAACCTGAGTCTTTTCAGACATATCCTATACCCATTATTCCAAGATGGCTAATACCAGAGCCCAACAAAACGAGGATTTCAAATTCTACATGTCCGCTGGGAAGGACATGGGACTATCGGGGCAAGATCTGAGAGCATGGGTTCAAGAGCGAGTGGACGATGCCAAGGCGGAGAGAGCAAGAGAACGTGAAGAGAGAGAGAGAGAACGTGAGGAGAGAGAGAGGGCAAGAATTGCCCAAGAGCAGGAGAAGGATAAAGAACGTGAGGAGAGAGAGAGGGCAAGAATTGCCCAAGAGCAGGAGAAGGATAAAGAACGTGCAGAGAGAGAGAGGGAAAGAATTGCCCAAGAACAACGAGAGGAGAGAGAACGAATCGCTCAAGAGCAGGAGAAGGAAAAAGAACGTGCAGAGAAGGAAAAAGAACGTGCAGAGAGGGAGAGAGAACGTGAGGAGAGAGAGAGAGAACGCGCCCATGAGCTCCAGGTGCTAGAACGACAGCACGCCACCCCCCCGCCCCCTGCCGCGGGGATGAGTGCCCTCAGCCAAGCTCACTCGTTCATGCCAAAATGGACCGAGTCCGAACCCGAAGTATGGCTTGAAAGGGCCGAACGAGTCCTGGAGTGCTGCGATCTCTCCCCCGCGGAACTCTCCCTTGTTCTCACTAAATTCCTGGGCGGAAAGGCCCTCGTTGCCTACCACGCCCTTCCCGCGGACGATCGGGGAAACTGGGAAGCCGTACGCCAAGCAGTTACGAAGGCGTACGAGATTACCCCCGAGCGGTGGAGGAGACGTTGGAGAGAGCAGCCCAGAGAAGCAGGCCAGACTTGGTCCGATTGGGCGTACCATTCGGAGCGGGCGTTGACAAAATGGCTCGATTCCGAAGGAGCCACTAACACCGCCGAGGTACTCGAGCGGTTTAAATTCGAGCATTTCCTGCGCTACGCCCCTCCTGCCCTCGCCACTCATATAGTGGAAAAAGCCCCAGCAACACTCACCGAGTGTTGCCGAATAGCAGACATGTGGGAAACTCACCACCCTCAAGAAGGATCCATGGGGCGGAAGATAAATCCCCCGTCCCTCCTCGGAGGTTCAAATTCCCACAAAAATGGGAACTCGGGCAAACCCCTAACTTGCCATTATTGCAAGAAAACGGGGCATTCCTCCGAACAGTGCCGGAACAAGAAACCGGCTCCTCTCTCTCCCGGAAAACCGACCAATAACTCGCCTGCGCCCTCCACAGGGGCAGCGCGGAAAGACTTTAGCCAGACCTTTTGCACGGCGTGCAAGGTCTATGGCCATTCTCCCGCATGGGCGAAATGCCCACGCAATAATAAAGTAAATACTCCCACCGTCGCCTTGGCCGTCACAGATCCCACATCATTAGGCCCTCCCGCCGAAGGGCCTGTATACGTGGCCCCTCCACGAGGTAGCCAGCCCGCGCGCCGAGTCACTGCATTCGAGGACTCGGGCGCACAAATCTCCCTCATCCGAAGGAACAGAGTTCCCTACGGAGCTATCGTCAATAGACGAAAACTCGTCACGATCGAGGGAATAAATCAATTTAAAATGATACTCCCTACGGTCCAATTGAGAGTCACAAGACCTCACCAATCCAAAATTTGCAATCTTGCAGTAGCAAGCCATCTCCCCGGAGGCTATGACGTCATCCTGGGACAGGACTTTCAGTCCCCACCGAAATCACGACAATCTAGGGGTCCCCATTCCCCGAATCATTCCGCGGGCGCGAGTAATCCTCCCCCGCTTCTCCCTCAGCCAAGACTGGCGCCCCCTGGGTACCAGAAGGACGTGCAGTCCCCACCAGTGCCACCTGAGTACAATGTACAGTGGCCCCCTCGATCGGTTCCCGATCCCATTCCAGTGCCCGGCCCTGCCTCAGTGCCAGTGCCAGGGCCCCAATCAAATCTCCCTTCAGGAGATGCCAAATTCCTGCCGGTGCCACTTGCATGCCCCGAGCAGGGCCAAGTTTCGTCCGTCCTGACCGACGAGCCCAAGAAACCTCTGATAGCGCCTGACTCTGCCCTAGTGCCAGCGCCAGAGCGCTACGCCGATCTCCATTCACGGGATCCAACTCAGGACCCCCTCTCCTCCCCCGGCCTGGCACCGCTACCAGCGTCGGTCAGAGAGACGGTTCCTCCCGACCACCGCGGAAGCTCACCTGCAGGTGCGGCCTCGCAACCCGTGCCTGAGCTGGTCATCGTTACCTGCGAGCCGCTCACGCCACCCCCGACCGCCTCCTCTCTGCCTCCGCCCGTCGCCGACGCAATTGCAAGTCAGGATTCTGCCATATCTCACTTGGCCGATGAACTACAAGAGCCGCGACGGATCATGGTAGAACCCGCACGGAACACTCCTGCGTCAGTTGTCGCATCAGCAGGCCCAGGTGGTACTCCGTGCCGCCCTCCGGTCGCGGGCCCTCCGCTTCCCCGGCCGAGGACGACTGTCCCATTAAGAAAGGCTCGAGGCGAAATTACCACGGGCGTGGGAATTTCCAGGTAGTTTACAAAGAGCTCTAGAGCTCCCATGGCACCTGTGCCATCATTTCATCTTTCGAAGGTCTTGGCACCCCTAATCCAGAAGGGGATGTCAGGCCCTCCTCTATCTTCTTCCGTTCCTCAGGAACTGCTATCTCTTACCATCCTCTACTAATCTTCCCTTAAATTATCCCCACAAGAGGCAATTAAATACGGGATACCATTCCCCACACAATGTATAAATCATTAAGAATAACAGAGTGAGAAGTGGCACGCCCTTGCGCCCATACCTTGGCACCGGGCGTGCGTGTCAGCCCCTCCTGAAGGAGTCGCGCCCTTCGGGTGCACTTTCCTCGCCCTGGGACTGAAGTGATAGTCCGGGCCGTAATTTATAGGCAAAGGACGATAAATTCCCGCCTAACACAATAAAACCCTCACTCTTTTTCCCTTAGCTCTTCTGCCAATATCATTTACTTTCTTTTAGTCATTTAGTTATCTTTATTTTAATGAATCGCGAGTCATAAACTCTTGCCCTTGTGATTTAAATGCCCCTTTTGTAAGCTCTGAGGGACGTGTCCCGCCTTTCATATGCGGTCAAGTTTCATTCGTAACGTCTTGGTAATTTTCCTTTTGTTATTATTATCCCTTTCCCCCTTCCATTCCTTCCAAGATCTCTGTTTGTCCTACCCCACATCTTTTGTCTGCTCGCCCCGTCATAACATTGAGTAGGCAGTAGACGCATAAAATTAGCGTAGTTTAAGGTTAGCGAATTAAAACCTCGCGAATACTCTCGCCCGCACACGACTGTCAAATTCCCGGTGTGTGGGTCATCCCTCAGCTCGCGTTGAACGATAGCTGAGCCAAGTACGTTAAAACGAAGATAAATTATCAATGCGAATATGTATAGTCATTACAGTATCGCGTAAAAGGGGATGTCATTTACAAAAGTAAACGCTGTTTTTCATTTACACAGCCTCTTCAAGGCAGATTGTACTAACCGCATGCATTTTATCTAAAATTAAGTAACCGTGTATTTTAATTCTTGAACAATAACCATTTCTTTTCATTTGTTGGCCATAGCCTCATATACGTGGTCCTATAATCTTAATTAATTCACAATTGTTCGAGTCACTTTATAAAGTTACAGTGGGTAACCAAATCTAAAGTAATTATTCTTTTGCAAGTGTTTAAATCACTTTGCGTCCTGTTAACGAAAATTGTCCCAATGTGTTATTAAATGTAATGTCTCAGCTTCATAAAACCCTTAGGAGTAAAGTTCATTGCAAGGCAGAATGTAGAGTAACGTAAAGCATTTGCCGCTCATTCTTGAATATCGATGTACACACCCGAAGGAGGCATGTACATCATCTTGTATGGGGAGGTATTATGATTAGCAAGAATTCGCTAGCAAATTACCTCCCCCCCCCCCTCCTTTGTTGTTGTTGGTTGTTCATTTACTGCCAGCCGGCCGATCGATAGACCATCTGTCTATCGACTTAAAAACAAGGTTTAAAAGATTAAAGGCGCTCCCATTTTTGATAAAGATCTTTCCTTCGAGGCAAAAGTAATCTGGCTTGGGCGTTTCTCCTACAGGCCAAAACCTCCCCTGCGGGCAGCAGGTGCAATGAGTCAAAGCATCTGTGTTGGGCGCACCCCCCCTGTCCCATAGGAGGGGATAAAAGGCAAAAGCCCAAGGTCTCAGCACGCACACGCGGGCTGGAAGATATGGAGTGAACTTGTGAAGACGTCCTCAACACCTGGCCCCACCGATGCCCTTGCATCCTAACCACGTGGCCCTTCCCAAAGTATACTTCTCCTCGTGCCCTTCAACCGTATTCCTCGAGCCCACACGCCATTGCTTGGAGTTTCGAGGAGTCCCCATCGCCTTGCCCCTTTACGGAAGCCCTTGCATCTCACCACGTGGAAGAAACGTCCTCGGAAATCGCAAGTCATCCACGGACCGCCTTCTACGCGCCCTCGGAAAATCTGCTAAGGTAAAGTGCCCTGGAAGAGCCCCATTTCAGTCACGCTTTTGTCTCGTAATATTTTCTTAAAGAGAAAGCCAGAAATCTCCCTTGTCTAATGCCCGTGCGCCTCTTGCATCGGCAGTATTAATTCTTTATTACTCCTTTGGCACCCTCAGTGCAGCTTCGAATTCATTATTCTTTTGTCTATTTTCATTACTGGCGTATAATGTGCATATCTCTCATTTCAGAGGGATCCTATCGTGGAAGCTTCTCGACTGTGGCTGGGATTCCCCAGTTTCATTCAATCTACTTGAGTTCCTCTTTCCCGTACTAATGTCATTTATGTAAATACACTACTTTTAATGTGCCCACGTGTTTTACGTAATATTTCCCTCAGTAACCAGAGCCCTATGCTCATATGAAATTCTCCTTTGTTTTCCTCTTTTTTTACGTTTTCCCGCACCCACGAAGTCAGAATTACAAGGCTAAATTAACTTAAATTGTTGCTACCTGTCTCACAGAGCATATTTCAAACTAAAACCACGGAAAAACGTAAAAATATATATATATATATATATATATATATATATATATATATATATATATATATATATATATATATATATATATATATATATATATGTGTGTGTGTGTGTGTGTGTGTGTGTGTGTGTGTGTGTGTGTGCATTTGTGTGTGTGTGTAAGTTCATGGCGAATTGACATAACGTGAGAGAAAATGAATTATGGGAAAGAAAGAATTACTTATTTTCGGTACCTGATATGTTCTTTAAGTAAATACGCCTTTCTACAAGTATGAGGAAATGCATAAATAAGGAATAAACCAACAAAATAGAAAGAAAATGGAGGAACAAAATCCATAAGCCTCACAGAGGGAAAGGATTCAGAAATGTTATCTATAAAACATCTGCAATTCTCATAGAGGTCTTATGTTTATAATTTCTAGATGTCAATAACAAATTGTCTGTGACGAGAGCAAGAAATATTTCTTCTTTGCTGTCTGTGAATGTATGTATGTATGTATGTACGTATACTTAGATATATACATATACATACATATATATATATATATATATATATATATATATATATATATATATATATATATATATATATATATATATATATATATATATATATATATATATATATATATATATATATATATATGTGTGTGTGTGTGTGTGTGTGTGTGTGTGTGTGTGTGTTTGTGTGTGTATTGAGAAACGAGTATATATATATATATATATATATATATATATATATATATATATATATATATATATATATATATATATATATATATATATACTCGTATATATATGTGTGTGTGTGTGTTTGTGTGTGTATTGAGAAACGCTGGTTCCAGAATCAATTGTTTGCTCTGCAAAATAGATCCAAATGTAATTCACCACTCAGTTTGTTTCCAGGATTTTCTTTAAACTATTTTGTAAGAAATCACGCGTTCGAGATCTGTGCTACAGAGTCTGTAAAATACGAGGATTGTGAGTTTATGTTTACCACGGAAACGCTGATAGAGTCAGAAATCAACAACAGCTCATTCCAAAACGATTGCGCGTCATTGCAAGGCTTCTCCTTGGTCACTTCCTATAGACTATTCTTCAGCTGTGAGAATAGTTGTGCCTACAGTCTCATGGGTAGGAATCTTTCTCAGTTTTGACAAATTCCATATTTTATATCCATCTAATCACAGTATAAAATTTTCCTTACATAATCATTAACCTCAAGCCCGGTTCTCCTCGGAAACTGGTGTAAATCAAAATGTCAGTGGTCAACATGAGATGAATCTGAGTTGTACCCAGGAAGGGGCGGTTTAATTCCCGACATCGGGCTTTCGGAATGCGTTTCAACTCCCGGAAAACAATAAAGTGCAATGGCATCGTGTTCCAAGCAGTGCTGATGAGTTTCAGTCGGGACTCCGCTACGCTTTTGGAACGTAGGGTATAAAAATAGACTCAATTATAGCCTTCCTCAGTCTCTCGAGTTGATAGTATTCCCAAAATGACACAGCCGGTGCGCTGCATTTATCCAGGAGGGGCCACCGTCTCTATTGGGGGTCGCACTCTAGCTTTAGTGGAGGTGATGGTATCGGTATTCCGGAATTTAGCTGACGATTTCGGGAATGTAGCATAATAAAGATGGCAGCATTGCCTTTAAAACAATCCTTGCCTATTGAAGAAATTATTTCTATCGCCCATTGCATTATGAAAGCCGTGAGCGGATTTTTCAGATTCCTCTAAAACTAATTAGATTTGAGAATGATGGGAAATCAAACCATGATGTTAGGAAGGATCGGGAACTCGACTGGTATTACTTTGTGTTCTGTGATTCTTTATTCCTTAGACGCTTCGAATCTTTTCACTGAATTAGTTCTTTATCAACAATAAAACTATATTTTAAACATTATCACGTCTTAGAGATTTCTTAATGAGTTATCCAGATCTCGTTACATTTACATTATGTTGGGGAATATATCTAAAATCCTCATAAAAAATTACGATCAATTAACGAATCCAGTTCACTATACGTTGGGAATAACCCAAACCCAAGGAAAACTTAAATTCCCCCTGTGTGTAAGTAATTCTTAAGATGTAATGAATTATATTTTAAATGATATTCATAATTCCCTGGGGTGAAGATCGTTGGCATGGTATAGAGAATTTGGTATTTAGATTACATTTGTGGCGTGTATAAGTGACAAAAATTCACACACACACGCACACACATAAAAAAACATATAACAAACAAACAGACAGATTATATTGTTTTAAAATGGAATAGTGCATTAAGCGAACAGAGATCATAAAGAATCACGAATTTATATATTATATATATATTACAGAATATGGAATCACGATAGATTTTTAATCTGTCTCACGAAAACTAGGAATCTAGAATCTTTACTACGAACACTAGGAATCTAAAAAAAAAAAAGAGAGAGAATCACGAGATTCTCGAAAAATGAGAATCCGAAATGTTTGCTGAAGGACATCGCCACGTTATAGAGTTTGAACAAACTACGGAATGTTATTTACTGTGACATGTCTGGAACATAACTGTTTTCGCTATGCTCTACGTCTGCAAAAGCTAATTGGATGATTTGACGTCACAAAAAAGAGCAATTTTAGATTTTGTGTCAAAAGTAATGACGTTGTCAGGGATGTTGATAGACAAGGGACTGACTAAGATATCTAATTTTTCTTTTTGTTTTATATTTGTTTTTTTCCAGATGATGTTCAAAATAGATTAATGCTTTTTTTATACAGAATCCTTTATTTGAGATAAAATTAAAGTATAATTCTGAAAGCCCATGAAATAGATGCCAGAATGTTTATTCGTCTTCTGGATTTGTTTAATATTCGGTTATATATTGTTAATGATGGAAAGTTTCATTCACAGTTCGTGCCCAGTCAGAAGAGAAATGTTATATTCAACAACGTGAAAAATTCTCTGAGTAACAAAATAAGGAAACATACGCCGTTGTATTTCGATCAATAGTTTCGTCTTAGTCAATAAATCAATAGAGCCTTTAACTTAACCACTTTTATTCTCTGACTTTTAGCTTTTTCTTTCTTGGCTTTACTACTGATTGAATTTGTAGTTCAGCCACTACATCAACAGTGACAGGATACATTGATCCTAAATCTGTAAAATAACTCTTACCTATCTTGGAATGTCAAATAATATTTTCTTTGACGCGGAATTTCTCTGAACATTGTACAGAAAATTAACGATAAACGTCATTTTCGTTTACCTTTGAGCGGCTTTTTTACAACAAACGAAGATAACTAATTACTCACCAAATTTCAAGAGCAGGATGATTACCTTTTTTTAGCCTCCATCAAAAAAAAAAAAAAATTGAAATAAAAAAGAAAGTAAAACACTCACCCAAGGTCTAAAATCATTTCATTATATTTTTATTGCTTAGGAACATGAGATGGAGATCTTAATTTTCTCAAAAACCACGTCAGCACGCCCCAATTAGAACATGAAGTTTTTCCCCAGAAGGTTATCTGAATTCTCTTTTCTGCTTAATCCCTAGTCTAGGCCGTGGTTTCTATTGAGCTTTTTCCAAGTGTCTCTTACTTGTGTCCTTCCTCCCTTAGTCTCTCGTGACTTCTGAAATGAAATCTCTTCATCTTCTCTTGGTCCTTCTCCTTCCTGTCCTCAGCACTCCTACCTCCATAATCTCCGCTGCAACATGTCATTCATCACTGTCCCTCCTCATCAGGCGTCCAACCAACTCACTCATGCCTCCTGGGCCTTCATTCAGAAGGCGCTCTAGATGATGCTTCTAATTATAGCGTTTTCAGCAGATATTGGTTGCTACGTCAGATGAGGAGGTAGGCTCTTTCAAGATATGTAAAAATGTTTAATTTATCTCAGTTAATGCTGTGACGGAAAATAATAAGACAGAATTTAGATTAGGAAAATATTTCACCGTATTTGAATCCCAGTAATTTTTAATCAAGAAGGTAAAGCAGGTCACAGAATAACTGACAGGTCATGGGCAATGAATGAAGAGGGTGTTTGGATCAAGAAATTATTATGACACAGTTATGGCTAAAGCTTGAAAGTAAAGAAAGAAAGCTTTACGTGGTCTACATGATCTAGGAAACATTTTATGATAGAACTGATTGGGAAGAAGTTTGGATTTGGCTGTGGTGTGGTATCAATATATTGATTTACTGTGTTCTTTAAATTTCTTTATGTTGAAGGCGAGGCAAGCATTACAGTCTATGTGGATGGGAGTGGCCACGTTTTGGAATAAAAATGGGTCTGAGATGAGGCCATGTTGTAACTTCATGACTTCAATATATTAATTAATAAATATCGTAACTGTTTGGAAATATTCAAATGCAATATAGGGTAAAGGCGTAAGATTTGTCCATTTTAGTTCATACCTTTATTAGGCAAGATGAAGAAAAAGAGCGAAAGTTAAATCAATCAAATGAATCTAGCTAAGGAACGTGGCGGCTAACCAGGTATGTTTCCTATGTGGCCCAAAGATTCAAGTGAATAATAAGACAATTGCTTAAGAGGTATCCAGTGCTTTAGAGTGCGTCAATTAAACCAGAAGAGGTTTATTATGATGATTATTCCTAGAATCTTGTATCGATTCATCTGCCATAATTTAGCAACATGAAATGCTTTGTACCTCCTCATGAAAATATTCCACTAGAGATCCTCCATGATTCCTCGCATCCCTGCAGAATGGAGAATATGAGGAAGGAGAAAAGGGAAGGATAAAGAAAAAAATATCTGCAGCGTAATTGTAATAAAAATCCTTCATAAGACATGTGTGCGGATGGATCCCCAAAACATTAAGAACTCATCAGATTGTCGGTTTTATTTTCCAAAGGACACTTATTTGCCACATACACAGTCTAAAGGCCTTGCAGCACTCCATTGTTTCTCTTTCCTTCGTGGATTTTGTCTTTATATATATATATATATATATATATATATATATATATATATATATATATATATATATATATATATATATATATATATATATATATATATATATGTGTGTGTGTGTGTGTGTGTGTGTGTATGTATGTATATATGTATATATATATATATATATATATATATATATATATATATATATATATATATATATATATATATATATATATATATATATATATATATATATATATATATATACATACATATATAATCCCATATATATATATGTGTGTGTGTGTGTGAGTGTTTGTATATGTCATTGTGTGGCCACTAAACTGAAGTGGAAGTAAGTAGTTTTTTTTTTTTATCTAGAAAAGTCTCCTTTGATTGGCATTAGTTACGTGTTGGGAGTAATATCCGGCAGGGTTTGGATATGAATCATATTCAAAACATATGCTAATGAACTCAAACGCACATCCCTAAGTCAAAATATAAAATAAATATTGTAAAAAGTGGAATCATCCCCTCATTAAAAATATTAACAAGTATTTAGAATATCTAAATGCTTAAATTCCTTCTGTATTTGATGCTTCTGCGTTATCTCGAGGTATCATTAAATAATTGATGGGAAGCATTGCCAAAAAAAATTTTAATTGACAGTAGTAAAGCGACAGGAATATACAGACTTTTCGACATGTATGGGAATTATAATAATCAGAATTTTTATGTTATTCGAAATATATTTTAGTATATGACTTTACTATAGTTGTAATCGCTATACAGTGCTATGGGTCTAGAGTAATCCCTTGATTTTTACTTACTAAAGTCCATAACTTTTATGTTTTAATCAAATATATATCATAAAGAAATTATTAGCTCGTTTCACCTTTCACCCAAGCTTTTAAAGAAAAGCATGTTGTTCTGTATAATACATGTTAATCATAGTTTGATCATAGAAATAACTCAGAAAATTGTATATAAAAAACTGATTCGATAAACTGCGCATGATATTTTTTCCCTTGGATGTAATAAATTCTTATTTTATGGCGGAAAACAAAAGTAATTTCAAATGGGCCACTTTTGATAAAATGACAGTAAACTTAATCACTCCCCTTTCTCCCAGGTTCTAACCAGTTATTTGTTTAGCGATTATGACACCGCTATTACCAAAATGCATCTTTTTTCTAAAGCAAACAAAACATGAAATGGCCTAAAAAAAAGTTACTGTGAATACTGTTTGGCAGTGAAGGCATCCATTAGGGACATGAAGCATAGTTTGGTTCCCATAATATTTTTCTTTCTTTCACTCATTTTAATGGATGTGATTGTCCAGTCTTTGTAAATCTTCATTGTAGCTTTAGTATCTCTAAGCGTGCACATTTCCTACGTCGTTGGGCTCATTTTTCATGAAAAACGTCGCTTAAATATTTTCTTCAGTCCACGAACAGTTAGTAAATGGTCAGATATTTAAATAATTGCCACCCCTATGACGATACTGGATATAGAAATTCGTAAAATAAAACACTTCTCACGAAGGGATGAAAAGATGAATAGATTGAGAAATAGGTACTAACAAACAAGAGAGAGAGAGAGAGAGAGAGAGAGAGAGAGAGAGAGAGAGAGAGAGAGAGAGAGAGAGAGAGAGAGAGAGAGAGTCATGTGTCTTTTGTGTTACCTCAAACCTAAGACACTGAATTTTTCATTGTCATATCCACATCACTGGCGTTCGGTATCTGTGGTAAACTGCAAAAACCATAACAAAGAATGACAGACTGGCAAAGAGAAAGCCACGTAAATGACAAGTAGATTGTCATCGACACACAAGTAGGTATTGCTTATGGTTTAATTGATTTTTGGTGACTTTAAAATGAAAGGATTGAAAATATTATGGGCACTTTGGATACATTCCTGAGATTTATCAGTCCCTGAGCCACGCTATTAAAACTTTGTATAGAATGGTCCGGAAAAAAAACAAGTAATAATGTACCAAAGTTTCTTCGGCGCAATCAAGTTTTCTGTACAGCCGCTGCAGCGTATAATCAAGGCCACCAAAAATAGATCTATCTTTCAGTGGTCTCGGTATAATGCTGTATCAGCCGCGGCCCATGGTGGTGACCTATCCTATATAATTGCTAGAAGCACGATTATGGCTAACTTTAACGTTAAATAAAATAAAAAGTACTGAGGCTAGAGGATTGCAATTTGGTATGTTTGATGATTAGGGATTGAATAATCAACGTACCAATTTGCAGCCCTCTAGCCTCAGTAGTGTTTAAGATCTGAGGGCGGACAGAAAAAGTGCGGACAGTATAAAGTACGGACGGACAGACAAAACCGGCACAGTAGTTTTCTTTACAGAAAACGAAAAAGAGATTCCGTTGTCCTCGACTTGAAAACAACATTTTTTGTTGTGTCTTGTTTTGCTCTTGGTGGAAGTAAGCACTTCAGGAGCTTTAAGTTTATTGTTCCAGGTGCCAGTATCACTCAACGCTGATGGGACAACATTCTTTAAGGTCCAGTTCACACACGCGCATACGCATATTTATGATGTGGAAGATTTGTGCAGTGATTAATGTCCTTGAATTTCTAAAGCCACTCCCTGTATGAAGAGAGAGAGAGAGAGAGAGAGAGAGAGAGAGAGAGAGAGAGAGAGAGAGAGAGAGAGAGAGAGAGAGACTTAACCATCATGTGAACCATCAAAATACTGCTAAAACGAATGAATGATAAAGTAAGGAAACATTGTCCTATCCCCTCACCGCGTCAACCTTTTTATCATTCCTTCTATGTATTTCTACCTTTTTCAGTCGATTTAGCGGACAGAAATGATTGTGAAGTTTTTTACTACTAATCAGGACGTATACCAGGTGTCGTTATGCTGCTGAATTTCACATGGTCATACGGAAACGCAAGTAATACTACCTTATACACGATGTATATAGTTCTTCAAGCTATTCTGTCACTGTTAAAATAACTTAAAGCATTTTTCTTTTACTATAGGAACGAGAACGTTCGGTCCGTTACCCGGATGTTACTATAATAGTATTGCTCACCTTAAGGGTTTTACCTCTAACCTTGCTTTATTCTTCTGGTACGCTGTCACGAATCCAGGTAAGAAAGTCACAGGAAAAAAGTTTTAGAAAAAAAATCACAGGAAAAAGTCACAGAAAAAAATCACAATAATATTTCCTTGATAGTGACCCCCCCAGGGTTTTAACCGGGTATGCATCGACCATTGCGGCCGTGTTTAGTACATGGCCGTTGGGGATTTCCGTATAAACATAAACAAAAGACTGTAAGTATCAAAAAGATAATGACCCCCAAAGAAATATTGTGAATTTTTACCCTGTGACTTTATTACCGGCCACAATAAACTAATGTGACTTTTTTTTCCTAGCCAAAATTGAGACTTTTTTCCTCTGACTTTTTTCCTGTGAATATATTACCGGCCACCTCTGCCACATGGTCTACTCTTATCACGGCAAATATTAAATAATTCTGTAATATTCACGGAAGGTTGCCACATTCTCTGACATCATGCGTATTGTTTTTATATGCATCATAAAAACCAGAATTCTACGGATATGGTGAAATACACATTTTGGAGTCCAAGGTTTATTCCTCTGAGGGTCCTGTCTTGGTAGGAAGGTCACCGACCATCTATCACGCGTAAGATTTGTTTAATCCGCCAAGATGCTCGACTGTCTCCCTTGCCTGGCAAGGGGAAGCGAGAAAGTTATATATATGATAATGCCACCGACTCTCCTATCTGTCTTCCTTTGTCTCAAAGGGTCCGACACTCGGATATTATAACAAATGAACTTTGAAACATGGACGAATGAAACCCCAGGTTCCTCTTGACCATTTACTGCGTTCCCATCCGTCTCTCTCTCTCTCTCTCTCCTCTCTCTCTCTCTCTCTCTCTCTCTCTCTCTCTCTCTCTCTGACAATATCCTTCTCAGAGATCTCTCAACAGGGACATGCTGATGATTGCATTTTGTATGTAAGCCTCTCCTTAGTATATGGAGGTTAGGTTTCAGGAATCTATTTCTCTCCTTAGGTTCTGAGCGTGATTTTTGGCTGTTTGCGAATTGGAAAGAATTTTTACTGTTGTCCATTTTTTTTTTCTTTATGAAATGATTCTTCATCATTGTTGAAGCGTAACTGAGGCGCCTTGTATAGAATGGGTGTTGTATTACTACTGCATTTATGGCATTGAAGTTTATGCAGTATATATACACCTTCTCTTTATTCTGCTCATGAATTAGATATTTTATACGGAATGTTGTTCTTTTATAATCGTAAAAAGCATAAAAAGTAGGGTAAAATATAACAAATCAATGCAGTTTCAATGACATATATAGTTTTATTTTCTTTACAATGACAAATATAGGTTTATTTATGTAATTATTTGTCGCTCGTTAGGTAACCTGTTTCATAACTCCAGCAAAAATAAGCCCCTATGTCTCACGAATAAAATTGTCAAAAAATATCCCAGCGTATTGTGCCTCCCTTGATGACATTGCCAATTATGCTTTTTAACCCTTACCGTGAACATCCTATTAAAGGAAGAGTAATGTGAACTGAATTTAGGTTCTGTCTAAAAAAACCGAGCAAGAAAATTCTTTATCTAAGAGTTGCCATGCAACCCTGTGAATTGTGTCCTCTTCTTTTCTGTCACTAAAATGGGATGACGCTAAAGATGTGTATCCCATTTCTCAGATCATATCACTTGTCAAGAAAGCCTTAGGATCTGCACTGAATACTGCAGACAAAAACTCTTAACGGGGCCAATGTACGATGTTTGTGATACCCAAAACATCAGATTCCTATCGCCCGTGAATACACCTTTCTTCGATTTCTTACAATTCCAATACATTCAAAGATTTTCAGCATTCGACTCAGACGTCCTTCGAAAGCTTTTGTATAAGAGAGAGAGGAGAGAGGAGAGGAGAGAGAGAGAGAGAGGAGAGAGAGAGAGAGAGAGAGAGAGAGAGAGAGGTGAAGGGGGGGGGGGGGACGACAAATAAAAGGAGGTGGTGTGTCTTTCAAAAAGAGCACTTTGTATTTTGAGTGCTCCTCTGGTCGCTCAATTTTTAATATATATATATATATATATATATATATATATTATATATATATATATATATATATATATATATATATATATATACACATATATATAATATATTACTCCGACGTCCTTCGAAAGCTTTTATATATAAGAGAGAGAAAGAGAGAGAGAGAGAGAGGAGAGAGAGAGAGAGAGAGAGAGAGGAGAGAGAGAGATGGGGGGGACGGGGGGAAACGACAAATTAAAGGAGGTGGTGTATCTTTCAAGAAGAGCACTTTGTATTTTGAGTGCTTCCCTCTGGTCACTCAGTTTTTGAATATATATATATATATATATATATATATATATATATATATATATATATATATATATTATATATATATATATATATATATATATTATATATATATATATATATATATATATATATATATATACAGTATATATATATATATATATATATATATATATATATATATATATATATATATATATATATATATATATAATCAGAAAGCTACAAACGTCCTTTAATATCCAATTCACTCTACCTCGGAAGTAATATATTTTCATATATGTTACCGAAGGGGAATTTTTAGTTGATAATAAGTCCACCGTCCCGTGGGGTCGAACCAGCGACGGACGAGGAATCAGGACTACAGTGACACACTAACCAGTCGGCCACAAGAGAGGGTATAAGTGAATACCATCTCCCATCAACCCTCTCTTGTGGCCGACTGGTTAGTGTGTCACTGTAGTCCTGATTC
>JANJGK010000005.1:13967716-14014813 GCA_039081455.1 Macrobrachium rosenbergii | reverse complement strand
TTTTGCTTTTTATCCCCTCCTTTGGGGCAGGGGGGTGCGCCCAACACAGATGCTTTGACTCATTGCACCTGCTGCCCGCAGGGGAGGTTTTGGCCTGTAGGAGAAACACCCAAGCCAGATTACTTTTGCCTCGAAGGAAAGATCTTTATAAAAAATGGGAGCGCCTTTAATCTTTTAAACCCCTGTTTTTAAGTCGATAGACAGATGGTCTATCGATCGGCCGGCTGGCAGTAAATGAAACACGACAGAACAACCAACAACAACAAAGGAGGGGGGGGGAGGGGAGGCAATTTGCTAGCGAATTCTTGCTAATCATAATAATAATATATATATATATATATATATATATATATATATATATATATATATATATATATATATATATATATATATATATATATATATATATATATATATATGAAAGTCCATTTTTCTCAAATATTCGTTGAAATCGGAATTCAGGTTTGATTCCGTTTCCGATCTTCAATACATCTATAAAAAATGAATTTTCTGATCACATTGCCATAACGATTTTTGATAAATGGATCCTTAATTATGCATGTGCAAGATCTGTGACAAGAAAAACCGCATTAAGGAATAGAATTCTTACACAGCTATTTGGAAGCAGCAACAATGATTAGTTGTATAATGATAAAGAAAAGTAAAAGAAAGCTAAACATGAGTACGCTATTTTTCCTTTCCGGCTTGTATAATGATTATTAACACATCTTGCTTTCCCGGGAAGTTTCCGGTGCCGTGAATACTTTATCTTTCGTTGGAAAAACTGCACATTTTACCATGCTCCTTTTTGCCTACTGCTCGGCACAAATAAAGGAAACATTTAATGTCCTTAATCATCCAGAAAACTCATTTCGTCCAAAATGTTGACTATAGTGTCATATTTACTGCAGCTGTAGGATACATATTTTTGGTATTTTTTATTACTTTTATTATTTTTCATTGGTTTTAATTAGTTAAGCGTTGTTTGTCTAAATACGTGTAGTATGCTTTCACTGAAGTCTGGGGTAATTTACTAGCATGGTCATTCAACAGTTTATAATAGGGGCTAGATGCGTCAGATTTGATTCTCATTTATTGATAATTGACAGACCATTGTTCCCAACACAGTTTACGTATAATTAAAAAGTACACTATTAAGCAAACAAGGGTTCCCCATTATCAGGCTTAAATCTTCTTCTGATATCCTTTTAGAAAGGAGAACTCTAAAACAAATTATAGTGAGTACACTAACAAAGAAATGAAGCGGTTAGATACATATAGAAAGCACATATAACTGAAACTTCACTGTTTATCTAAGCAAAATAGAACAGCAAATAAAGCCAAAGGCTTACTATTCTGTGAAGAGAGAGAGAGAGAGAGAGAGAGAGAGAGAGAGAGAGAGAGAGAGAGAGAGAGATCATGTCAAGCATATCTCTGGGAATTCTTGTTGCCTTCGCTGGTAAGTGGAGGCCCCAAGGCCAAACTGAGGGCAAAGTGGGGGAATTTAGGAAGGTTGTTTGCGGATGAAAGCAGGAGGAACGGGATGCCAAGATGACACGTGCTGGAGATCACTCCGCTCGTCTTCTTGCCTCTCTTGAAGAAGGAGTTCCTGGACAAGGGGACTTTTGTGGTAGCATTGATATGTCGGTTTCGCTGTTTTAAAACTTTGTTATTTTGCTCGTGCGTTATATGTCTAATTGTGATATATATTTGAGAAACGCTTCAATTATTAAACTAAGTTTTGGTTAATAACTGAATACTATTGTATAATACAGATAATTTAGGTATCCATATTATACTTATGTCACGAAAGATGGCCACTTTATTTTTAATGTGTTTCTGTACGGGTGTGTCCCCACCGCAGTTAAACATGCCGTAAGCACGCTTCGGATAGTTATCGCACGCACATCATAAATACAAACCAGCGAGTTATTGGTAGTCTTACCCAGTGCTTCATATGAGTGCCAAGCATTGACAAAATTCGTTCCCCACCTTCGGTCTTTCACTTGTGTTCAGCCTGTTTGTGATTTTGGAGTTGATTAGTTTCCTACGTGTGTTCATGACATATTTTACTGCACTGTGGATGTGCTCTAAAACGAAACCAAAACACATGCCTATTATTTTTGAGGTTCAGCTTAGAAGAGCGAATAATCCCATTTAGATTATCATACATGAAGCCATTAGAGAATAAAGTCTCAGCTATTATTTCATTCTTTCACACTAAATTGTTTCATACATTAATGAAGTTTGATGGAGTCGTCTTCTCTGTAATTAAGACCACCTCTCTCTCTCTCTCTCTCTCTCTCTCTCTCTCTCTCTCTCTCTCTCTCTCTCTCTCTGCCAAAGGACTGACGAAACTGGATAGTCAATAAAATGAAGATGCAAGTATTTTTTTTTTTAACTGATATTATCTCTGAACAACAATAACCTTTCTTTGGGCTTAGGCAATGTTACTTATTAAATAACCAAAACATATCTGAAGAATTTCAACCAATTGCAACAACGATATTATAGTAACGGGACAAAATGATTGGTACCTATTAAAAGTCCGATTTTAAAATTTGTTACACTTCTAAAAATCTAAGATCGTGTGGACCATGTTTCACTTCACGTTAAAATAACCGGTATCGTATTCGTCCAACATCAATTGGTGTCAAAAAATTAAAAAAAATGAAAGTAGCGAAATTACCCCCAACCTATTTGTATCGACAGTCCAAACTGGTATATACATTATAACAGGTATCAAGAATGGAATTTAATCATTGATTTTCTTTGCAGTTAACTTAATTTCCTATCTTAAAATCACTAACCCACTTACTTTGACTAAAATTCTTTCAATAGCTTGCACTCGACTCATCAGCTTTTCACTTTAGTCTTTCTGAGAAATCATATCAGGCCGGTGCCAGTTAGCTACTGGGTTTGAAGCGATTTTTAATTGAATAAACTTTATAAATCAATTAACCTGTAATCACTCAGGTAGAATGCTCAGTTTTGCCGAGTTTTTTACTTTAAATAATCTCTTGCACATAAAAATAAAAGAAAAACCAAACGTTTAAACGATGAAATAATTCATGCGTCAGTTACTTTTCTGAGAGTGGAGATTTCGATACATCAAAGAACTTTGCAATCTAGTGATCGAAAAAATGATTATTTTCAGCTTTTTTAATTCGACATTTTGAAAGTTTCTCAATCTTTCTATACCCTTGATTAAAATTTCAGCTTCAGGGGTTGTAAAAATCTTTTATTTTGATTCGTATGATATATTTCAGAATTATGAAATATTTTTCCAACTAGTGATGTGTAACACTAAGACAAAGTATACTTAAGATTGCATTACTCAAAACAAAAAACAATTTACTCTTGCTTGGTACTTAGAATTTCTAAAGGTCTTTTTGTACTTCTGCACTTCCGTATGAATGTCTTTTCCAGTTAGGGTTAAAGAGGATCGAAAGTCACAGATAAGGTTGACTCTGAGTAAAATTCTTATTTCGCCTTCACTCATTTAATGTTTCGGTATTTCCCTTATGACAGAGAAGAACTTGGAAACTGATATAGACAGTCACGAGCCCTAAACTTTGACATAATTTCCATAAAACGAAAAACGTTCACAAATGCATTCAGGGTAACATCCTAATACTTTTTAAACTCATTACATTCTTGCATTTATTCACTTTTTAGGGGTGACTAAATTTGGTAATCGTTTGAATTTTATTCTGCATATTAAGTTTCTTCTTTGTAGTTTCGCTTGGCAAATGTGAATTGACGACTAATAATTTCGG
Organism: Macrobrachium rosenbergii; assembly: GCA_039081455.1. Lineage (NCBI taxonomy): Eukaryota > Metazoa > Arthropoda > Malacostraca > Decapoda > Palaemonidae > Macrobrachium > Macrobrachium rosenbergii. The sequence continues at coordinate 14,011,034 of JANJGK010000005.1, read as the reverse complement.
AAAAAATTAGCAGCTCAAAAAATTCGTAAACATTTTTGACGGTTATTCCGAGCATAAAAGACTTTAACGGGGATATCTGGATATTCTAGTCGTGTTTTAATTATGATGAGCTTTTCACTGAATTTGACTGTGGCAAAGAGGCTCGGAGGTAACCCTCATAATATAATCCATTATTTTAAGCTTGTCCTTTGGCTTCAAAAGCGAGCAACTGGTTTCAGTACAATAGATATTCATGTATTTTAAAGAAAAATGTTCTTATTAATCGATCCGATTTTTTTTAATATTACATATTTTTACAGTTACCTGCATACACTGTTTCTCGTGGTCGCTCTGTCCTAATTCTTTGTACCCAATTCAATGGCGTGAGCAGTATAGAAACGTTGTTGTTCATATTCTTATGTATAATTATAATTCCATGGTCGTACTAGATGCGGCTACATATCTGAGTACTTGATCCGTAACGGAATCCCAGCTATACAGTACATGCTCTGATTAAGGCCTGGACAAACAGATCAGTAGCGCAAGTAAGCACTGGACTCACGCTGAATTGGTTTCAAATCATTCGTGATCCCTGACAAGGAGATTATGCTGGGATTAAGCGAAGTTAAACGGACTGTCGCTCAGTGTAATTCTTTAAAATATAAACGACAACAATAATGGAAATACGGGTTGCCAAGCTACGTACAGAACTAACTATGAATAGAGGCTAAAGAAGTAATAGAAAAAGATCTCCCAGTTGATCAATAAATGCCATTTAACTTTCAAAGTAAAAATGACTGTGAAAGAAAGTTAGGCCCTATATATATATATATATATATATATATATATATATATATATATATATATATATATATATATATATATATATATATATATATATATATATATATATATATATGGCCTAACTTTCTTTAACAGTCATTTTTACTTTGAAAGTTAAATGGCATTTATTGATCAACTGGGAGATCTTTTTCTATATATATATATATATATATATATATATATATATATATATATATATATATATATATATATATATATATATATATACATACTTCTTAACATGTCTGTGCCCTGATTTCATTTAATTGTAAGCGTTTAATGAGCATTTTTTCAACAAGGTGGGCTTTCACGATGACTCCTAGAGATTGACTAATTGATTATAGCTACTAAAACTGGCGTCACAACACCTAGGTTATTGTCGCCGTAATATTTTAAATAAAAAAAGGAAACTAAAATATAAATAGATAGCTTTAAAAGTAGTTTCGTATGACAAATATCTAGGCATATATATATATATATATATATATATATATATATATATATATATATATATATATATATATATATATATATATATATATATATATATATATATAGTTACATTCTGGGGCTGGTTTGATGTATGGAAATTATTATTATTTTAATTAACTGCCTAGAAAGCCAACACAAAGCACACAGAATGTAAGCGATAAATGGGATGAATAAACTGACTTACCTTGATATCACATCTAAGTAAACAAAGAATTGGAGCTCGCCATGGGGAGAAATTAACCAGTTATCTAATTTAAACTGGATTTATTTTCAAACGAAGCAATCGGGGAATTAATATGAAAGGGCTGACTGAGCAGCAAGCAAGCACGTACAATTTACAATAAAATTAGACAATGCATAGCAAATTGCTGAATCTGAAAAGGCTACAGCCCTTGTTTGGCAGGGTATGTTACTCGAGCCTCATTGTCATAGATCTACCGACAATTTCACCATGACGCTATTAATGGGTCTGTGTAAACTCTGTACTGTTGATGCTCATGCTTATGAGTTTAAAAGTGAGCGCAAATCTAACTTTAAGTGACATGCCTTCTTGCTTAGCTTTCTTGATTTTTTTCTCAGAACTTATTGTTTATTTATGACATGTATTTTAATTTTCTTTACGTCTCTTGCTATTAAATTTTCTTTTTTTTCTCACTTCTATGAAACTTTGTTTCATGCAAGATGGCTTTCCGAGTTAAAGGCCTGTGAGTAAGCTTCTTCCATATGAATGCTCATCTTAAATAATAATAATGATAATAATAGTACTCAGTATTTAAGCCTCAACTTGAAATCTGATTGGTCACCTCATAAACCTAGGTATTAACGTTGTTGATCGATGCTTTGTGACGTATGGATTGATTCATTAACTACTGAATAGAAGCCAATTAGCACCACAATCGAATTTCCAATGAATCACTTGATCGTGAACAAAAAATACCAGCGTAATTAAATTTGGCCTTTTTGAATGTGCGATTCACTGGGCCACAGTTCAACAATAACTGGCGTTTTTGTTTGAATGGTTTCCCCCGCTCAATGTGGTAATGATGATGATGATGATAACCCTAAAAAGCTAACTGAATATCTTTTTACACCAATTCTTTATCGATATAGCTATCAATATAGCTTACACACACACTCACACACACACACGCGCGCAGTTAATAAATTGATAAAAGAAACAGCTATTTTCGTAGACAGAAGTTTGAGAAATTATGAGTATCGTATTTCAGTTGCAGGGTGAACTCATTTCTCATACTATACTCTCAAAAGACTTCTCACTCACAAAGGCAACTAGCTTACAAAAGAGGGCTGGAAGAGTGCCATTGACCAGGATGACTGGGAGAGGAACAGAGTCATAAACGAGCTACGGTTAAAAGTTGAAGAATAACCAAAAGGCTTTTGACAGTAAGCATGAATATGTTATACCTGGTATAAAGGAATCAGTCTGAAAACGACAGATAAACAGTTGTTTGTAAACAAGAAATAAACAAAGAGAAAGAGAGAGAGGAAAAAGTCAAGCTTGTTTTACCTAGAAGAAATGTTTCGACACCCATGGCAGAAGTATTCCGCAAACTTGACGTTGGTGCAATATATTAGTATTCTTGAAACCGATTAGCAAAAGCACCAAATTTCTTAACTAACATTCTCTCTCTCTCTCTCTCTCTCTCTCTCTCTCTCTCTCTCTCTCTCTCTCTCTCTCTCTCTCTCTCTCTCTCTCTCTCTCTCTTTATGGTGAAGATTGTATTTCTCAATCTTTTTTTGTCTGGCCTAAGATAAGACTGGACATACTGTACATTCAATTTACGCATTCAGTGACCAATGTCTTTGGTGAAAAAAAAGTCCTAACAAGCGTCTCATGCTCCGTGATGGAGGAAAGCATAAACTGAAACAGATTTTTGTTTTTCATTTTCATCTTAGGAAGCCTATAGCAGATTTGAACCATAAGAAGATTAGTGTGTAGATGCGTGTGTTTTTTGTGTTATTTATAAACTTCCTTCTCAGTTTATAACGTTTTCTATGATAAATTGCGTCCCCCTTTTTTTTTTTTTTTTTTTGCATATTCGTGTTGATTATTTCAATGTGCTAGCGGGCATATGAAATAAGTGTGGAGGCAACGTTATCACTTTTATGCTTATTAGTAAAAAAAAAAAAAAAAAAGTTTCATCTTTGCCATAATATTGATCTTCGCTTCCTTCCAATTTTATATGTAAACTCAAGGCAGCCGAACTTTGAATCATTTATTAAAACCATAAAAATTATTAATTTTAATATACTTCAGGTGGCAATGAGAAGAAAATATTCCCCGCCCCCTTGAAACTTATATACAGAAACCACTGTGTCATTCCACTTACGGCAATTATGTGATGTACATCTGATTTAAGAGCCATATGCTGCGTCTCGACACTGTCTTATTTATTTTTAAAATGATTTACTTATTTTCAAAGAGGAAAATTCGACCGAACGATATAAAGGACTCCATATTTTGTTTTTATCGCTTAAAATATGAAAATATTGATCATGTCAAGATCTTAAATCTCTATTATCTGTTATTGCAGAGACAGAGAGAGAGATAATATGCATGTATATAAACGTACGTATACAGTGTATCCCTATATAATCGAGTCAAAAGTTCCAGATCCGTAAAAGAAACGAATATGCAAAGACAGAGGCAACGTTTCTGATGGAAATTCATTCTGGAAATTCGAAGTTTTCGCTGCACCAGGAATGGCCTATATTGGCATCGTTAGTAAGTTACCTGTTGGCACATGGTATAAATTCCAAGGCTTTCGTGAAAAATAATATGCTTTGGGAATTGGAGGATGTTTTCCGGAACGCTGGAACAATTTCTTTGAGAGAGATAGGATAAACGTATCTTTTGTTCCTCTGAAATAACGAATAGAACCGAAATTTACTTTTCAAACGTCACATATGGAGTGGAAAAGACAATAAAGAATTTTTTAGCTGAACTATGATAAACAGTCATTGCTAAATTTACAAGAAAGATAAAATATCATAATCGGGTGGCTTCGTGGAGACTATACCGGAGTAAATTGTATCCGGAGATCATTTCCTTCCGGCATCATTTTCTTTGTTTCGGTTTGTATATAGACCGGACCGGAATCACTACTAGGAGCATTGGTTAACAAAACAATTATCTGTGTAATGTCACCAAATTGCTTTAACGGGCTTGAAAGAATCTCGGTTATATTCCAGGAATACTAATGCGTGCATAGATATAAACATATGTATAATATATATATATATATATATATATATATATATATATATATATATATATATATATATATATATATGTGTGTGTGTGTGTGTGTGTGTGTGTGTATGTGTGTGCGTGTGTGTGTGTGTGTATACATTTTGTTTTGATTATTAAATGCCATTCGAACAGGGTCACTTTAAAAACTGGTTTTCATAATCATACACTGAAGTGGAGGTAAAGTCCACCAATAACTCTACAGACCGGTTGCTAGGTAACCAGTTGGTTCTTAGCCACGTAAAATAAGTCTAATCCTTCGGGCCAGCCCTAAGAGAGCTGTTAATCAGCTCAGTGGTCTGGTAAAACTAAGGTATACTTAACTTTTACAGACTACTTTATAAGTTGTATCTTGAATCTATTTTCCCTCAAACTCTCCTCACCTTTTCCCCGTTGTTTTCGTTTCCATCCGTCACCGCTTTTGTCCTGAACTTCCCTTTGTTAACTGAGACGCAACAATTATCAATTAAACTTTTTTTTTTCCTTCTCTGGAGATGGAGAACATTTACTCTCTGCTGAATAAGCGGGATTCATTATTCATTTTCTGTAAAAGAAAACTATCGAGATGGCTATTTGTCTAACCGTCCGCACTTTTTCTGTCCGCCCTCAGATCTTAAAAACTACTGAGGCTAGCTAGAGGGATGAAAATTGGTATGTTGATCGTCCACCCTCCAACTATCAAACATGACAAATTGCAGCCCTCTAGCCTCAGTAGTTTTTTATTTTATTTCAGTGTAAAGTTAGCCATGATCGTGCGTCTGTCAACGCTATTGAACAGGCTACCGCTAGGCCGTGGCTGAAAGATTCATGGGCCGCAGCTGAGAGTTTCATGGGCCGTAGCTGAAAGTTTCATATAGCATTATACGCTGTACATAAAACTTGATTGCCCCAAAGAAACTTCGGTAAATTGTTTACTTTATTTTTTAAATCACACAGTGCCTCTTAGTATTTCTATTCGTTAAAGTTTTTATGATTAATGTTTTCAGGACAGAGGTGTAAATGCTTTTTCGTATGTGTGTTGCATATATATTTTTATATAAGTTTTAATTTTCTGATTACAAGAGATAATAGTGAGTTAACTGGTCATTTACGACAAATTTTAAAATGGAATCAGTGTTACATCGACTGTTTAATTATCTTATAAACACATGTGGTTATTTCACTCGTCACCTTATCTTTTAACCTTTCAAAGATTTTTATGACCTTTCTGCGAGGTATTCTGTATATTCCCTAACAATGGAGGTGTATTGTAAATTTCAATGAGGGACTTTTAAATGGCATCATGCTCAACATTCGTTCTTAGATCATTTCCAAGCGCACTAAGGCGATACAGTGAATATTTTATCCATTCTTTGAACTTACATTCTAACTCTTTTTGTGGAGTCTTCTTTGTTATTTTAAGTATTCCTCTATAAGCAGGAGTACATTACACTTGTCACCGAGTGCATTCTTTGTTATTTTATGTATTCCTCGATAAGCAAGGGGTACATAACACTTTTCACCGGGTGCATTTTAACCCCGTCATAGAATGTAATTATGACTTCTAATTGCATTCCCAACAAGAGGCTACCTGACTCCGATCTGATTAGCATGTTGCCACTCTGCAAATTGTCTGAATTGGCTCTCCAATTATCGTATGCTAAGGAATACCTCACAGCAAGGTGGCACACCAATTACATGGCTTGAGTCGCTCTGTAAATCTAGGTTCTTGGGAAACGCTTAATCGCAGGAGATACGAACAGTGGCGTTATATTGTGGCTGTTATCTTAAAAGGCTCAATATAACCATTCCTGGTTCGTTTAAAGATATTGTTCTCCTGTGTTTAAAGAAGTAATTATGGTTTCGGCCTTTCAATACTAATTCCTGAAATATTGTCCCCTACACAATTGTCATTACAGAATTAATGCCTCGTGCTACTGCGACTTGAAGAGTCTAACACGTCTTGATTACAACTCATAATATATATTTTTCCGGCTGTAGTAGATAGAGCACTGTGCTAGTATCGCATGAGAAAATGACTATTTTTTTATATTATCCATACACAATACTCCGAGAGAGATATATCTATAAAACTTTCTTATATATATATATATATATATATATATATATATATATATATATATATATATATATATATGTATATATATATATATATTTATATATATATATATATATATATATATATATATATATATATATATATATATATATATATATATATATATATATATACATTCATACCGCCAAGATAGGTCAATTTTAATTTTTCATACTATTATTTAACATGTCACATAAAATGTGGAAAGAACTTTTAGTTAAGGTGAGTTTCCACTAACAAAATAAGCAAACATTGACTACGCCAGTTTTTTTTTAACGAAGCCTAATGTCAAGGGCAACGTAAAGCCTTCATTTAGCCAATATTAAAAGGAAGAATTAAAAAGGATGTAGATGAGGAAGAAATGAACCTAATCGGAAATAAAATCAAATAAGAGTTTAGATAATAATTATTTATCATAGTAAAGTCTCAAGCACTGATTTCACATGCGAGAAATTTACTCTAGACGCATTTTTATGAATATCTTCATTCTCATAGCAACTACGCACAAAAGATAAAGGATACTAGCTGTAGAAAATGATAAACCGTTCTACAGTACGTGTAGCATTAGTAGAACAAGACCAATGGGAAGGGTAAGAAATTCTAGAATTTTGAGAGTACGTGGGTTTAGTAAAAAGCTTAGTTATGGTGAAATGGTGAAGTGCTTGTTTTAAGCCGGTTCTTGAAAGAGGAAAGATGGGCTTGTGAACAATGTAAAATTAGGAAGCGGTAGGAGAAAATAGGAGGCGAAGATTTAGAAAATGCTGGATTAATAACGTAGATTGTTATTTGAAAAGTAAGTCCTTGATGTCCGATAGACACAAGCATGCTTTGGAGATAAAGGTCATTGGTTTAATGTGCGTGCGGGTTTTCGAAGAGCAGCTATGTGAATGAAGCGGTTAATGCTGGCGACTCTCACTGTCCTATTTGGTATGGAATTATAAATGTGGTAGTGACCTCTTTCTTTTGATTTCCAGAGCCAGCCCTGCTGAAGATACAGTATATATATATATATATATATATATATATATATATATATATATATATATATATATATATATATATATATATATATATATATATATATATATATATATATATATATATATATATATATATATATATATATATATATATATATATATATATATATATATATATATATATATATATATTATATATATATATATATATATATATATATATATATATATATATATATATATATATATATAAGTATATAAATGCATAATGTCGAGAATGTGATATATGATTTGAAATTTCACTTTTATGTCTGTTATAAAATTTGAGTAACAGATGGAATGATATGGATTTTTTGCATTTTTTTTTGTATATCATTACAACAAATCAAGATTGCTAATAATAGTTATTTCTGGAAAATTTCCCAAATAAAGAAATTTAGATGAATCAACAAACTGTTTCCCTCCTTGACTCAACCAATATCTGCATTGAACAAGTATACAGACGTCATCAAAACCGAGTAATTCATATTTCCAGTAAAGGATAAGGTTTGCATTTGACATTTGTGTCATGTTGGGAATGGAATGGAGAAAATTGCATATTCCTTGTAAATTGAATTCATTATTCATTATTCATTTTCTGTAAAAGAAAACTATCGAGATGGCTATTTGTCTAACCGTCCGCACTTTTTCTGTCCGCCCTCAGATCTTAAAAACTACTGTCATGTTGGGAATGGAATGGAGAAAATTGCATATTCCTTGTAAATTGAATTTTCTTTTATTTTTCAGTAACACTGATGTCTTTTTAGGACATACTTGGCAAAGTTATACGTTTAGTCACAAATTAAAAGGGAACAATTTACTGACAAACATACCTCTCTTCCCCTTGAAAAGAAGTATTGTGACTTTTATGAGTATACACAAAATCTAAACACTGTAAGAAATTTATGTAAACTTTTTAATACCAGTTTAATTCCTGTTATTGTAATATACATTAATTGCAACTTTTGTTTCATTTAACTGAATTACTATTAGTATTATACTAATACTTAAAGAAGACACAAATACTAAAACACATTTTTGAAATCAAAACACTATCGTCATAACGTGCCCCGCAAATTTGTACCCAATGACCTTTGACCCGTAATTGTAAAGTAATTACTACCAGAGAGGGGGACAGACAATCGGGGTTCCTATAATACATGAAACATTGCATATATTACATGTCTTTACAGTAACATGACAACTGAACGAAATCTTTTTATTAGCTTTTCTGACATTCCTGATATACTAAATGTGTTTTCAGTAAGTTATAGGAACGACGTTAAATCTTATCGAGAAATGAATACTAACCGACAATTTCCTTTTTATACGACAAGTTAATGATGAATGCCAGTGCTGTTATTACACTGAAGAGAAGATCAGAACTACATGAATATGAAAGGTTCAGTAACATGATAACATCCCTCATTAAAACTCTTACAGCAGAGATCTAATTAATGGCTATTAAGGCACTCCTGAAAGTTCATGCACATATATATTTGGCAGAATTTCTCACCCGAGTGCATATTCTCATGAGAATGTAAAGATAAGGGTTATCAAAAAATTAATACCCTGAATAATGTCTTTAGTTTTCAACGACGAAAATGTATATTTCCTTCCTGAATATAAAATAGAAAATAACAGTTCATCGCAGACCACAGAAAAGTCTCAAAAGCAGCTCTGTGGTAGATGAACCTTCAACTTCAAATTAGTTGCGTCCCATTACAGAAATTCTGAACGATAAGTTTTACTTTTCCAGAACCCATTGACCATTGGTTTTCCTGAAAAAGGAGGCTTTCACTTTCGTATTGACTTGCAGAGTTTTTAACTCATTTCATTGACTTGCAAACTACAGTAGGATATTCCATGATAATAATCTATAAGTGTAAACAAATAATTATTATTCTTCAAAGTAGGTCAAAGAATTAAGCAGTAGTTACTGGAACACTTGTATTCACACAACCCAAGTTAAGGAGGATATATCTACATATGCCATAAATAATCTAAAATTTCTGTCAGTTATGTAAATTTCAGTTTCTTTAATATTTTCTTTTCATAAAAGCAACCCTCAAATATGACATTAATGATTAAAGAAACAAATAAATAGTCAAAACAAAAAATCAATAAACGAGCAGATTTACCCAGGAGAGTGAATCCATTATTTTTAGATCATGGGTAAATAAGACAGGAAAGTTGATTCCTCTGACCCTAACAATTTTTTGAAGTGGTTTTCAATTGCTTTCACTATTTATAAACATTCGGCTTAAGATGCATTTGAATGACAGATTGGAGGTATTCAGTAAAATTCATTTAAAAACAGAACACAGTTTCATAATGCATTTCTCAAACTGGGTGGCGTGGCACCCTGGGCTGCCACAGACAGTGCCTAGGGGTGATGCAAGATTGTCGTGAATTTTGTCTTGGCTAGATCGTCTCAATGAACATTTGTAAGAAAAGAAAAAGTTTGCATAAGTCTTCATATAATTATTATCAGTGTGTCTACTCGAATATATATATATATATATATATATATATATATATATATATATATATATATATATATATATATATATATATATATATATATATATACATATGTATATATATGTAAATATATATATATATATATATATATATATATATATATATATATATATATATATATATATATATATATACTGCATATATATATACATATATAAATTCATACGATATGGTCGGTAATGATTACATTAGTTAGGGTGCCATCACTAAAAAAACACTGAGAACTGCTGCGTGACCAGGATGACCGGTGATCTCCTGAATATCCGTAATGACCTAGATAGTTGGTCAGAGCTCGTAGGCCTTTTGCTAGTTTTGTTTAATTGTTGGCTGATATTGCTTCCTAATCAGCAGTTATAGCAACGAATACTCGTGATGAAAAAGTAAAGTTAAATGTACCATTGAGAGGTGACTTGTCAGAGAGAGAGAGAGAGAGAGAGAGAGAGAGAGAGAGAGATGGACGTCTAGTCACTTGACTTGTTGACTTGACATACCATCTATTTAGATATCATGTTTTAAATAAATACTGTGCTCACTCGTCAACACTATAAAAAAAAAACTCTTTCAAAACTTTAAGCAAAAACTCATGAACTTTGAGCTGTTGTATAACACTACTGGGAAAACAGCTGGCAATGAAGCTACCATTAAGCAAGAGGAGCTGTTACCATAACGTTGCTATTAAATCCCTTTGTTGAAATCATAAATCAAATGCAGTCTTTCTGTATTTTTTCAAATAGAAGTTGCGTAGATTAATCGTGCTAAATATGTTGAGAGAGAGAGAGAGAGAGAGAGAGAGAGAGAGAGAGAGAGAGAGAGAGAGAGAGATGATATATAAGTTCAGGCTTTTGGCGGCATGATTAAGAGTAAATTTTTTCCTGTTAAAATAGCAGTCAGTATCAAGAGCAATTACTAACAGCAGCTGCACGCGGGGATCATGATAAACGGAAAAAGGTGGTCTTATTGTTCATGGCCATTGATGATATTTATCTTGGCTTAATCTTAATTGTGTTGATCCTCTTGAAATTATGTACAAAGAACGAGAAGAGGAAGAAATTAAGACGCGATGAAAACGTAGTTTATGAAGTGTAAGAATGTTCAGAAGTCAAGGAAAAAGAAGACATTACCATTGCCAGAATGTGCGAGGGTTGATCAGGAAAATAAAGGCGGAATAAAAAAAATACATATAAATAAACGTTTAACAATGAATAAAATACATAGAAAACTTCCCTTAAATTAAGGAGTCCGCCATAGCTAAAAACTAAGAGAGAGAGAGAGAGAGAGAGAGAGAGAGAGAGAGAGAGAGAGAGAGAGAGAGAGAGGAAACTGGGTGACCGAATATCCAGGAAATATTCACCTTGAGCACTGTAATATTTTCGTTAGGAAATCAGTGTCTGTGCCGTAACTGGATTCAGTCTCGGATTCTCTTCCTTTTTGTTAACGAGAAGGATAATAGGAAAAGAAGAAAACTGTTTTCAAGATATAGCCAAAAGATAAAAAAAAAAAAATTACGAGGCACAGCAAAAAGAAATGAAGTACTTTAGAATACAGAGGATAACGAAAAAATTATTTACAGACTTACAATTAATATAAGCAAAAAAAGAAATTAATTTCAAAGCTTGAAGAAAAAAACGAAGATCGAGGTAAAAAAAAAAAAGAAATAAACCAAGGCCAAGGTATAAGAAAGGGGAATGATCATGAGAGTAAACGGCAGAATAGAAACTCACATCGCTGAATGACATGTTGCAACTTAACGTAATTGACTGATGTACTCACACACACACACACACACACACACACACACATATATATATATATATATATATATATATATATATATATATATATATATATATATGCAGAATCTACTGGTCACTTTTACCAGACACATATGTAATTCTAATAGCCACAATGCCCTCTTAACTTCGCTAATTCCTCGCGCTTTTTTGGATATGCTTGTAACTACGAAGCCGATATCCAAAGGGAAGAATGAAGAGCCTGTGACGGCCGGCCGCGGGAAGCGAACCCGAGTTACCTTTATCACAAGGAGGTCACGTTGCCCACCTAACCACGAGAAGGATAAAAGTCTATCACCTCTCGTACATATATATACCTGTCGTTTTCAGATATATTCATTAGAGCTGGAATAGACCCATCCTCACCATCGTAGCCAAGTGGGCAATCGTTTTTATTGCTTTTTAGGCTGAAATATATATGCAGAATCTACTGGTCACTTTTACCAGACACATATGTAATTCTAATAGCCACAATGCCCTCTTAACTTCGCTAATTCCTCGCGCTTTTTTGGATATGCTTGTAACTACGAAGCCGATATCCAAAGGGAAGAATGAAGAGCCTGTGACGGCCGGCCGCGGGAAGCGAACCCGAGTTACCTTTATCACAAGGAGGTCACGTTGCCCACCTAACCACGAGAAGGATTAAAGTCTATCACCTCTCGTACATATATATACCTGTCGTTTTCAGATATATTCATTAGAGCTGGAATAGACCCATCCTCACCATCGTAGCCAAGTGGGCAATCGTTTTTATTGCTTTTTAGGCTGAAATATATATGCAGAATCTACTGGTCACTTTTACCAGACACATATGTAATTCTAATAGCCACAATGCCCTCTTAACTTCGCGCGAGGAATTAGCGAAGTTAAGAGGGCATTGTGGCTATTAGAATTACATATGTGTCTGGTAAAAGTGACCAGTAGATTCTGCATATATATTTCAGCCTAAAAAGCAATAAAAACGATTGCCCACTTGGCTACGATGGTGAGGATGGGTCTATTCCAGCTCTAATGAATATATCTGAAAACGACAGGTATATATATGTACGAGAGGTGATAGACTTTTATCCTTCTCGTGGTTAGGTGGGCAACGTGACCTCCTTGTGATAAAGATAACTCGGGTTCGCTTCCCGCGGCCGGCCGTCACAGGCTCTTCATTCTTCCCTTTGGATATCGGCTTCGTAGTTACAAGCATATCCAAAAAAGCGCGAGGAATTAGCGAAGTTAAGAGGGCATTGTGGCTATTAGAATTACATATATATATATATATATATATATATATATATATATATATATATATATATATATATATATATACACACATATGTTAAGCATTTAGACTGTTAATTTGCGAACATTCTTTACATTGTTTATTACTGTTTAGAACATTCCGCATAATTTCAGGAAATATAAATTTACCCTGCAATAAAATTTACATCGGTCAGAACTGATTCCGCCTGAAAAAAACGAGCTAGAAGCAACTTAAGAGGCCTTTTAAGAGAAATGTGCAACCAAATGTTTCATAGAAAAGCCTTGGAAATTATGGTGGCATATAAGCGACTCTATCAATAGGAATCCCAGTCCATAAAGAAGCATCAAGAGTAAAGAAGCATAATTCTGACGAAAATTATAATTTTACTCTAAAATACAGGTTCCCGTCACCTTTTTGAGATGTCACAGAAGAGGCTTAATATTAAAATACCATATTGTAATCTTTTTTATTAATAGCTCGCATTATTAGAACTTCAAGGGACAGTCATTCTGAAATAAAGTTCACAAAAATGCCTCTAATCTTTTTTATTTTCTTAAAATCAACTGCAATACTGTTTAGGGAAACAGCAAAACTTTTGTAAACCTTCTAAACTATTGTAAGGATGTGTTCAAGTCCGAAAGATATGACTCTCAATGTCACTAATGGTTTAGGTTCACATTAATATCATCTTTATCGTTATTAAATGTATAAAGAAAAACAACGTCTAATTGATAAAACACTAGGTGATAGTTATTGGTTTATTCGACAAAATAATACAGTTCGGGGAAAGTAATTTATATTTGTGGCATGTTAGATAATTACATACCATTGAAAGTCATCCATCATTTTCGTCCACCTTTCTTTTTATTCCTATTTTCTCCAATTATTTTTTCTTCTTTTTCTGTTTGTCTCGCAGTTCCCACACTTTTCTTTCCATGCATCTGCTTCCTCTCCCGTTGCTTTGAGCCTTTTGACCTGGATTGAAGGTTTCAAACACCTTTCCCTTCCCCCCGACCACCCCCCTCCACTGACTAACCTTCGTTTTTCTGTCACCTTTAACGTGTTGAGGAAATGATTTGATTTACCTTCCGTGAGAGAGAGAGAGAGAGAGAGAGAGAGAGAGAGAGAGAGAGAGAGAGAGAGAGTGAGAGAGAGAGAGAGAGAGAATATTCACTACGGAGAAAGTGGTGGCGATGGTTTAATGCAAAACCACCAGACAGTTAAAGAGGCAATGGAAAACATATATGCATAAGGCCTTCTGTTGCTCAGTGCAGCAAATATAAGCACTAGCGAAGGCTACGGAACACTTTGGGAAACAAAAATACAAAGATATAAAGGAAATAATTTAGAGAGAGAGAGAGAGAGAGAGAGAGAGAGAGAGAGAGAGAGAGAGAGAGAGAGAGAGAGAGAGAGAGAGAGAGAGAGGAGGGGAAACAGCCAAGTTTTTGCAAACCTAACATGCATAATTATACACTCGAACTTAGAGGTACCAGTAAATAAACCCGTATTGAAACCTTACATTGTTTTGTTTGCCGAAAGTAATATGGAAAGATAAGCCCAATTATTTTGGACTTCTATCATTTGCCAGTGAACTAGACCATCGAGTCTCATTTCCACAATATCTGAGAGTTGGCCAGAAGGATATTTTCTCATACTTGGAGGGTTAGAGAACGGCAGAGCTGTGGAAGATCGAAATCCAAGTGGAAACATAAGAAATGGAGGGAATGAAAAAATATGAGTACGAAATCATTGGGAGTGGGGCAGAAGGAATGTTTCCACGTCCTTTATTTCCGTTTATAATACATCACAGATGGACAAAGTACCTTAAATTTACGCAACCACGTGATGACTGATGCTGTTGGAAATATGCATATGAAGAAATAAGATGAGGAAGAGCTATGGGCTGTCCCTTGCTATCAGATCTCTGCAAAAGTAATTCAGGAAAGAGTTAGCCTATAGGCTTGTCCCACTGCGTCAGAGGGGGACCGCTGTATAACCCCACCCGGGTTAAATAAACAAATAAGAGTTGCAGGTGTTTGAAGGGAACGTCATGTGTTTTGTGTTGGGAATCTCTGAACAGGAAGAGAGAGAAAGAAAGAGAAAGAAGAGAGAGAAAACCGTTAAGCGAAGACTAGCAATGTCTAAAAAGTGAATCTAGCATCGTCCTGCTAAAAAGAGAACAATTGCAAAGGAGTATGCAGAATTAAAAATAATGGCATTAAGAATATCAAGAAAATTGCCAGGTGCGATGAGTCTGTGGAACAAGAAACTTCACAAAATGAACAACTTTTCGAGATGTCTGCTATTTGTTCAAGTGTTTAAGTATATTCAACGTAATGTCAGCGTCATGCACATACGCGGAAAACAATAAAATATTATTCATTTATTTATATTGTTTTGCCCCATCCTGAATTCCGTTCGAGGATTCACCAGCTATCAGAATCTTTCATTCATTCACAGAATGTGTGAGTTATCTTCTTATGGATAAATCTATTCATCAACATTTTCCCATGAATGAAATTTTGTGTTGATCGAGATTAGGTAATCATAATTTTAAGATAAAAATGGAATGATACCATTATTTTTACATGGTATTGTCCTTAAAAACTTCTTGATTATATTTAAACAATATTAATGACTATTGTTGTACTTTGAACATTACCTGGAGGACAACATCTCATCGAAATTGCAGAGCTAAAGAATTTCCAATTTTATTTGACATGCAGAAGGAGAGAGGGCAACTATACGGCGATTGTGGTGCAATGGCATTATATATCACTATCCCCAATATATAGTTTGATGAATTAACATTGGTGTTTTGATAGTAACGATTGTTTTGCATAAGCTTTCAATATTCTCTCGCCGTGATGCATGGACTCCCATCAGTCACTATTATTTATTACGACTTGTCCATTTCTCTTCAAAGGACTGATGATCATGTAAGCAGCATTCCCGTTCTACTCTGCTATCACCCTTCCTCTTGCCCCTGAAAGTCGAAGTAGATTTCGAAAAAAGATTACTTAAGTTTTATATCTTAATATTAAAAGATTTTCTCGTACTTGTAGACTGAACATTTTACCACAGCCCATCAAAACTCGTTTTTATTTCACCCATTAAAATTGCTGTTTAGTAACTATATGGTTAAGATTTTTTTTTTTTTTCAAAGTTCACATCCATCTAAAATTCGTTCTTGCTGTAACACATTTTCTATTTTCTCTCTTAAAGACTAGTAAGACTTAAAATAGCCTTCAGTATTTCACTCGGAAACGATTCTCATTACATCATTAGTTTAGCATTCTTTCATTCACAAAAGTCGTGACTTTAATGCAGAAGAGCTGGCGATTTTTGCGAGTATAATTTGCTTTTGTTGAGAAACAGTCCGCTGAGAAATATTAGTCGCGCTCCCTTTCATCAATTCTACTCTAGGATCCACAAATAGAAAATGTACAGATTTCCTTTTTTTGCAGTCAACTTTTATAATTGTTTTATTGTTGCAAAATTATTTTTATATATGCATACATTGATAAATATGCTTATCTGCTTCACGGAGTAGTTCTTCAATGTTCAATGTATTTTATAATGTTGGTCAAGAAAATGAAATTAAAATCTTACATCTTCAAAAGGTTTTCTAAGTCTACATTGATTCTGTAGTGATAAAAAAATCAATTAAAATAGTAAATTCAGAAGAGTAAATAATGTTTTTGATAATGTATATATTGAAAAAAATATTAACAGTAAAATAAATCAATTGGAGAATTATAAGAGCAGTAAATTTAGGCTGACCTCATGAAACTTAAAAACGCGGTCATTTAGTGTAAGTGGTTTTTGATAAACCTCTGTTGTTATTTTATTATAATTCATTATTGTTTTTTGGTTACATTCCAGATCATTCGTTGTCTTAATATCATCTAGGGAAATATTTATGGGCTTCGGAATGTTTCTCTCTTCGGTTAATCTTTCATCAATTAAGGTAAAACGATATTTTTGTGAATTTCCATTCACTGGAAGAGTAAGCGAAAGATTATTTTACTCCCACGCATTTCAGGAAAGAGCATAGCATTGATATACTGTTTAGAAACATTACTGATACTTAAGATAATTATCAGGCTTTGTCTTAAAAGAATATTTTCACTTTAGTTAATAAAAGACTAGGTAATTATACGCTGTAATTATACGCTGTAAAGTTTTTTTCCGGGATGTGGGGTATCATTTCCTAAGCATTTTATTTTTCCAAAAATTACCACTAGACACATGATGAGTTTTGTTATGTGACCAACAAATAATCAGCTAAGGAAGATGTATAAAGCAATTCAATTATGCTGTAAATATAAACTGTTGCTAAATAAATGCTAACCTTATTACTTATTTTATAACTGCCATTTTTAGGAACGAAAAACAAACAAGGCTAAATTATTGTGAATTGCAACGACTCTGAGGAAATTATTTGTAATTAAGTCATTAGGTTCCAATCAGCTCATTCATTACCCATGGGATTGTTTATTATCAGTTTTATTTGATGCCATTCACGAAGATTGCCTGCGTTATTAGAATTCCATATCGAAAATGATATTCGAAATTGGAAATGAAACGTTGACAATACTGAATAATAATGAAAAGCAGGAGAATTAAGTGGATTCGTAATTAAATCATTTTCCTATGGCGTCATTCCGAATGGTCTAATTATTCGTCCCGTTCTTTCAACAATTATGGCTATTGGTGCTGATGACCTTGAGTGTTTTCTGACAACAGCACGAACAAAAGAGGGTCTTATAATTTTAAATCATTATGAATTAAGTAAAAGAGAAAGAATTTTTCCACTTGGTTTCGAAACCTCCAGGACGAAGCAGCACTTAGCAGAAAACACTTATAAACAAACACTTACGGTCAAGCAAAAGTATTGCAGGAAAATATTCCGGTCAAACCTCCCTTTTTGAAATAGTAGACATAAATACGGATATGAATTTTTCTCATAATAAGAAACATCTAGAGGGTTAATAGCAAAATATCCTGATGTATGTCAGCCGCTGGGTTGATTGAAATCCGTTGTAAAATTCCATTTAGTAAATTGATTCACCCGGATTACCTTAAAATGAACTTCACTCAACGTAATGCAACTTAAAGGGATTTCCTCATATCCCCTCGGTTATCTCATTGGAGTAATAGATTTTTTTCCTCTCTATTTAATACTTTTGTTATTCTCATTTACCTGTTTTATTTATTTTCATTACATTTCGCTAGAGTGTTTCCGAAAGTTTTGTATATTCGTAATGTTAGGTGATTAGCAGTTATTACGTTATTATGAGAAAGTTATTACTGAATCTGAATTGATGCTGACTTTTAAGTTTCAATTATTGTTTTGATAGTTGTTATAGTGAGAGAGAGAGAGAGAGAGAGAGAGAGAGAGAGAGAGAGAGAGAGAGAGAGAGAGAGAGAGAGAGAGAGAGAGAGAGAGAGAGAGATTAGAATGAAATACTTTCGGCACATCTTTGGTTTCCCAAACCCATACTGTATAGCACCAAACATTATGGATTTTGTTTTTAATTAGAAAAAATATCTAAGTGCACGTACACATATGGTGCCACTAATATGACCCTCAAGATATCTGGAAATATAACATAACATTCCTAAACCCAACTCACAGTTAATAGGACACATACAGTAATACTCAGTGGGAAAGGGGTAAGAAAAATTACTCTCAAAATTTGCTGAACATACATATCAAATAAATTACTTTACGAGCACTCTCATTAAGATAGGTGATGTTGCAAATAGACTAAATAATACAACTATTAGAATTTGACAGCTATTTACCGATATCTGATGTTACACAAATAATTTACTAAGGTATCTTTTTTTTATTTTTTTTTTTTTTTTTTACATCTAGAACCGAGATAAAAAGAATGGGGTTAACTGGCCATGGAAAGCTGACTTAACATAACAACCTAATTAACACAGTAACACCTATTGGAAAATGCTTGAAAAGAGTACACTTTCTCTTAATAAAACATTGGTCAGTGATGCGAACGTTTCTTAAGATAAAAATAAATTTTGTAGGTTGTCCATAGTTCAGTATGTTGCTGGAAATTTTCCTTTTTTTAATTGCCCTATTATTATACACAGTCACCTCTTGGAAAATACCTAAAAAAATATATAAATTTTTCATAACATGCTCAGACTAAAGAAAGGCGTTTAAACTGACTTGTAAGAAGGCACGTTCTGCACAGTCTTGTTTAATTGTAAAAAAAAAAAAAAAGATAAGTTGATAATTTCAGAATTTAGCTCCGAGAGAGCGTTCTCTGCCGTTTATTTCTGCCGCCATTTATGTGAACAAATCTGCTTCTTCATTGTGATGGCTTTCGCCAGTTTCAAACTCAAACCAATTTTTTTTTTCTAAATGTCGTTCGTCCATTAAGACATGTACTCAAAATCCTTAGAGGGACTTCGACTATCCGAAAATTATGTTCTTTACCTCCTGCATCATTTCCCTCAAATTCCCATTTGGAGTTCTTGTGTTTTAAATACAGTGTACTCTTATGATATTATTAATGAATAATAGAGAGTTTTAGCACGTGCAGCCCTATGATAAGGTGAATTTTTCTTATTCATGGAAATTATACCAAAAGGCCTTCTATGACCTCCATCAACGACTCTGAAAGAAGGTCATGACTACCCTAATGAAATTACACGTTTTTGTGGTTGTCTGTAAAGCAGCAGAACATTTGGTTACGTGTGCCTGGCTGCATATGTATAATCTTGCTGAATACTTTCAAGTACACACACACACACACACACACACACACACACACACACATATATATATATATATATATATATATATATATATATAGATATATATATATATATATACATACACACATACACACATATATATATATATACACTAATTATATGTATGTATGTATGTATCTATGTATCTATGTATATATATATATATATATATATATATATATATATATATATATATATATATATATATATATATATATATATCTTTTCCTGTAATACTACAGTGTAATATGAATACAAGAAGGCCCATAAAACACTATTTAAACGTTGAAACCATATATTTCGGGCACTTGCTTCTGTGCCCCTATTCACTGGTGGAATATGGACAGATGAAATGTTACAAGGGTATATATACAAAACATAAAGGTGTGGCCTTAAGGCTCCGATAGTATGAAGGTGACCGTTTCCTAAGAAGGAGGAGAAAGACCAATTCCCTAGTGGTTTTTGGCCTCATTAGCTCCCGTTTGGCAATGGATCTGGAGGTCGCGTTTCTTGGGTCATCTTCTTCAGGAGGGGTCTGAGGATTAAGGCGTCGATGTCGTCCGATTTCCAATGTCCTCCTGACAGGTTCATATTGTTGGTTTGATTGATGATAGCAGATTCCAGCATCTTTCTTTTGTACGGACAGCTACTTTTGAAAACCAACTCCGCCCCACTCCAGTTTATGACATGTCCTGTATTTCTGATATGTAGGAAAATCCCCGAACTCTCCTAAGCGTAACGTACTGATCTTTTGTGCTCTGTTATTCTTTGTGAGAGTGATCTACCTGTCTTGCCTACGTAAATGTCATTACAATTGCTACACGGTATCTTGTAAACTCCGGCTTCTTCCCCTTTGTTATTTAGGTATACGTTAATGAGCGAACTCCCGATGGATTTGGGATAATGGAAAATGAAGGGATTGTTAGACCTGAGTTGTTCGGTGGCTTTTTGGATGTTTTCGTCGTACGACGAAAACATCCAAAAAGTTTTCTTCAGCCTCTCTTTTCCTCTTTCTCGAGGCTATTATCATCCTCGAACGCTGATTTATGGAGGATATATATATATATGCCGAATGGTTCTTTGTAAACAATGTAGTTACAGTGCATCAACTTGCTGTTGCCTAAATTTCAAGTAAAAGTTACATAATGAATTTCGTATCTATTTTGGGATATGCATGAGTGCAATCACTCACCCGTGCACACACACACACACACACACACACACTCACACACACACACACACACGAAAGCGCGCGCGCTCACACACATGATGCTGGCTAATGTGGATGGCAAATAATAAAATCTGATATCCACTTATTTTATTACACCTTGGCCATTTTTTGTTCTCTTGTTCTTTTCGTTAAATGGCGTTGTATTCAAACATAAATAATTACGTACTTCCCGTGAATAGCTGTTCTGGCTTTGATAAAAGTCTTCCGTGTTGTTGCAGGCTCAGGGTGGTTTAATGACATTCATCATATAATCATAACCTGCCCGGAGCATACGCTTCATAACTCTACAATGCAAAACACCGATTACCGGAAAGCATGCAATTCCAAGTGCGTCACGATATTTGTATCCTGAAAGTGAAGAAGGAAAACTGATCTATAATATTCTTACGTCCTTCACGTCAGTACCATAAATGACGTCACTGTTTCCTTGTCTACTGCTATTCTAGTATTAGTACTGATATTACAGTGTTCCTTTCATCTTCATGTTCTTACTAGTAAAGATACAGAAAGTAAACCCAAACAATTAGCCTCACGTGTCTCTACCAATAAAAAAACTGCAATCAGCACCTCGGAGTTCAGCTGGGAAAATCTCTCCATCCATCATACACTCACTCTCTCTCATATCCTCATTTTATCTAAGAAATTTAAATCAAATCCGTGTCTTACAAAAATATAATGCATTTGTCAAGTCTAACATTATATTTGATTAAATAAGGTAAGCAAGAAACGGGTCATCGAACCCCAATTCCAAACAGAATAAAAGAATGAAAAGGAGAACTCAAAACTACGTTCCCCATCAACTTTACTAATTACATCATCCCAAACCCACCACGTTAACAGTCAGTTATGACAGATGTCACACAGTCTTTACTCAGCTTCCCATGATTGTGGCTTCTTAACCACGATCCACCTGTAGTACCAAAAAAGAAAAAAAAAGACAATACTTTGTAAAAATCTTATAGAAAAATATGGGGCCGTCCCCGTAACAGTGGAACGAAAGTCATTCATCAAAGAAAATGGGAATAATAGAAAATATTCAAAAGTACAAATAGAAAGATAAAATATTTAGGGCGTGAAATGTCGCTTACCTCTTCAGCGATAACCAAAACGCCCACGAGAACAGTCTATCACACTGGATAGCAGGTGCCTCAATGTAAATGCATTTTCAAAAATTTCACCATCTTGACTCACTCGCCCCTCCCATTCGTACAAATACACGCATGTACTTTACAAAACCGATTTCAATGGGCCTAAAATGTTTCATAGCTCAACCATGGGAATCTTCCATCATACAAAGAGGCACTGATTTCAAGGACCCGATCAGACCACTGCCTGGGTCATCCATCGTCATATGCTGAATCACTTATGAACACTTCGAATGAAATCTTCTCGTCTTCAGGGAGACGACAAAAAAGCTGAATCAGTTTCCGATCCCACGAGAACGAGATTTGCTCGGTTTCCAAACAACAAAAGCTGAATGTACAGAGGACAGCTATTTGCCAAATTAAAGCTAAGACGCCTGAAAGATTGTTGAATCGCAGATGCTATTTATATGGCAAGCGTTGGTGGTATATTAAACACACACATACACACACACACACACGCACACACACACACACACATATATATATATATATATATATATATATATATATATATATATATATATATATATATATATATATATAGAAATCGGGGGAGGAGAAGACATATTCCAGAAGTCTAAGATGTTTTATTACAAAACATATGGCGCGACGTTGCAAGACTAGCATCTCATTCAGGCTAAACAGGAACCAGCATAAAATTAATACTAGTGTTAACTGAAAAAAAAAACAGTTATAAAAGCTACAAAAATATGCTTTAGGCTAAAAGAAAGGAAACAAGCCATCAGAAAGGGAGAAGGGAAGAGAATGACTATGTGGGAGCACAACCAGACCAGCAGAGCTCACGAGAGGTATAAAGGTGCCGAAGAAGACTGGGTGTTTAAGTGGGGAGCTGCCCATATTATAAATAATGAATCTCAAATTTTCAACATGTGGTGGTGTCGGCGCCCTGCCCAAAATTTTTAAATCTTTCTACTTGATATTAGGTCTGCACTTTTTTGCATGGTCTCGGATATTAGAGATCGCAGGATAATTTAACTTGACACCGGATCGATAACTGACGCCCCTATGACAACCTCAGCGTCGATCCCACGGAAGTCCCCAGACTACATCTAGGGCAATCGATTTTATATACGACACCTGAGGTCATCAAGATACTTAGGTTTTCTTTAGATTTGAAAAGATTTCTGATTGTAACTGGATTATTGGGAATGATATCCAGTTTAATGACAGGAGCATAATTAGAAATAAGACTTCGTAATTTTTTGTAAAAATGCTCATCATTAATCAAAGGAGGGCTAGATAGAACGGCAGTTTGGGTACTGCAGGTACGCTGATCTTAGGAATTAAAACTTTATTAAGAAATTAAAAAAGAAATGCCTGCGAAACAGAGACGGGAAAGCAATTATCACTAAAATACTTATATAAAAATTCTATTTCGACGTGAAACGAGTTCCGACAGGAAGTTATTGAAAATGCTCGATGCAAAAGAGTATAAACGGAATTTAATTTAGTCAAAAAAAAACAATGACTATAAGAATTAGTACCAACACCTATAAAGGTTTTTTTTTTTTTTTTAACGCATGTGGTAAAACCAAGATGTCGAGAAATTAAAATATCTAGAAAGGCTAGTTGGTTATCTCCCCCGTATTCCATAGTGAAGCTGTTTGATAAAGTCCAAAAACCTTTTAGCGTAAAATTTTGTCTTATTGGAAGAGCTAAGATGTACATTACGAAGATTTGTTAAACAGAAAATACAAATATATATTCCTTTCGATTAGAGTAACAGATGTTTTCTACGGTTTGGTTAAGTCGTCCTATCATACTTTTAGAGTATTATCTTCAAAAGACGAGACTTGTTGACACAACCAGTAACCTCCACACCTACTTGCTACTAAGCCTTTTCAGTAACGGACAAGTTTGTTTTTACTTTGTATGATGTGGCACATATAAGATGAATGATGTTATGATTTCTTAGCTGAAGTCGCCATTGCACTTGTGTGCCACAATAATATACCAAAGGTTTGACATTGTTAACACAGAAAGGATTTGCTACAAATAAAAAAAAAAAAGCTATTTTTACTTAAATCGGAGAATAGGAGTTGTTTTCTACGTATTGTTTACGACATCCTGAAACTCTCTCCCCAAGTTTGACGTTTCGGAATTTCGTTGAGATACCAAGTATGGTGATAGATATGCATTTTGTTTAACAACTCAAACTCTGCCTTTGATATCTAAAACTAAAAAAAAAAAAAAAGTCATGGCATACACAGTGACCTACAAGCATACATATTGCAGATGATTTTTAATGACACAAAATACAGCAGGTGTCCTTATGCATCACAGTAACATGCTTTAAAGACGAGACTGGGTGACGCAATCTATATAGTGTATTACTATAGGCCTACTTACCACTAATCTTTTTAACAACGATCAAGATCGTTCCTACTTTATATCGTGTGGCATGAAAAATATTACTGATGTTATCAGGGCCGGGCTAGGAACTGTGGGGCCAGTTATATAATTATAGAAATTAAAATTATTTTTTTATGTCTAACAAAAATGTTTTTCCACTGAAAAATTTATTAATATTATTGTGAGGAATAACACTTCCTCATTCTTCATTTCACGTTTTCGGTAGCGGTCTATTCCTCTTAGAATACAGAAGAGGCTTGAAACGGTAACACAGGCGCCGGGCCCAATTTCATCAAATTAGTGAAATATGCTTAAAACTGGATATTCTGATATAAAAATTAATTTGTTGCTACATTTATGTGCCACGATACTAAGCTGAATATATGAGACGTGTTAAATGGAGACAGCGGATCTGCTACTAAGAGGACATATGTGAACAGTACAAAATTATGGATAAATAAATTCCATTGTAAGCCAGGCATCGTACCATTACTGAGATGAGATCAACATAGAAAAAAAAACATTACGTTGTACTAGTATACAGATATTAACACCTTCAGACACTATTTATCCTGTGTTAATAACGATAGCGATTCCGGACACTGAAACCCATCTTTTGTTGAAGAATAAAGCACATCGGCCGAAGCATGGTTCTCTCTGGCTGAAGTCAACGTCCCAGTTCTGCATTGCATGTAGAAATGTTTATACAATTTCCAAAGTTTAAGGGCGAATTGGAACAAACTGACCTCAATATGGGAAGAAAAATGTGATTACCTACACTTTCCAAAATCTATAATCTGCTTAATGTTTGCAGTTGATGAAAATTACAGTACAGTACATAGACTATAATATGAACACAATAAGAAGAATAGGTCTATTGGGAAATACTTGTTAGGTTGATATGTATCTTATTTCTCTTCTTAATAGAGAGTCACTCTTGTGTTGTACATACAGCCTTTGGCACCTTTATTAAGGTCTGTGAACACCGAAGACCTTTTTCTCTGCTCTGTCGATGATTCTTGGTCGTTCTTCTTCTTCCTCTACCGTTCCTCAGCCTCCGGATAAAATTCATCTTTGCTTGGGAATGAGTTTGTCAGTCAGACCTGAGGCCTACTTTCACTCGTACACATTAATAAGGGAACGAAGACGTTATTTCGAAGCCAAGATGAAAAAAAAAATAAATAAATAAGGCCCATTATAGTCACGAGCTCAGTTAGGAAAGTCTTGAAGATCTTCACTGAATATTCTTCTCAGATGGAAGAAAAAGCCACAAAAGGAAGAACTACACATTTATGTATATATCTGATATAACAAAAGACTTGCCTTATCATTTTTTTTATTATTTTGTAACATATTGATATTTTAGACAATTTTTGCTATAAAATGCACAAATTTCTGGATACAAATTTAATTTATTACATAAAACATTTTTAACTTTTCATGTAAAAGATAAAAAGATATGAGCATTCGCACTGCATGCGTATATAACCCAAGTTTGTGCCGGTCTTCACGTATACATATTTATTTTTGGTAATTATTACCTGAAAAATAAATTATTCCAAATCTAAATTTCCCTATTAAACACCTAAAGTCTGTCTATCTCAGTGTTACCAGTGGATGAAGTAAAATTTATCTATTTAATATAATATAATCACTAACAACAACCCGAAAGTTTCAAGTGAACATTTTAATACATATCAACCGCCACGATAGTTGGCGATTAGTAAAGCCCGGCTCCTGTATTACACAAAAACCCTAACTTTGCCCTTCTATAACTCTGGAACTATTCAACTGACTGGGATGAAACTGGCTTTAGAGGTTTCCTGAATCCTGGTAAGATCTCTAAATGCGCCAAATTTCTTCGAAATCCGTTAAGCCGTTCTTGAGATCCAGATACCGAATTTTGGCATTCAGGGAATTTGGTAGGGGGTGGGCGGGTGAGGGTCCTGACATACCTGTGGAGCAATAACTGTAAAAGATACAGCTGTGAAACTTAGTCTTTCTGAAAGCTCGTATTCTGGAGAGGTGCCTCTCAGGGTTTGATTTTTGAAATTATGAAATTTTAAAGTTACAATGGGCCATTCGAATTAGGCAACAAAATCCAAATTTCCTGATGCTCAGGTACGGACTGCTCGCAACATAGAAGAGACGCTGATTTCTTAATGTGCGTGAATAGCAGGTGGTGTTAGGAGAAGCTGGCTGACTCACCTTCCCTCTTCCCTCCCCCCTCCCCTTCTCCTTACCTTCCCCTCAACTTCACTCTTTCCTCCCCTCCCCCTTCTCTACTCCCGACCCTCCTACTCCCCTTTCCGCTGCCCTCCCCCTCCCCGTAAACGGCGCTGGTGCTGCCGTAGACTTTTGCTGACTATTATTAGTAGGGTTACTTCAGCTGTGGGTATGGTACAGATATGGGTATGATAGGGATATAGGTATGGGAATGGTATGGTATTGATGTGGGTATAGGCATGTATATGGTCATTGGTATGGGTATAGGTATGGTACAGATATGGATATGAAACAGATTTGGGTATGGTGAAAATATGGGTCCTGGTATAGTACAGGTATGGGTATAGATACAGGCATACCTGTACCATGGTTATGAGTATGGATACAGTACAGATATGCGATGTTATGGGTATGGTATGGATATGGGTGTGATACAGGCATGGGTAATGGTATAGGTATGGGTATGTTTTGAATATGGGTGTGGAATGTATATGGGTATGGTATGGATATAGTTATGACAGATATGGTATGTACCTTTTGTTATAAATGTAGTAAATAAAAAAGGGACCCAATGGGTCATGGATAGTCTAGTATAACACTAAAACTCTGAAAAGTTTGTTTGTTAATTTGTTTGCACACCAGAAGGTAAAAGGGGCTGGTGCTGCCCGTAGACTTTCGCTGAATATTATTAGTAGGGTTAATTTAGCTATGGGTTTGGGTATGGTACAGTTATGGGTAGGGTATGGATATGGGTATGGCACGGATATTGGTATGGGTATTGTTATAGCTATGGGTGTCGTATGAGTATGGGTATAGGTATGGGTATGGTATGGATATGGGTATAGGTATGATACAGATATTGGTATGGGTATGGTACAAATATAGGTATGGGTATGGTACGGATATGGGTATGGGTTTGGGTATGGGTGTGAACCTTTTGTTAAAAATGTAGTAAATAAACAGTGACCCAGCGGATCATGGGTGGTCTAGTCTTAATTCAAAATCATCACATACGTTGAAGTCACCTACTTGGTTTTGGCTTTTGCGACGGTTGACCTACCCTAAACAAAGGGCCTCAATAGTTAGAATGTTTTCACTCACTTTATGTATGTATATATATATATATATATATATATATATATATATATATATATATATATATATATATATATATATATATATATATATATATATATATATATATATATATTTTTTTTTTTTTTTTTTTTTTTTTTATAAATATTTACGCTGTTCGCCCTCGAACATTTAGGGATAGTAGTATCAGCCTGATCAAGACAGGGAAATTGCTTTGTCCCACGCTGGGAGCAGCTCAGTTCAAACTAACGTCCGTTGAAAAAAGATAAGTAGCATTTAGCCATTTTTTTCCCTATAGGAAGATTCCCATATCAGCCTTAAAAATAGGTGGTCCTAAGGTCCTTTTTCCTTTCTACCTGTCTCTTGGCGAATGTTTTGAAAACAGAACTGCGGACGCCTGGGGTAACTGTTCTGACCCAGCACCGGTCAGGGAACCAGAGAGACTGGAGCATTCGGAGAGACCACACATGCGACGGGGCCTCTTCTCCCTTTCTTTGTCTATTATTCTATTAGTGAAGTGAAGAAGCAATTGCGAAGACTCCTCTCGGCGGTGGTTGGTGCGCACAACGTTCGTCCTAAGGTAAAGTCGCTTTTTGTTCAAAACTTCGCCCATTCTTTTATCTTTTTTCTGTATTTCGCATTTCTTTTGTTTCCTCCTTCATCCCCCACTTAGGGTATATGTGTTT
Source organism: Macrobrachium rosenbergii (assembly GCA_039081455.1). Classification (NCBI taxonomy): domain Eukaryota; kingdom Metazoa; phylum Arthropoda; class Malacostraca; order Decapoda; family Palaemonidae; genus Macrobrachium; species Macrobrachium rosenbergii. The sequence goes on along the minus strand of JANJGK010000005.1, from coordinate 13,982,201 downwards.
ACGAAGTCTAGATTAAGCCAAATTATTATATTGTTAGCTTCAACCCCGTTATTCCAGTAAAATACCTAGGATTTAGGGTAAGCAAAATCAGGTTAAGTCTCAATGCTTTGTATGCCTCGCGTCCAAATGTTTGGAAGAACCGTTGCGTTTAAAATCAAATTCATCTCAAATATTCTTGTTAAGGTTAATTACCCTTAACTGGCGACCTTTGGCTAATTAACGACTGTCTTTGAGGTTAACTTTTGGCTTCAAGTAGCAGGTTACGTGTAATCTTGGTTTGCAGGGTCGTAAAAATTACGTAAATTGAATAATACATGATCAACCAAGACCCTCACACGTAACATTGGCGACCTTGTCAGGATCTAAAGTACATTTTAGAGAAAGAATCTGGAGAAAAGGAAATTAAAATTACATTAATTCCAAAAAATAAAAGTCAGATATCGAACCCCATTTCAATCTTCCAAACAAAGAACGAGGCATAATAATAAGCAGTAAAGAGAATAGTTATAATAACAGGTAGTGAGAATTAGCCGTAGGTAGGAAGGGTGCGACTCGAGAGCAGAGCGAATCACAATTTGTGTCGTTTAAGAAAGAGCATTTTGCCAGTTTGGCGTTCGAGAAGTCGTTCAAGTAACGAATCCTAAGGCCGGGAAAAAGCGGAGCCCATGTCATATACACAAAGTAATGTACTAATCGCGTCGGCAATTCCGATCGTCGTGGTTCATATAGCGGGAATCATTCAAAAAACCGTGCCAGTGAAGTAGCGAACGAACGGAAGTAGTAATTGTATCATAAAATACATTTTCAGTAAAGTAAATTTGGTCCGTTCCGAATCATGCAAATCTATTCCATTGTTTGTTGAGGATGTTTCACCGCGAGAGCACGATAACAAAAGACACAAAGTTGTTTGGTAATTTAGTTTTCCATCCGTAACGTAAAACGCTATGCATGATTGGTATATTTAAAGTAAAATCTGGATACCTGCATTTGTTTCGTTTGTTGTTTTGAATTTGGTGCAAAAAAGAAAATACCCGCCATTTTGGATTCCTCCGCCGTGTTCGCGCGGTTGTTTTGAATTTGTTTGAAATAGAGGACCGGCCATTTTGGTGTTCCTTCGCCGCCAGAGGTTGTTTTGAAATTTAGGCCTAACGGGACTTGGCCGCCATCTTAAAGACCTTGTTATTGTGACCTTGACTCTGCTCCCCGCCACTCTTGGATCAATTTCTCTTTTCGTAGTAAACCCACCTCGCAAAATCTTAGCTAGACAGACTTCGGTAGAAAAAAAAACAAAAAAAAAACAAAAGATAATTTAGTCAGGGAAAGATAGGCCTTAGTTAGGAGTAATACCATAACAAGTTCCTATACAAATACCTGCTATAAAAATCATATAAAGAGAATTTAAAATTTTACGATAAACTTTTGTGACGTCGGCTCCCAGGAAAATTAAGATAATAAAGCCATCCCTAAGGAAGCCAAGACGACGTCTATATCATTTTATTAAGATCCATGCCATTGTGCATGTATCAAATCTTTGCTTATAATGTTCTCAACCAGCAAGACATTGGCTGATTAAAAATCTCTCTCTCTCTCTCTCTCTCTCTCTCTCTCTCTCTCTCTCTCTCTCTCTCTCTCTCTCTCTCTCTTTTACCTTCCCTTTCTCTCTCATTCGATTGTTGCACTCTGCAGGGGGTGTAGAGTGCCTTTCCTCCCATATAGTCTAGTTGGACTCCAGTAGAGGGTCCCTAGGAACACATTGGCACCATAAGTGCTACCAAGCAAGCATCCAGAAAAATAAATAAAACAAAAACAAAAGGGAACACAGAAGAGAAAGTTCTTCTGGGACCTAACCTGCACCAGTGCCTAGGGATACTGAGTGCCACCAGTGTGACCTGTACACGGCACACCCAAACTACAGTGCCACCTTTTGAAAGGGTGCCACGTCATTGAAGAGACACTTCCTCGCTGCCCAAGTACGCCCGTCGACCCGGTTAGACGCCCTTCCCCACCAGAACCATGGCAGCAGAGCATTATAAAACCTTCCTGGGGCTGGGGACGGCGGCAGGTCTCACCGGCTCGGAACTTACTACCTGGGTCAAGGAGCAAGTGGACGACTTGGCCAAGCGGGAGAAGGAAGAAAGACTCGAGCAGAGGATGTATGAAGCTGAGCAGAGGAGGTATGAAGAGGAAAGAGAAGAAAGAAGACAGCATGAGTTAGCCTGCAAGGAAACTGAGTTAGCCCTAAAGGAGAAGGAGCTCGAGCTTGAGAGAGCGAAAATGGAGAATGCCGAAGCTATGGCTAGCCATCAAGCCGCCAGTCCTACACCTGCTGCATCAAACGCTCCAATTTCGAGCATCAATTCCCTAGTCCCCAAGTGGACTGAGGACGAGCCAGAAGCATGGCTGGAGGAGATCGAGGCTCTTTTCGATAACTACAGCACCACGGAGACGGAGAGAGCCTTAATACTAGCCAAGCATATGGAGGGAAAAGCCAAGGCAGCGCTTCGCTCACTGGAGAAGAGCCAGAGAGGCAACATGGCAGAAGTTCGTAGAGTCATTACAAAGGCCTACGAGATAACCCCAGAAAAATGGAGACAACGGTTCCGAGGTCTTGCCAAGGAAGTCGGCTGGTCTTGGACGGAATGGGCATGTCACAAAACCCAGTCCGGTACGCGCTGGTTCGACTCCTTGGCCTGCACGACGTTTGAGGATCTTTTCAATCGGACCATGCTAGAAGACCTTTTCCAATGTGTGCCTGGGCCCCTTGCGGTATATCTTAACGATAAACAGCCCTCCACACTTATGGAAGCTTGTCGCATGGCTGATTCGTGGGAAACTTTCAATCAGTCGCATAGCACCTCTCAGAAGCGAATCATCCCTCCGGCCTACCTCTCGAACTCCACTCGCCCGAAGAATGGACTGCCTAGCAAGACCCTGTGCAACTATTGCAAGAAGGGGGGCCACGCTGAAGCTGAGTGCCGATACAAACTCGGCACTAATAAGCAGCCTAACCCTACCAGCCAGAACTCCGCTCCCGATTCATCCGCTCAGCCCTCTCCTCCAACAGTTACTGCAGGCCACCGAGCCCATCCAAAAGGCCCATGCAAATCCTGTGGGGCTGCTAGCCACTACAATGCTGGATCTCCGGCCTGTCCACATCATGTTCCCACCACCAAATTTGTCAACCTAATCAGCACTTCATTTTCTGCTGCTGGTCCGCACCGGATCCTTTACCCCGAGAGACTGGAAACCCAGTTCATCTCGGTGGCCCCTCTTCAGAGCACTAGCCTGCCAGTGACCCTTCCGGTCACAGTAGACACTGCGGCAGACATTAGCCTGATCACTAGGGCCCAAGTGCCAGCTGGTGCTGTGGTTGACGAAGAAACGCGGTGGGAAATGAAGTGGATAGAGGGCCACACCATTACCGTTCCTACGGTCCAACTCCAGGTAAGGACACCTTGGGGCACGATACCCCACCGCCTTGGCGTGGTAGGGGGAATTCGGCCCGGAGTGGTCTTCTTGTTGGGTCGGGAGCTTCTCTGCGGAAGCCCGTCACCAACGCCACTCCGCAGCCACGTTACCTCCTCCACGGAGGCCCCAGTTGTAACTCCCAATAATGACAAACCTCCACCTTCCGCCCACCAAAGTGGTCCGCGGAAGGGGCGCCACCCAACCTATTTCAGGCCTAGCCCTCTCCAATCGCGAAGGGCTGGCCCACCAAGAGGTCCTCCCCCTCCGCGAAGAGAGATTCAGGAGAAGCAGTACCGCTGCAGGACGTGCAAGCGGGCAGACCACTCCACAAATTGGGAGGGCTGCCCATGCAAGCAACGCCCAGCGGACGCCCCCGAACAAAACTCTAGCAGAGGCTACGATCTCCCGCTGGGGCAGGAATCTCTGCCGCAGCCAAACCCAAGTCGTCCGCGAGGTATTGCACCTCCGGACCCCTCGTCAGGCATGCCTGACCCTCAACTGCTGCCAGTGCCACTTGCGAGCACTGAGCAGTGCCAGACTCCGTCCGCCACGGACGTAGAGCTACCAGTGGAAAAGGCCCCCATGCCGGGTCTAAATCATAAGGCGAATCCTCCTCCGGGAGATTTAGGATTCCCCATGCAGTTGATCATCGCGACTGGAGAGCCTCCAGCACCCGAAACTTCTTCTTTGCAAAATTTGACTTCAGGGGATGGACCCCTGGAGGATCAAAATGGTACCCCTTCCTTGGAAGACCAGGAACTGGCATCCTCGGACGCAGAAGTCGAGATCACTCTCGCTCCGGTTGTCGCAGCAGCCGGAGTAGGGAGTCCTCCCGCAGCATTTGCAGTTGCCCCTGACTTCGCGCCCACTAGCCCTTCTGGCCTGTCCCCGGAGTCGGTGCTCTCATCACCTGCTAGGCCAGCTACTGATAGGCCTTGGAGGAACCCGAAGAAGAAGAAGAAGGGGCGGAAGAGAGCCCAGTAGTTGCCAAGCTATAAGCTCATCCTGGCACTAGTGCCCTCTCGGCACAGTGCCCTAACATCTAAGAGTGATCCTGGCCCCTTGCCCAGAGGAGGTAGCCAGTGTGATCTCTTTTATTTGTACATAGCCTAGACAGCCTTAAGTACGGTACATCAATTTAGTAGCCTTGTTCTTTCCACTTACCACCGAGCCGCAGTAATCACGTAAGTAGCCTAACTAATTTCAATAATCTCAACTATTGTGAACCGAGCCACGATGCTCAGGACACGCATGGCCTAAGTCCTCCGTGAGGCACCCATTTATCATATGAGGCAACCCTCATGAATTAACTAGTAATTCTTAATTGTATTAAACATAAACCATGTTGTAATTTAGTTAGAATACTAACTCTTATGTTGGTGCTACGGATAGGTTAGGCTAGGGAATATCATAGAATGTACCACTAGGCTAGGTCTAACCACATCATGATTGAAGGAGGTAGCCTATAATAACCGTAAGCACCTTCTCGTACTATTAGACTTAGGTAAAGTAGTGGTTATAGCTCATGTCCTATCTAGGGTTAGGTAGTTCTGTAGCTAGGTACGCTAACCAGGACTAATCTGCTCAGGGGAAGGAGAGTAACCTACTAGAGGCGAACAGCTTGCTTAGTATAGACCTTCACGCCCGAAAAGGGAGTGAAGGCCCTCTTAAAGGGGGGAGCTTTTATAAATATTTACGCTGTTCACCCTCGAACATTTAGGGATAGTAGTATCAGCCTGATCAAGACAGGGAAATTGCTTTGTCCCACGCTGGGAGCAGCTCAGTTCAAACTAACGTCCGTTGAAAAAAGATAAGTAGCATTTAGCCATTTTTTCCCCTATAGGAAGATTCCCATATCAGCCTTAAAAATAGGTGGTCCTAAGGTCCTTTTTCCTTTCTACCTGTCTCTTGGCGAATGTTTTGAAAACAGAACTGCGGACGCCTGGGGTGACTGTTCTGACCCAGCACCGGTCAGGGAACCAGAGAGACTGGAGCATTCGGAGAGACCACACGTGCGACGGGGCCTCTTCTCCCTTTCTTTGTCTATTATTCTATTAGTGAAGTGAGGAAGCAATTGCGAAGACTCCTCTCGGCGGTGGTTGGTGCGCACAACGTTCGTCCTAAGGTAAAGTCGCTTTTTGTTCAAAACTTCGCCCATTCTTTTATCTTTTTTCTGTATTTCGCATTTCTTTTGTTTCCTCCTTCATCCCCCACTTAGGGTATATGTGTTTACGAAGTCTAGATTAAGCCAAATTATTATATTGTTAGCTTCAACCCCGTTATTCCAGTAAAATACCTAGGATTTAGGGTAAGCAAAATCAGGTTAAGTCTCAATGCTTTGTATGCCTCGCGTCCGAATGTTTGGAAGGACCGTTGCGTTTAAAATCAAATTCATCTCAAATATTCTTGTTAAGTTTAATTACCCTTAACTGGCGACCTTTGGCTAATTAACGACTGTCTTTGAGGTTAACTTTTGGCTTCAAGTGGCAGGTTACGTGTAATCTTGGTTTGCAGGGCCGTAAAAATTACGTAAATTGATTAATACATGATCAACCAAGACCCTCACACGTAAATATATATATATATATATATATATATATATATATATATATATATATATATATATATATATATATATATATATATATATATATATATATATATATATATATATATATATATATATATATATATATATATATATATATATATATATATTGTATAATTATACAGCAAACCAGCTGATCCGACCATTATCACGGAGAAGCCGCATAGGTCTAAGAAAACTATATCTAAAACCTAAATAACCCCATTCCTTTGTCACCACATTTTTCTCGATCTTGGGTGTTGCCATTGCAAAAAAAAGGAGTGTAGTCACAGGCAAAAAAGTTATGGAATCACAAAGGGGGTAGTAAGGACCTGCCACAAGAGACAGATATGGAGGTCAGGGGATACAAAGGAATGGGTAGGGCATAGGGCTTAACTCTGCAACCTGATAAATTATGATGAAAGCGAAAAGTATACTGATTGAGAAAAGACTCTTATTTAAACTTTTCGCTTTCATCGTAATTTATCGGGTTGCGGAGTAAAGCCCTACGCCTTACCCCTTCCTCTATATACCTTGACATCTATACCTGTCTCTTGTGGGTGGGATTTACTACCCTTTTTGTGATTTTATAACTTTTTTTTTTTGTCCGTGATTCATAAATGGAACGAACGTAATAAAAAATGTAACCTATAATAAGAAACTAAAAAGACATTTACATTACACAGTAATTTAAATCGTTACCCGGTTTCCAAAGTTTCAGTAGATACGATAATAACGAAAAATAGTGAAACAACATTTTGACGCCGAAATATTAATCTACTTGAAAGCAAGCAGCTTGAACCCAGTGAATCATAGAGTCACTGGCTGGTAGCTTGTTCCTATATATATTGACATTAGGAAACAAAGCAGTTTCCTAATAGCAATCTAGTTTAATTTGATATAGGAGAAAATTCTCTTCACTGCAGAAGAGAGAGAGAGAGAGAGAGGAGTGCAAAAGGGAGGACTAACAATTCCAACAGAAATCGGGAGTTTAGGGAACGCAGAAGGTGTCCCATCACTACCTTCCGTTTTCTTTACTGAACAAAATTCAGTATATATATATATATATATATATATATATATATATATATATATATATATATATATATATATATATATATATATATATATATATATATATATATATATATATATATATATATATAGGGCAGGATTACCGGTTATTTGGTTGTCATATAGTAGCATTACAAAACTTTTTTGTGGTGGACTGATCAAACATACATAAATTAACATACGTCAAATATGATGAAACTAATAATACAAAAAATAGCAATAAAATCACCATTTTTGTTGTATAATCTTCATTATTCATTCTAGAATGTAAGTGGAAACTCAGTGTACTAAACAGTGCAATTATTATGGAAACGCAACCTTCCATGACATATGGAGCTTTGACAGAAAGGAATTCTTTTTCAACGATTCTTACAAACTTTCGAGGACAGAGTAACGAACAACAAAGGCATCATCCCGAGCAATATTAAAAACTTTAAAGCAGCAACGAGAACTGGTATTAACATTTATAACTTCTTAGTTCAGGGCGAAAAAATAATTGAAATAATGACAAATACATTCCTATTTATTCTCTGCCAGCACGTTTATCTTAAATCCCTTTCCGTATTACCTACGACAACGGGAAAATGTAACTTTACGGCATGGGTTTTTAAAAAGTTTTTAACAATGTAGTTTCCGTGAAAGCTAGACATGAATCATGGTTGTGACGCTGTAACAGACACTAAACGTGCGGAAGGGACAACTTTCAGAATATTAAACCAAGTTCCCAGTCGTTTATCCGTTCCACTAGAGCTAACTGCATTAAACGCCAGAATTAAATACCCAGCATTTATAAGTTTCGTAAAGCCATTATATGTACAGTACGCTAAACAAATCTATGTATGTCACAAGCATTACTCGTGATAGTAATACTTCATGAGAACCGGGGGAGAGTTTTGGTCCAATCTGTGATAATTTCTCTTTACGGAAACCCATCTTTTTCTAATTGCCTGCAGATATTACTGCCCTAGTTCATACCCCTAATTACAATAATAAAGTTTGACGTAAGATTTAGTCTCGTGACACATGAACAATTAATCCCTTTCTAAATCGCAAACAGGAATCTTTCACATTTTTTGTAACTACCGGTACTTCACATATCCGGGTAATTCAAATCTTCTCAGCATCATCCACAGTCAGAGTCGCTGTTTTCAATAAACATCCTCAAGCTGTTTCTATCGTGAATGGCTCAGTGTATAATTGATCCGGGTTTGGGACCGGCACCGAGCTAACCCCCTTCCTCATCCCCTCCACCCGACTACCACACACACACACACACACACACACACACACACACACACACACACACACACACCACACATACACCCGACATGTGATTAAGAGTGGGGGCAACAAACCAACCCAGCTCAGTAGGCCTACGTGCACAGATTTCAGACCTTCCCCCACCTCTGTCACAATGCCCTGTAGGGTGAAAAGTAGGCATTACTAAAGGAAGTTTGTAGCACCATTTAGTTCAAAATTTTCTTCTTTTTTTGAGAACTGACGTGAAATAAAAATTAAATCAAAATTGAAATGTAATATTTGTTTGTCTTCGTAATTTCGCTGTGGGTGGGTGTAAAACTAAGTCTCAAATAATTTTTGAAAAATACGTATATGTAGGAAGTAAAAGAGAGGATAACGTGATTCTGTTTCAATAAGTAAAAGAATTGTATTATCCAGTTTGCGTAATGGTTCTGTCGACGTCTCCTCCCACAGGAATACAGTGTGGGATTAAGAGTGACATGTCAGGAGAGCTAATCCTTTTGGACTTTCAGTCTGTTTCTCTGTTCCCCAGTGATGACGGTGAATTAAGTGACGAAATGAAAAGACTTGGCTGCTATGCTTCATTGTTTTCTTTTATCTTTTATTCTTAAAACTTTACGTATTTGATATATTGTTGGATCGTAGTAATCAAAACTTTGTGTGATATTGAAAAAGTTGTTTGCATATCTGTTTATTATAAATGAATGACTGAGTATAGGGAACCTATAAAAACTGTAAATTTGCATGGATTCACTCATACTTACAAGTGGAGTGGTGTTTTACGTTCGAAAATATTAATAATTCGTTGAGGAATGAGTGAGATTGCAAGTTTACATAATCAGGAAATCACCATATTAGAGAGGAAATTATTACAAACCATAGAACGAGCACTTAAGCAGATGAAAAGGAATATACTATAAAATAACACGAATACCTGTAAAATCACATGATAGAATATTGGCGCTGAAAAACTGATTCATTCAATATTTGATCAAAGTATAATAAACGAATTTTTCATTTGAGATTCTACTGAGTTGTGAAAACTTATGGCCAGAAACACACTGAAGTCAGATTCGTGGAGATAAAAATCCATCATGTTATAAAGTCATTTGCATATTTCGTCTAGTTCCAATCTTATTCCGTATAACTACTGAGCCTCTTCTGGAGAGTGAATAATACTACTAGGAAACTGTAGAGCAAATGTTAAAGATTAAGCTCACTTGAAAAATCGATTCCGTGGAAGAACGCTGACGAATGTCAGCAAAGAAGTCCTGAAGCAGAAAACATTTAATGCTATTCAGGTGTTGTCAGCAGAGAGTTGGGGTTAAAGGGAGAACAAATTTTGACTAAAAATAGAGGAAAAAATTTTCCCCCTGACAAACAACGGAGTATTTTCGCAATAAAATTGGGAGGGGATAGCACAAATAAAATCTGTAAGTGAATATGCAATAAAGCAAAAAATATGTTTCCTGTACAATTCGTTCTTTTCATCAATAACATTTAATTGATGGTCTGAAGAAAAAACGATTATTGCAGTAATAAGAGTCATCGACGTAGATATTAAGGAAAGTAAAATATATGAAGTAAGAATGAGTGCGTATCCTCCTGAAGGTAAATCGTAATGATTTATTTTATAAAAAAAGCATCTTCAGGCTTTGCAAAGTGGCATCTCATAATGCTTCAATTCTGCACAGTAATAATGATAAAAGCGACGATGCATTCACCTGTCAGGGACGATAAAATTAGTTTTGTTAGTGTTGAGCTCTTCATTTGTCATGGTGTAAAAAAAAAATGTTAACTTACTGTTGAATTAATGCGGATCAGCAACTTCACAAACATTGAGAGGTACTTATCATCATAAGCTTCAGTGACCTGCAAAGTTTGCTATTTCGAAGTTTAAATGTATTATGTAATTTCCTCTGCCATAAAGAAAAATGGAGGCATGAGTTAACGAAAATTCTCTGTCAAGAAAATGTGGAGTAGAAAAAAATATGACAAATAGATGAAAATTAAATAGACGGGTAACGTTCAAACTGACTAGATAGTGAAGGTATAACCTGATGAGAAATGTGTAATCTCAATTACATATTGGGGAAACAATGTAAACTGATAATCAAAATAATATAAAGCCATACTTTTATTCAATATTTATTTCTGAGTGAAGTTGACAAATCTAGGGCCTTGGTGAAGCTGAACTTGTTTCCTCTTACAATTTTTGGCAATTCCGTGCAGTATTCATCAATATTAGCATAAAACATTTTCTGCAAATATTTCCCCCGTTCACTTGTCGCGTGTATGACACTCGTTCTCTGACTGACAACATTTTGGAATTGTGATCCTCCAGGAGTTTACGGTCGAAAAGACTTTGACAGGCTCATATAAAAAAAATGCTTAGAATTTTTACCAATTGTTAGTCTACGTAAGTCTGGCTCATAAAGTATATATAAATAATTAAGAACCGATCCAAAACTGACGTCTGTTACTTAGAACCTTTAGGGCTCATTAAGTCTGAGAAGAACGCAAGTTTTAAATTCTCGGTCTTTTCTCTAGATATTGGGGTAATACACATAAAATCATAATTTAACGTCTCATATTTTAACATCATATAAACGTCAACGGTTCCATATATTTTTTTTTATCTTGAGTGAAAAGCACTACAGAGGAAAAATATAAAGAGTAACACACAATTATTTTATTTACTTATATTATATTTATTCTAGCTAGATTTTATGTTTAAAAAATAGAATAAGAAGAGTATGCGAGTTTCCAGTCAAAGTTAAATTAGAGTTCGGAAAACTGGTTATAATGAAAAAAGTTGAAAACTTATTCTTCAAACTTCTAGTATTTAATTTTCACAGTTTGTGATTAATACGTGATTTTGTCAGCGCAGAGATTTAATATCAAAGACGTCCTAGCATGCATAAATTTGCAAGACCCTGTGGACACATTGCAAATTGGAGAGAAAAAGAGTTAAGGTAATCTTTCGCATTTCATTTTATTATTAAACCCGTTCCGGAATCATTGAAAATTCCTGTTTTTTTGCGTGAGCTTGACATCATATATATATATATATATATATATATATATATATATATATATATATATATATATATATATATATATATATATATATATATATATATATATATATATATATATATATATATACATATAAATTTATATATATATATATATATATATATATATATATATATATATATATATATATATATATATATATATATATATATATGTGTGTGTGTGTGTGTGTGTGTGTGTGTGTGTGTGTGTTTATGTATAATATCTTGGACTATAGGAGGCTTCAGAACCAAATCAGGAAAGAAAAATGTTGAGGAATTTCTATTAAAGTATGACAAAATAGCACTGGATGAGGTCAAAACATCTTTGCCTGTGTATTTCCCGGGATATGTGTCTTATATGAATTATAAAAATGATTGTTCCCAACGTGGTGGTACCGCTGTTTTGTTGAAAAAAGCCCTTTCTCAGGAGGCGACTGATATGGATACAAGTGTTCCTGATAAGGTGTGGTTCCAGTTGCAGACTGTACCTGAGGTAATGTTTTGGGGCCTGCTATGTTCCACCGAGTAACTCACCTATTCCACTTGAGGAATTTGCTAACATTCAGAAAAGGCTTTTTGATAGTGATAAGGATAATAATATTTGATATTAAGAGTGATATGAATGCAATGTAAAGCAGGAGTGTATGCGAAATAGCCATCAGTGATACTCACCTGATAATGTGACTACCCCTTATGATAATGCTTATGTTTTGGCAACAATTTGTGAACACAATTAGTCATTTGTTATTAATAACTTAAATACTTTTGATAAATACTATGCTAGTAATATGACATAAACCGGGGAGTGCCTGGGTATCCGAGTTAGATGTCAGCATAGGATCACCAGATTTGATTGTAACTATATAGACTTGTTTCTGGTGCACCAGATGTTGATTTTGCCATATGATCATTCTCCAATATCTTTACAAATGTGTAAAAGTAATGTACAATTGGATCATGTGTTAAACGTGCCTCCAAGTTGAGTGACCATGCATCATTGATTGGGGTTGAGGAGCGGGAAAGTTGTTGAAAAGACTGGTAAAGTTTAATGGTATTGACCATATGTTTTCCAATCTCATTTTAGACAGGAGCTTGGTATTCCGATAACAACATAAATGACTTCGCCTCTAATGTATCTGAAGTATTGTACAGTAGCTCTAAGGCATGTTGTAGTCAACTAAGAAATTTTAGTGAAAATGTAGAAGGGAAGTTCACTGACTGCTGGGAGCGCCTCCTTAGGGACCGTGATGATTTACGGGTTTGGAAAGCTATTGACTGGAAGGGTAGTTTCCAAGGCGAGAATAAAATAGATGTCTGTCCCACGGATCAAGAATTTAAATAGTTCGTTGAAGAAGTATTAAACCCAGTGTGGGTAGAACTAGCTGATGATGATATTCGTTCATGTGTAAATATCCCTGTACCGGATCAGCAACTAATACCAGAAGAAGTTCAGTCCTAAATCATTAATATTAAACCAGACAAAGCTTGTGGCCCGGAGGGTGCCTCTCCTGGTGTCCTGAAATTGCTCCTAGTGCAGTGGATGATCACCATTGCTGCATTATTTAACTCTGTATTTATGTCTGCCTCGTATCCTAGTTTGTGTTTCATTGCCAAAATGTTTAAAATTTTTGAGAAAGGTAGTAGGCAAGAAGCAAAAATTACAGAGGTATAACAGTGATTAACTGCTTGGCAGTATTATATATAAGGAACAAGCAGGTTCACAGAGGGGTCGTGGTTGTACGGAACATATTGTAGCATTAAGATTACTGACTGACATGGGTGAAAAGAAAAAGAGAAAGCTTTTCGTAGTACGTGTTGATTTTAGTCAAGCCTACGTTCTGGTACCTAGAACAATGTTATACAGGTTCTTGAAGCACTTGGGATGTGGGGCTGTGATGCTGGCAGCAGTTGTTGCAGTAATATAACGTAACGAACAGCACTCTGACAACTGCGTTTTATTTTCTTTCTCCTCTTTTACACCAACGCAGTTTTCCTTTGAATGTGCCTATTCCCAGTTTTCTGACTCACAGTTACTCTCTCTCCCTCTCTTTGAATGTTGAAATAATTCATTAAAATTTATCGAGGCATAAAATGGCAAAACACACAGTTCTATGTCTTTGCTGCCTGCAACCTACAGTCCTGCATTTTATATTTCTGCTTTCATTTTATTAAGTCTGTTACAAGATAACAGTCTCTTTTAAGAAACAACTAAATCAAGCAAAGGAACTACACGACGAAATATTGTTATCGTATGGTGAATTAGTCTCTTTGTCTGTGATTGGAAATATTCCCTAAATTATTTTCTTTCCCTTGAATTGTTGATAGCATGTCTCGACAACACTTGGTAAGATATCAAAAGAGTTATGGATTTATCTCAATACAGATGTAAAAGGGGAAATTGCAACATCAGCGACATGCAACCTATGTTAATTACTCTTGTCTTATCCCTGAGGCATTCCGTGAAAATTATCCCTGGCTTTCAGCCATGTTAATAATATCAACACAAGAGCATAGTGAAAGCTGAAAGAGACTGTATATTCAATATAATTTTGAAAGGCCCAAAAATATGAGTAACCTCTTGTTCATCGTATTTATTATTTACTTACAGTAATATTTTGAAAACAGGAAGGATGACGTAAAGACAGAGAGAGCAATTTAGGAATAGAAGATTTATGAACTTAAAATATCCTATATGAATATTGGAAACCGATTTGTAATTCAACCGAGGGCTACTGCCCTCGCCGGGAATAAAAGATTCACAATTTCCATCAACCTCATAGATGCTGGAGACTTGGAGCCAAGATTCATACTAACCTCTTGTTCTCACTTTCTCTCTCCCTCTCTCTCTCTCGTTTGCTTTCTTGCTCTCTTTTTAACTTGCTGGGCTTTTAATTCTGAAGGAACGCCAGACTTGGTGTGATATCAGGAAAATATGGATCCAAACACCAAATCTCATGGAGTGGATATTAGACAGTAAAGAAAATCGGGTAGCCGCAAAGATAACAAGTAAGAAATG
>JANJGK010000005.1:13954047-13967616 GCA_039081455.1 Macrobrachium rosenbergii | reverse complement strand
CCACCTGAGAGACCTGGGTTCGATCCCGACGTGAGTCAGAAATTTATTTCTGTTCCACACGTGATTGTGTGTTGATGATTTCTATATATATATATATATATATATATATATATATATATATATATATATATATATATATATATATATATATATATATATTTCTCCCGGCGACGAGAGAAAAGGATACGATGATGATTTTTCACTAAATTTTTTATTTCTTTCTTTTTTTTTAAATATTGATGTTTTCGTGGCAATAAAGCTTTCAAGAAAATTTCATACCTTCTGCTGCAAGAAAGAATCATTGTCGCCTGGCGCCGTAATATCTTCGTGTTTTTCCTGCAGTCGTTTTAGAATTCTTCCGCTCATGCGTATAGCGCCATCACTCAATAGGTGCACTGACACCAAGGACTACAGTGGCCATCTCAGGGATCCTCCAGGAAGACGTCTTGAAGCCTTCAGAGACAGCATGTGAGCAAAGAAGGCGAAGTTTATGGTTAAAATGAACTGGATGACGAAGCAGATCAACTAAAAGAGATTTTCAAGAGGGAAAAGTACATCACGAGAATGGCAGATAGCTTCAGTCTGTAATTGTTTACTGCTGAAAATATGGACTACTTCGCGGAGCAGTATGAAGTCGAGGTTCCCGCCTTCTGCGATTATTCGGCACCTCTACAGTCGTATTGTCACTCACGGACGCAAGCTCTTCATTCGAAATAAGGAAGGAAATAATCAAGAAGAGAGGAAGACAGTGGAACGGAGGAACTGAAGAATTTATACGAAATAAAAGGTAGAGAACTTGAGGTGTTTTCTAAGCTGATTGAGAGGGGATTTTGGATGCCCAAAATTACCGCTTGGAGCAGTTCTTCGCTCGAAATAAGAAAGAGAAGGAACAAAAAGAGACGACATCCGCGTGGAGGTATACTGAAGAATGCTGACGAAGAAAAAGTAGATAACCTGAGGTGTTAGAAACTACTTCAAAGATTTTGGATTCACAGAATTACTTTTCGGAGAAGCAAGGAAGAATCGAAGGGATGATCAATATCGTCAGTAAGAGGGAATCTCATAAGTTTAAAGAAGACGACTCCTTAAAGCAAAGAAGCTGTTTATGTGCCAAAAAAAGAACTCCAAGTAATGGTTATCGCGATGTTGAAATGATCTAAAACCTTCGAGATTTTCCTTGAAGACATTTTGGAATCCTTCAGTCTCCGGCTCCTGGAAGGACGAGAGAAATGCCATTCGCGCATGCGCCGAGCTTCAAAGTGTCCAAGAACAATCTCCGAGATGCTTCAAATCGTCTGGAAGCCTTCGGAGACAGAAAGTGTCAGTTTTGAAAAGTAGGGTAAGAGAAAGCAAAGAGTATTGGTGAGGGGAAGGGTCCGACCCAGAGGCCCCGCCTTCCTTCCTCCAAGGAAGCAGCCTATGGGTCTGACCCTTCCCATGGAAAGGGCCCAAGCCCTTTAAGGATTGGCCCCAAAAGCCTACAAGGCTTGCCAGTCTTTTGAGGGCAGCCTTGAAGGGAAGGGTCCAACCCAGAGGCTGCTTCCTCGGAGGAAGGCAGGTATCCTGTCAGGCTGGGGAAGCAGGCCTGGAGAGGGCCCAAGAACTTCAAGGATGAGGCCCAAAGTCCTCCTAGGCTGGCCAGTCTCTTGAGGGCAGCCTTGAAGGGAAGGGTCTGACCCAGAGGCTGCTTCCTCGGAGGAAGGCAGGTATCCTGCCAGGCTGGGGAAGCAGGCCTGGAGAGGGCCCAAGAACTTCAAGGATGAGGCCCAAAGTCCTCCAAGGATGGCCAGTCTCTTAAGGGCAGCCTTGAAGGGAAGGGTCTGACCCAGAGGCTGCTTCCTCGGAAGAAGGCAGGTATCCTGCCAGGCTGGGAAGCGGGCCTGGAGAGGGCCCAAGAACTTCAGGGATGAGACCCAAAGTCCTCCAAGGATGGTCAGTCTCTTGAGGGCAGCCTTGAAGGGAAGGGTCTGACCCAGAGGTTGCTTCCTCGGAGGAAGGCAGGTATCCTGCCAGGCTGGGGAAGCGGGCCTGGAGAGGGACCAAGAACTTCAAGGATGAGACCCAAAGTCCTCCAAGGCTGGCCAGTCTCTTGAGGGCAGCCTTGAAGGGATGGGTGGGCAGCCTTGAAGGGATGAGTCCGACCCAGAGGCTGCTTCCTCGGAGGAAGGCAGGTATCCTGCCAGGCTGGGGAAGCAGGCCTGGAGAGGGCCCAAGAACTTCAAGGATGAGGCCCAAAGTCCTCCAAGGATGGCCAGTCTCTTAAGGGCAGCCTTGAAGGGAAGGGTCTGACCCAGAGGCTGCTTCCTCGGAGGAAGGCAGGTATCCTGCCAGGCTGGGGAAGCAGGCCTGGAGAGGGCCCAAGAACTTCAAGGATGAGACCCAAAGTCCTCCAAGGCTGGCCAGTCTCTTGAGGGCAGCCTTGAAGGGAAGGGTCCGACCCAGAGGCTGCTTCCTCGGAGGAAGGCAGGTATCCTGCCAGGCTGGGGAAGCAGGCCTGGAGAGGGCCCAAGAACTTCAAGGATGAGGCCCAAAGGCCTCCAAGACTGGCCAGTCTCTTAACCCTATCTGGTGCAAGTTGGGTCTGGGCAGACCCACCCTACGGGATTTTTTTCATTTTTAGATAATTTTATTTAATAATCGTTTTTAGTTGATTCTATGATTACCAAAATATGGGAAATTATTAATTATTTTCATTTTCATTAGAAACTCTGTAGATTTAGTCAGAATGCTGAATGAATCTTTAAGCTGCAATGGTATTATCCAGATATGAATGAGAGAGAGAGAGAGAGAGAGAGAAAGAGAGAGAGAGAGAGAGAGAGAGAGAGAGAGAGAGAGAGAGAGAGAGAGAGATAAGAATCAGGGAGCAATGTAATTATTTATAAATGTATTTATAAAAGCATTGCTCCTAGCAGCTCGTAATGTTCCTGCAATTACATTCCACTTCACAAACGTGCATTGCCCAAAGACCTATTATCATAAAACTATATCTATTCCTACACTTTCATCACTTTCACCGGAAATGACGTCCAACAGTCTGCTGCAATGCGGGTAAGATAGATGAGAACCATTTCAATGCAGTTTTCAGTATCAGGAAATGACCATTCTATTTCCTTATGTTTACAATATTCCTGATATGAAAAATTAGCAGCGCCGAAAGCAATTACTTCGAATAATTGAATTCTACTGAATAGCCCTATTGAAATTGTGTTTGACAAGTGATTTTTTGACGCTATATTCCCTGACCCAAAACCCACATTTCTAATATACCATGACAATTGGCCTCATGGGACAACGATCTTCATTCATATTTGAAATAAAAACCAGGCAAAGCTCAGCGCTATCTCATCAGTTGTCTACAAGATGGTGCAGTGAAGCAATCAAGAAAACTAAATGATTCCAGCCTAATTTTAGAGCAACTGTACATTGGTTAAGAATCTTCAGTAAATATTCGAAATGTTAATTTACAAAACCTCTCTACACCAAAACATCTAATGTTCTATACCAACTGCCAGTAAAGGCCGCCACTAACATTCAGTTATACCTGCGCAGTTATTTAATTAATGACAGTCTCCTTATTTTAAAGTTTATTACACGTTGTTCCATTTTCAAAAACTAAAAGGTGACCATCAAATACCACTGTATCGGGTTTTCATCACGAGGAAGAAAGGTTTAACCATCCCCTTCCCAGTTGCCCTCTAATCTCTGTCTGGGAACTTTTGTCATTACCCTTCTTCTCTAAGTTTCCCCTCTCCTGAAGGAAACAGCGCAGAAAAGGGGTGAAGATGGTCAGATTTAATAACAGGAAGAGATGAGGGACAGCGTTGAAGGGAATTAGAGAGAAGTAATAGAAGAAGATTACTGAAACGCCTACAAAAGTTAAAATCTTATTTGAAATGAGACGCATAAGGAAAATAATGATATTAATAATAATGCTGTTCAAAATAATTAGAACAAAGTGATATGCAAAATCATATATAAAAAAGAAATGACAATATCATGAATTCCGGTAAATTTACATTTCTGAAATGAGCTAAATATTAAATCACCCATTAGAGGGTACTAGCTAAAAACTTTTGGGATCGTGTCAATTAAATACAAAATCTGTAAAAGATGAACTCCGAGTACGAGCGGACGTGGATTGTATCGGTACTTCGCAACTTATATCAAGTTAACAGGCAATTCCATCGTGCGAATAATTTACCCGGACCAGGAAGTATAAAGGGGGCATATGGCCACCTCCATTAGGAAACGAAACCATTTTCTCCTATGAATAAATCTTGAGCCTCTATTAGGGATACCGGAAATGATGGGTAGTTTGTCTCTTCTGATAAATGCCACCGAGTTTCCTAATGGTCGTTACTATGAGTCATTTCGAGGATCCTTATGTGCCGATAAAAGCGTCCAAAAATTATTTACGGGTAGAAATCATTAAGCCATCTTTTCGTTCATGTGAACCAATAGTATTATGATATTTTCTTTAGAATGGATTCCAACAAATGTTTTAGTTTGATGATAAATTCAATTACAAATATAAATACAATGAAAGTAGCTGACTTTTCCTGTTTTCTACTGGAGTGAAGGTGTCGGTGTTTTCCCAGAAAGTTTATTGGAGAACACAAGTAGCAAAATCTGCATTAAGAAGATAAGTTCATCGGCAGTATTAGTAGTTGTAGAGAGAGAAAGGCCCATTAGATGAAATTTGTGTATCTGTTTTCTTCGTGCTGTATACTTATTTTTACAGATAAAATTCTATATATATATATATATATATATATATATATATATATATATATATATATATATATATATATATATATATGTGTGTGTGTGTGTGTGTGTGTGTGTGTATATATATATATATATATATATATATATATATATATACTATATATATATATGTGTGTGTGTGTGTGTGTGTGTGTGTGTGTGCTGTGTGCGTGCGTGCATGCGTGTGTGTGTGTGTATGAGAAATTTACTTTTTCTTGTATATGAATTTTTCTGTACAATTAACTATTAATACCTGGAAGATAATGCCAAATGTTCTTGTACAGATTGCGCATTGTAGTTCTTCTTGTATGTTTGAGTTATAGTAAAAATATTGATAGTATGAAGTGCATCTCATCCTTGCAAGCCGGCGGGTGTAAAATGGGTGTATGAAAGCCTTGGGAACAATGATGAAAATAGTATTGCAGAGAGAGAGAGAGAGAGAGAGAGAGAGAGAGAGAGAGAGAGAAATGGTAACAATGATGAAAATAGTATTGCAGAGAGAGAGAGAGAGAGAGAGAGAGAGAGAGAGAGAGAGAGAGAGAGAGAGAGAGAAATGGTGCGTGCGGTCACATGGTTAAAAAATGTATGAAAGCGGAATTGTTTAGGGAGATGGCTTATGATTCTTCCTTGTGAAAATAAGCAAAATAATAAGATCAGCATTTATGCGACACTGTAATGTTTAAATATATAACATTATTAAAGCAGAAAAAATATAAAATTATTACATTTTTACCAAGCACTACAAGCAATAACAATAGAAGAAAGAGCAAAGTTATTGGTAACCCTCGTCTTAGTTAAGGCCACATCGGCAAGTAGCTTCAGTGATTGTGTCTGAGATTTGATCCAGGGCAGGGGAGGTCACTGGAAGGCCATTAGAATCAGGGGAGAGTGACACTGGAAATAGTTTCCAAGAGCAGTAAGGATTACTGTAGGAAAAGGTATATCCAAATAAAAGTTGCCTTATAAGAAAATTGCTAGGAAAGCCATCAGAACCATACACAATGCATTCCGAAGAAAAGAGATGATCTTTAATAGCATATACATCATATTTCTTCATTATTGGCTTTCTTATCACCGTATCCCCAATTTCTATTTATTTTGAGTTCTCTTTTCGTCATTTGCAAAATTAGGATAACAGAAGGGATCAACAGAGTCCTCCCTTTTTCTCCCTTCTCAAGCCAGTTTCTCTTGACAGTATACTTGGTATCATCAAATCCCGGTATTGTATTCATTTCATTTGTACATTTGTTTCTCCGTCTCTTTCAGTGAAACGCCATCCTCCCGAAGCCGGTCTCTCCCAGGGTTCTCGTGTACCATTCCATTCCAAGGGACCTCAGCATTCGCTCGCTACGCTGCTAGCTTTTATTACTCTCTCAATCATTCCTTCTTTTTCCCCCCAATGTAAACCCCAACGAGGACAGCGTCGGGAAATCTTGTTTCTTCCAAAGAGCAAATCCCACCGCCGTACACATGACTATAGCCCCGCTCATTGCCGGTACTTAAAGCCAGTTAATAGCACTCAACGAAAATTGTATCTTACTGGGACGGTGAACGCCGCTGCTGAATGCATGTGAATGGCCGATGGGTGGAGCGCCAGGAAGGATCTATCACGGGAGTTAGAGCCTTTTACCGTAGGAGGCTGTGGAAAACTGTGTGGCCTGTAATATCTATCCAAATCCATTTATATACACAGAAGGATCTGGCGACGAACTTCGATTACGGGGCATATTGATGCGTTAAATTTCTCTCTCTCTATCTCTCTCTCTCTCTCTCTCTCTCTCTCTCTCTCTCTCTCTCTCTCTCTCTCTCTCTCTCTTACCCCGTGGCATTGACTTTTGCATACAGTGGAATACCGCCAAGACCTGCTCTGGTGTGAAGATACTTCTTTTTCAACACAATCCAATTGTTACCTGAAAAGTTAATCATGTTTATTAACTGCTAATTCCATAAATTTCTTGTTACGATCATTAATGAAAATAATCGGATAAGACTTTATAAATTGCAGTGGTATAATGTTACTATTTTAGGGATTTGATGTCAATAAGTATTGCCTGAATGGAGTATGCTAGAGACTTGATTGAGAAAGTAAATCAAATGTCCTCCACTTGTAGGTTGAAATTCCTTCCCTTGGAGGCTGTTCCTGTCTCCTCAAAACATATTCAGACAAAAAAAAATAAATAAATAATGACCTTTCAGCCAAAAGAGAAAGAAGGGCTTTATGAATTTCCCCATCCAGTTCTCCCTTTCCAGAGAGAAAACGTTATTTCCTTTCCATCTCAAGAGAGGAGAAATAATATCGATGGAAGACATACAGATTTTGATAGCGGATGGAACATTCTGGGGTCCGGTCTTTCCCTTGGGAATCACGTCCAATTAAGTTGTTCTGGAGGTCAGAAATCTCTCTGAAAAAAGGATAAAACGTTATATTTCTTTCGGTTCTCTTCTTTTCTCTATCTGATATTAATGTTGGCGGGATCTGGATGTTCGTGTGTTAGATTAATAAAAGAAATTAGATGTTATACTTACACAGTCTGTTTAGAATTTTTGGTCTTCATTGAACGATATTTTCTATGCTGTACTTTCATATATTTTACATTTATATACTGTACACTGAACCGTGAAATAAAAATTTCTCAGTTTAAAAAATATCGTCTTCTTATTCCAATATTTAATATCTATTTATGTATGAAGTAACGCGGAAAAAGTCAAAATGAAACTTAGTTCTAGTACTGTGAATTTTACAGCTTGACAAAGAACATTACTAAGGCAGTAATGGATATGATCTCTTGAGGAAACGGACTCTTTTTATCTTATTATGAACCCAAAGGATAATTACATAATGCTAAAACACTTTCTTGCTCCTTGCACGAAACCTGAAGCGCTCCGATCTCATATCTTCTTCTCTCTTTTTTTATACAATTGTAAATGTACAGCGTGCAACTAAAGCATATTACACACAAACACACACACACACACACACACACACACACATATATATATATATATATATATATATATATATATATATATATATATATATATATATATATATATATATATATATATATATATATATATATATATTTATATATATATATATATATATATATATATATATATATATATATATATATATATATATATATATATATATATATATGTGTGTGTGTGTGTATATACAGTATATATATATATATATATATATATATATATATATATATATATACATTCTGTTTATACATACTAGTATATTCATAATGAAAGGAAAATTACTATGAACACTGAAATGGGATTTCAAGGTATCCCCGAAGTTATATTTTTCACTTTTAAACGTAGAAATACCTTACTTTATCTTTCCTTCATAAACGTTAAAGGATTATAAAAATTAGGGCTTCGCAATATCCACCTGAAGGATGAAAGCTTGAAACAGAAAAATACTATGATTGCCCTTCATTCCTATGTGACTTAGAGCACAAAATTACCTTAGTCAATATAGGAAGAAAGTTATGAACATTTGCATAAAAATAGCAATAAAATGATTAAATACTAAATAAGAAAAATAAGTAATAATTAAGTTCTGTACAGGCGAGAGATAACACACAGGGCAATTTCCAACATTTTCTATTCATTACCTCGTACATCCTATGTACTGCGAGATTTGACTAGCTTCCTTTATTTGCATTTCATTAATTAGGAATGTTCACACAAATGATCCTTTTTTACGGACTGCACGCTTATCAAACATCCAGTGATAGATGAAGCACTCAGAAAGAATAAACATAAGTTTAGTCCTGCGGAAGCACGTTGTATCCTTAGGAGTACCATGACTGAGAGATGAGAGGAGGATGTGAAGGGTGAGAAGGATGAAAAATAGGTACAATGGTCTCCTAAGGCCTTAATTTATCATGCTGAAGAATTACTCAGCCATTTTTAATCAGCCTCTGTTCTTTTGAATGACTGAGTATGTTGGGCTTAGTGTATAGGACTTGAAGGCATATGACTGGATAAGGCTCTACCCATTAGTGGGATGGGAAATAAATAATCAGCATACACTTATTCAGTATATATAATTGAAGATTAATGCGAGTGAATAATTAATAATTCCTTAAGGTAACAAGATGGTGCTTTTATGTTTTTTTTTTTTTTTTTTTTTTGAGTGCATGCTAACAATGTGTCAGACTACGGGTAGATCACATTAATCATGGTTATTGTTTACATGCAAAAAGTTTTCAGGTCATCCGTAGATATTTTCACTACTGCAAATACACTGTATGGTTGTAAGTGTTTCATAACCCTGAAATGTCACTAACCTCTCATTTTCATGATATAAATAAAAAGATAATTAATTACACCATTATCTTTCAAGTTTATACAGTGTTATACATATACCTTCAAAGCTTTTAACAGTTGCAAGACACAAATAGTCATATGCCTCTGAAGCCTTTCATTTCTTTCTCCTCTCTTTTAGATATTTTTATATGAAATTTATTTTAAACTTAATTTTTATATTTAAATTTGTTTCGGCGTCAATAACCTAGATGTTATGACACCAGATTTAATAAACAAATCAATTAATCAATCTCCTCTCAAGTTTTATTGTGAAAATGATACGATACTTTATATACATATGAATTATTGATTACAGCATAACCATTCGGATAACCTTTCTCACAAAACTGATGTTCTATCTATCTATCTATCTATCTATCTATCTATCTATCTATCTATCTATCTATCTACCTGCCTCGTTTTCCGATGATATTTTCTGATGTTATGTTATTCGTTCAATCCCTAGAGAGTCATTTTTATATGGATGATGCCAAGGAATAGCTTAAGCAGCTTAAGACCTCAGCACTGAAATTGTTATGATAATATCATAAAGACACAAGTAAAAAATGCGCCGAAGTTTCTTTGGCGCAATCGAGTTTTCTGTGCAGCCGCTACAGCGTATAATCAAGGCCACCGAAAACAGATCCATCTTTCGGTGGTCTCGGTATAATGCTGTATCAGCCGGGGCCCATGAAACTCTAACCACGGCCCGGTGGTCGCCTGTCCTATATAATTGCCAGAAGCACGAACCATTATGGCTAACTTTAACCTTGAATAAAATAAAAACTGCTGAGCCTAGAGGGCTGCAATTTGTTATGTATAATGATTGAAGGGTGGATGATTAACATAACAATTTGCAGCCCCCTAGCCTCAGTAGTTTTTCAGATCTGAGGGCGGACAGACGTGCGAACAAAATAAAGTGCGGACGGACAAAGCCGGCACAATAGTTTTCTTTTACAGAAAACTAAAAGACCACACCGAAAAAGAAAAAAAAATGTTTAAGCAGTGAAGGAAATGTATCGAGCTGAAACATAAAACCTTGTTTCCCAGAGAGAAAAATAAATAATAAATTGAGGAATGAGCAACGTTCTATTTATTCGTTTTAACAACAATCACTAAGAACTTTCAGAAGGATTACAGGAATAGTGAATAATCCTATTCCCCTACCCGGGAGAGGAAGATTAATCTCTTTTCAACATCTCTGAGGAAAAGAAAAAAGTTTTATCTATGTTCATACATGTTGATTATTTGAATGCTTAAATCTCCTGCCTAATAACTTACACTGGCATTATTAATATTTCTTTCTGGTTCTTCTGTAGCCTGATTCTATGAACCCTGAAGTATCGTGTTTCATGAAATGAACCTTTTGTATTCAAGTAATTTAGTCTTTTTCTGGGCAGAAATGATTGAATTTTGGTTCCTGGTCTTATTGTTTTCTTTCATAATTTATCCTATTCGTCCTTATTTGTCGTTCTCCTTTTTATTATCAAGCGAAATAGAGCCGTTTATTCGTTGTAGTATTTTATTGACATTTAGATAAGGTTATACTTTTTAAATGACTTTATCCAGTGGTACAATATACAGCATGTTTATTTAAATACAGCAAACTGTCTTCTATTGTTGTTTGTAGAAAATTGGATCATAACGGGAATAACACCAGGCTATCATAATGGTCGGAGAAGCATTCAGGACTTTATACATGCATACACCCACACACACACACACACACACACACACACACACACACACATATATATATATATATATATATATATATATATATATATATATATATATATATATATATATATATATATATAGCCATTCTTTAATATTATATTTAATGCGTTATAGGTATACTGCCTGTTTTACAGTCTCTATGAAAGGAATTTTCTAGTTTACAAATTAGTTTGAAACCCATACGGTATTGTTTTATTTGTTCAGTTCTCTTGAATTCTATGCTGCTCTTCTCGCCATAAGATTTTTGTTGCCGTCCTTCAGATTGCGGAGGGCCTGGACAATATCTTCTACCGTATTATATCATAACATTATTATTCTAAAGTTTCTCTTTATAAAATATTAAGTCAGAATATATTGTTTCTTAATGATCACCAGAACTTCATTAAACCCAAGTGCAATTAGCGTGAGGAGAGAAAGATTGTTCTGCATCTAATTCACCTAAACTTTGGAAGTGGAATGGAGATCCAAATTGATTTTTCTAGCATTCCTCTTCATCGCTGGTATTATTTTGTTACTTGCGTATACATTGTTGTTTGTGAGTTTTTTTTTTTTTTACCGTGATGTTTGGCCATTTTGCCTAAAAGCGAAATGTGGATGAGGATTGCGCTAGGGTATGAATTGTATGTAAATGATATAAAGAGACTGTAAGCCAAAATCTATGGAGATCAGTAGGTAATAAAAAAAAAGTTTTCAGTTTTTCTAATAAGATAATTGGTAGCCGTTAAAAGTATAATACCAACGGTGTTTGTTTTCTTAATTTTTTTAGTGGTAAGCAGGTAAAACGGAAGTACAGTAATTCAGTGTTAAAGGACGTCTATACAGATGCTGATTTCTGTACAATGTAATGTGATTTGGGTGTATATTAGCTGTCTATATTAAGTGTTGTATTATTAATTTTCATGAATTGATGAAAGCGTGAATGTGATAAGATATTTTCAAAAAACAAAAACAAAGGGAAAACAATATAATAACATCTGCTATTTGTAAGGGAGGGTTCACAATCTATTATTGTAGCGAGCCCGTCTAGCGAAATAGGAAAGGCCTGCGCTCTTTCAATATTTTCCCTAGGGTAGTTGACAGGTGATGACGTTTCTTTTATCAAACTCTCTCTCTCTCTCTCTCTCTCTCTCTCTCTCTCTCTCTCTCTCTCTCTCTGGACTTGTGAGTGGATTATGTTTACATACTTGTTGTAGGAATGTATTTTTTTCCTCTATCATTACCTCCTGCTTCAACCAAAATGTTTATGTAACTATCTGTCTGTCTGTCTGTCTGTTCCTCGACTGATTTTGCGTAGCTATTTTCAGTACCTCATTGTTTGTTTAACCTCTACATCTATATTTCTCTTTAAATTTCAAATAAATTTTCTGACTTTATATTTGTAAATCGCTTATTATCTTATGTGGCATTATTTTTCTTTTATCTTTGACAATCAACATGAGAAATACTTTCATTATATATATATATATATATATATATATATATATATATATATATATATATATATATATATATATATATATATACAGTATATATAAGCTTGTCTCGATTTACATTCACCATTCTATATATATATATATATATATATATATATATATATATATATATATATATATATATATATATATATATATATATATATATATATATATATACATACATATACAGGTATATATATATACATATACAGGTATATTTATATTCGGAATTAAAATCGCCGAGTAATTTACAAAAGAATACAAACAGAAAATGCCCTACTGCGAAACTCGAGGACATCTGTTAATATAAACTCGAAAAGTGAATTTAAATGTTGATGTACGAAAAGCTTCGGCGAGTAGATAATAAATTACCTTAATCTGGCTGTTTCACGGAAAAATGTCTCATCTATACAACTGCAACGTAAGAAAATTAGTATGAGTGCCAGTATCTGAATAGACACTTTAATATTAAAAATGGCTGAATGGTATTTAAGGACATATGAATTATTTTTCACAGATTCATATGAGTGTTTATGACGTATGACTGTCGTAATAAACATCAGATGGATCATCTTTTGAACATTTTTTCACTGTAATAAAAAATGCTAAACCTCTACGTAGTTTTAGACCAACATGGTTGACATAGGATTCTAATTTTTCTTATCTGAATTGACAACCCCCACGTAAATGCACACACTTAATTACATGTGCAGCAGGAAAAATAAATACGACTATTGAGCAGCGGATGTTAATAAACTTTTTGTTCGTTAGATACGTCCTTTGAAACAGAGCGACATTAATGTTATTTATTACTTCCATGTAAAGCACCTAAATGAATATCTATTATTTACTTCAATGTCCAAAATTTCTTGGATGTTAAAAAAGAAAATAACCGAATGTTATAATGGAGAGTTATTCAGGCTTCAGGAGAATTGTTGTATGCGAAGGAAACGAAGTGCTTACCAGAACCTATTCAAAAATAAACTAAAAATCGGTTATATCTTGCCGGCAATTGTATTACGGTTGGATGAAGAGGCATGGTTAAATAACCTATTGTCCAAAGGTTTTGTTAGGAGAGATATGGGCAGAATAGCGGCTTAGTTCTCCGGAGGGTCAAGTGAAGAATTAAAATAAAAAGAAAAAATAAGGGTTGTGCCTGCGGGTGTTTATCATGGTTAATACCAACAGAAATATTTCAAGGAATAAATTATTTAACGTTGAACCTTTCACTCACCCAGAGAGAGAGAGAGAGAGAGAG
>JANJGK010000005.1:13886547-13949047 GCA_039081455.1 Macrobrachium rosenbergii | reverse complement strand
TCAATACAACTGTAATAATGACACAGATATTAATGATCGCCGACGGTTTCTAATTCATTATAGTTATAAGCAACAAAAGCATGATTAATAAACATATGTAAAATTCAGAGCAATGCTTGTTTATAAAGAGTTGCAAGGGTGCGCAGTGAATCCTGAGCAAAGTACATAAACTCGCTCAAGTAATTTTTCAAGTTCTTTTACATGACTTAACTAATAGTTGCGGACACCGTTATTATTACTTTTTAGTACCACTTCAACTACACACACAAACACACATGTGCGCACACACACACGCGCACACACACACACATAAAACACATAAAAACTCCTTTTGAAATTATGCCTGTAAAAAATATAAAAGGGTTAATTGTACGTAAAGGGCGATTTAAGTTAAATGTACTTTTAAACACAATCAAGAACTAAATGCAATAAGAATTCATAATTTGTGCAAAACGCGGCATTTACGGTTTTCTTGCAACCCCAGAAATATGATATAGCAGTTCAGTAATCTAAAAGGAGCTCGTCTGAAGCAGCAGTTTCGCTGTTTCCTAGTCATGGACATTTGATACTATTTAGGAAACAACTCTAAATATCCACAAACCTACTTCAGTAATTCTATCACTGCGAGTAGGGGATAACATATAATTTAATGAATGGTATGCTAAATGGCACGGCAATATTCGCTGAAAGCCCATTAATTAAGATAAGGGTGCCGAGGAAAGTACGTGACATTTCAATGGATATCCCAGAACGTCCCGTCTCGTTGGTTCCATCCTCAGGAGTGATTAGGAACTATTTTAGGTACAGTTCAGGCACCTCATAGAAAGTTTCAAGGGGTCAAGTAAAATATGCATATCTGTCTATCTATGTATCTATCTATCTATCTACATGCGTATATATATATATATATATATATATATATATATATATATATATATATATATATATATAGAGAGAGAGAGAGAGAGAGAGAGAGAGAGAGAGAGAGAGAGAGAGAGAGAGAGAGAGAGAGAGAGAGAGAGATCAAGTACTATATATATATATATATATATATATATATATATATATATATATATATATATATATATATATATATATATATATATAATTCTTGCTTTTATATATTTTCCATATTTTTGGGGAATATAACAGTATATGGCGGTTTCCCTTTGTTATAATAATTCCACTGAAAATTATTATTATTATTATTATTATTATTATTATTATTATTATTATTATTATTATTATTACAGGCCGAGCTCTAGTCATACAGGGCAAAGCAGACTACCGCAAGCGTAGTAAAATCATATGGAAGCTCATTACGACTCAGTTCAGTCATTCCTAACGGCATCAAAGCTACGAAAACCCTTGAATACTTTGATCTTTCAAATCCTCTTTGTTGGCAGGAGAGTGATCACTGTCTTAGGTGCTGTCTTCTTTTGAAATAAAATAACTGTAGAGACCTGAAAAAAAAAAACATGCTAATGATGCGGCTGGTAACATACATAATTTCAGAGAGAGGAATTACTTTTTTAGTGGCTGTATGTCACATAGGTGGAGATTTATAAAGATTACAGAACTGAAGTGAAGTCTAAAGCAAAATTCAAACTTCTTTTGATACGTGTTATATTTAAAAAGTTCGATGACTCGCAGGACGTTCATTAAAATGTAAAGAAAGTTATAATGTTCAGGAATATGGAAATAGGAACGTCTTCCTCACTGAAAACTCCACTGAACCCACAAAATAAGGAATTAGTTGCAACCATACATGGGTTCAGTGGAGTCGTTTAGCGAGGAATTCGTTATTCTCTGTCGCAACACTTACCAGATGAAAGTTGATCGTCACGTTACGCCATTATTTAAACTGCTACTTTTTATAGACCTTTCATTGCTTTTATGAGCATAAGGGCGAGAGTACTTCAGTCACTCTTTATCTGAATTAGACAGAGAGGAGTATACGTTCACCAAACAATTAACACATACAGCGTCTCTTAATGTTGTATTTGTTCTTGTGTCGGCAGTCACTTAATTAACAACGATCTAGCCATCACTTCCTACATGCTTGATAAGAATCAGCACTGACATGCTTTTGCGTTTTTTTCGGTGGGTTGAAAGGGGGCCGGATTCTAAGATTCACCCACCTTTCAAGGAAAAGGTTTATTCCCTCCTCAGGAGGGAGACTAGACCTTTCACTTACGAGCGGAAGGTCTGAAAGCCGCCTTTCATGCCATCTACCTTGTCAAAGCCCATCGGAGGATGTTCTTCGTAATGCAAAGTAATTATCTTGTCCCACTGTAAGACATAAACTCCATACTGTTTCCCCTCTTTTCTTTTTTCGTGACATTACATTGACTGAATCATTATTCATATTATGTGAACACTTCACAGCCTTACGACAGTGCTGTCTTATATTGCGCTTCCTAAATCTTGATATCGGTCAGCTCGTTCATGTTTCCGTCTCAGTTTAGTTAATCAATTAAGTTCACGAATTAAATCCCTCTTCATTTGTCTCCTTCTAAGTGAAATCTAATGTAATGCGCCTTTGTGAAGAGAGAGAGAGAGAGAGAGAGAGAGAGAGAGAGAGAGAGAGAGAGAGAGAGAGAGAGAGAGAGAGATTTGTCATCGTTTTTCTTCTTTGCGTAAAACATTTACATTTTCGTTGAAGTGTTTGAGCATGAAGGGTTTTGTGAGGCCCTCTTCCCTGAAAATAGATTTATTCGAGCTCCTTATTCCACATTTTCTGTAACAAGAAGGAATTTTCCCAAAAGTGAGACGTAATCAGGAATAATAAAAAGTTGCCAGAGTTTTCTTTCGTTTTAGCGTCACGGGGTATTACTGTGCCAGGACAAGTCTTCACCTAACTGCAGAATCCTTGACCTGAAAGAAATCGTGAATATGTTACCGTTTTCTGTGCCAGTGGAGATATCTGTTTACTTTGTCTCTGGTGTTTGGTGATATTCTTTTCGTTTTGTGCTGTCTGTTCGCCGTTAATCCGTGCTATGTTATCAGTCGATGGTTGTAAGGTTAGTGCGTGCTATTGTACAGTGAAGCTATTTTTGAGTTTAGCCATATCAATGTGTGTTCTGCCTATTAACCTACTTTAATATTGGTATTTTGTGTCGAAAATGAGTTTCATTAGGTTTTCGCTAGTATATCTACTTAAAACTTCTATGGCATGGAAGTTACTACACTACGCTGGTACTATACTCTAATATGTTAAGAACTTGATAAACTACAGTTTTTGTGATGCACGCCCTGTAACAAATTCCCGGGCTGAGTAGTTTTCTCTTGTACGCTCAGTTTTTAGGCCTTCTGTAACAATGAAGGAAGCGTAGCCGGAACGTACAGTATATGGACCGAGTTTCACATAACTTAAGATACTTGATCGTTGACAGAAGACACTCGCAGGAATATTAGTTAGGTGAACAGAATAGTTGCCAAATTTTAATGTAAAATTTTATTTCAGGTGAGTGAATGGCATCCTTGAAAATTACTCATGACGTCTAGATGATGCTTGTATTGTTTGGCATTGGTTGTGCATATAACAAGGTTGAGGATAAATCAGAGTGAGGTAAGTCTTAGTTTCTTAGGACCCTGATTTTTTTTTATTTTTTTAACGTGAAACATATTTTCCTGTCATGTTTCCTGAGAAAAGACAATACGTCAATCACAGCTGCTTCGTTTCCATAGCAGTCGAGTCTCGGATGAACCCGGTGTTCAGAAAATTTCGATTAGTAATCACTTGCTCAGCGGACGAATCCCATACACACAGACCTACGTACCTCTTACATTGTATTTATACATTTTTAGTTTCTGTTTGCCAACATAACATTACCCTTTCTTGGTATTATTTCACTTATGGACATTAATTGCTTTCAACATAAAATATAGGTTTTTCTGTTGTATTATGATGTGATTTGAATGATTTTGAGGTTTATTTCCATCGCAAATGAATACTTATCCTTCCCCGGCAAATGATATACTGTATACAAAATTAATAAAATTACGACTTGTCAGAATACTGCACCCCCCTCTCCATAGCTAATACGGCAAAACTGTGTTTACTGATTACAGTTTTGCCGTATTAGCTATGGAGAGGGGGGTGCAGTATTCTGACAAGTCGTAATTTTATTAATTTTGTATACAGTATATCATTTGCCGGGGAAGGATAAGTATTCATTTGCGATGGAAATAAACCTCAAAATCGTGTAAATCACATCATAATACAACAGAAAAACCTATATTTTATGTTGAAAGCAATTAATGTCCATAAGTGAAATAATACCACTTTCTTAAACTCAAAGCTTTCTCATTTTGTAAATACTTTCAAACTACATCGTACAAAGTTATCGCCATATTCATTCACATGAATTATTAGCATAAGTCAGCTATTGTGCGGTCAGTTTGACTTATTTTATCACTCTTACTTTGTTCACTAATAGCACTTCACGTCATTCCATTTCGATATAAAGTAACCATGAGTTGACTTTCCTCGATGTGTTTTTATAGCAAACCAGTCACTTATCTAAAAATTTCTTAACATGCATTCATAACTTCCATAACTTTTTTATTGCTCTTGACAACTTATATTTACAACATCTGGAATTTCCAGTCTAGACGGGAGGGAGAAATAGAATGCCTTGTAGTAAATGTAGGATATTGGTGTAGCTAGCAAACAGGTCTTTTACCCGCCCAAGAATTCATAGATCAACTTATCAGTAACTTGCTTATATTGCTCTTGGCATATTATATTTTGCGATTTACATCTAAAAGTGGTGACATGAAGGAAGATAGAATGCATTT
Organism: Macrobrachium rosenbergii; assembly: GCA_039081455.1. Taxonomy (NCBI): domain Eukaryota; kingdom Metazoa; phylum Arthropoda; class Malacostraca; order Decapoda; family Palaemonidae; genus Macrobrachium; species Macrobrachium rosenbergii. The sequence continues at coordinate 13,944,244 of JANJGK010000005.1, read as the reverse complement.
ATTAAAGTTAGGATAAAACGTATTTTAAATTAGCCCAATTTTAAATAGTATTTTGCCTAAGAGATGTTCTTAAACTATATTTTTGTATAGTTTCAATTTATTCTTGAGTATTTTGCCTAAAAGAAACATTCCTTTGATATTTGTTTTAGGTAAATACCAATCTTGAAACTGAAGCTTAAAAACTTTTCATATCTAATGGGGCCACCTTTGTTAGGGTGGCAGTGCTGTTCTAGCAAGGGTGGCCCAAGTCTCTCCATTGCAGATATTCTGCCATGTATAGTACCGTTAAAAAACAACCAAATTACTAACATTGATAATTGCAGGTTAAATTTTGTCTGGTAATTGTACCGTGATTCGGAAGGAAGTGTGGAATGAGGACTTTTTCTGTGGTCCCTCTTAAGTCAAAGTTGGTTGTGATCCTACGGGGGTCTTAAAGTGATATCTTGTTTTCTGATTCCAAAAGGTTTTGAGATGAAGTCTTGTGTGGTCCCAAAAGAAACCTGACGATTAAGTCTCATACTGGTGATCCCTCAACTTGTCTGAGGCAGTCTGTGCTCCTTTAGCCAGTTTTCCTTTGTGTGGTCTGCAGAGTAGTCTGTGGTTACTCCTTGAGTCTGATTGCCAAGGCACTTGACTCATCTGACGTGAAATATTGTGATTATTAAGTTAGTCTCGGGGTGAAGTGTTAGTCCATGATTTCAAAGATGTCTGGTTGTATCCTAGGTCTGTAATGCCCAAGGAAGACTGAGGGAATTTTAGGTCTCTGATCCCAAAGGAAGATTGAAGGGAAATCCTTAGGTCTGTGGACAAGAAATGTTGAGCATCGTAGGGTCACACAGGCCACTGTTTTTGCTGCGTCCCTTCGGCCCATGGGTACAAATCCATTTTATTCCTTTTACTGTACCTACGTATGTTCATATGTTTTCCACCTTATTTTCCACCACTCTTAGCAGTTGTTACATAGTGCAACTGCTTAGTTTTCCTCCTATTGCACCTTGAAAACCTTTTATACTCTTACTTTTCTTTAAAGCAAACAACGACCTCATAGGTCCCAGCATTTGGCTTTTTGCATAGATCTTATATTCCAGTTCCAAGCAATGTTGAGGGGATTCCTAGGTCTGTGATCCCCAAGAAAGGTTGAGGCACATACTTATACGTGCGATCCTGAAGGAAGACACGAACAGTGAATTAGGTGATCTCCTAGGAATGCTGACCGTGAATTAGATCTGATCTCAAAGTAATGCTAAGGGTCTTAGGTATGACCTCCATGGAAAGCAACGGCATGATATGACCTCAATACAAAGCTAAGATAATGTTCCTTAGCATATTACTCCAAGGATTAGTTATGTATCTCTATAGTGCTGTGTTATGTGGGGTAGGATTCTTTAGACAAACCAATTAATGATTTTGTAAGGATGGGTCCAGCTTTTTCTTTAAGGTTTCGTGAGGCCTCAGATATTTTGAAGAATTCTCTTGGTCAACAAACAGTGGTTTCTTGGAGGTATAGGTATATCATTGTGGGGAATTGGTACTTGGTAAAGTAGTAAGTACATAGTTTTTTGTGTACCCATGGGTTGAGAATACTGCATAGTTGTCATATTATTGTTAATGTGTACTTGTTAACGTGAATTTGTGAGGGGCGAGTGGTTCCTGACTGTAGATTGGGTATTTCTGTAAGTGTACAACTGTGGCATAAGTTTGTCTCGTGAATCATTTTCTCATAAAAGAACTGTGTAATTGGCTGTGGTAAATGAATCTGCAATTTTAGTGGGTTACTCTCATTTTGATCTGGGGAACTGATGAGGGCTGTGGTATTTCACTTCTTATATGCAGAATTTTATGTCCGGGTGGATTTTTTCTGCATAAGGAAATTCCTTAATATAAAATTAGATGTTAAGATATATAGTAGTACTTTAATATGGTAATGACATTTGCTGCTAAGTAGATATAGAAAAAGTTACTTTCATCCAGTATGTGAAGTTAGAAAAAGGTTTTATATTTATACTATTAATACAGGCTTAATTTAAGCTTTTAATAGGTTATTATTCATGTTTATGATAACCGTAAGCAAATTAACTGAGGCCCAAATTATATGAATTTTAAGTAGTCAGGCTTTCGAAGGTAGCACGTCAAAAATAAGCAAAACCTATAAAATTACCCTCTTCTAGGTTTGGTGTAGGGCAAGTTTTACGGCATGTCTATGTATAAAACAAACTATAGTAAATGCAGGCTGAAATGGAATTAAGCATTCAATTTCGATTTCTCCCTACAGAACTTCCGAAGAAAATTTTAAAATCACGAGTGATTAATACAAACTTCAAAAGCTGCACTGATTCTGCTACGCCTGCTGTTACGACTGTCTATTCCGAATGAGAAAAAATACCATGACAATAACAATTAACTGCGTTATTCATTGCAACTGATGCCATCACTCTTCATACTATCGTTAGCCACTGATTATCTCGAAAAAAAAACTGTCATCCAAGTTTACATGTTTGCCTTGAAATAAAATTAAAACCTTCACTTATTTTTCACTAAATTTATTTCCTAATGTTTTAGTCCTGAATGATTTGAGTACGTAATTATACCAAAAATGATACAATTGAGGTCTAGCGTATGTCGTAAGAAATGTAAGGTCATGGTAGGAAAATATTTAGCTGTTGATGATGACTTACAGGAAATTTAAATTGTTTCGGGTTAATGAAAAATGTAAACTTTCAAGTCTTATGAAAATCGCCCAATTAGATTATATAAAACTACAGTGATCGTTTTGGAAAGAGGCTATTGTTACTAGTTTGAAGCTGTTGTCTGTTCCATGTAAAATTTTTTCCCCTGAAACTGGTTAAGATAGTTCGATTTTTAACAAGTGATTTTCGAAGATTTATTGGTAAGAGCTGAACGGAGGACTTATGCGTCTACTCAAATTTTCTTGAATCCAAATTTCATGATGAACATCATTGGAAGATAAAACTATTAACCAAAATATTTGGTTGATCTGAGGGCTTGATTAGTTTTTAGTATAGTTTTCATGGAATATACAGGATTTACCAGCAACTGCTCAGGGTAGCAGTGGAAAATGCGATTTTCTTATATTTCTAGTGACTTAAGGACCGGGTCTTGAAGGATTTTTACTCTACTGTTGTTCGTTCTTAGTACTTAAAACATAGGTAGTTATTCTTGCTCATATTTTTGGCTTTGTATAAATTTTATAATCAAGGCTAACCAGCAAGGCTAGGGATGATGTAATATTTAATGATAAAGGGTTCTAATGATTACATTGGAAACTGTTTCCGTTGAGAAAAAGTTTGGGTTTTCATAACCACATCCACACGACAGACTCTGTAGGTAGACAAAAGCGAGACAGTTTTTGTCTGCTGTATACATGTACGAAGTTTGTTGAGTACTTTGAGCGAAGACGCACGACTTTGTCTGGGGTGATTAACGTTACTAACGTACACAATTTTGTCCTCCAACGGTTTAATTCTCCCTAATAAGTCTGGTCGTGTGGACGGAGCTCAAGATGTTTGGTTATCTGGGATGGAATGACTGAAATAGGCAAAGAGATCTTGTCATAACTTGTGATAGTTAATTGACGTTATGGTTGGGAACTTAGATAATAGGCAAATGCCTTTTTTATGTACTGAAACTGTAGAAAGTCCAGAGGAATGAAGAGTTTGAATAGTAAACCGGAAAGATAGAATAAAATTTAAAATCTAAGCTTCAGTGTAACCCTGGCCACTTGGTGCTTCACTGGTTTTACTAAGCTAGGTTAAAATATGACTTATAGTTTTGCGTATCGCTGTTGAGTAGTTTTGCGTATCGCTGTTGAGTAGTATTAACACAGTGACCCTTCCTCGTAATACAGTATGTTTATCGGGTAGATAACTGAAGGAAACTAGTGAGGTGCTTTCTTCAATGTTTAATGGAATACTTTGTAAAACAGTGCTGTGATCCACACGTTTTTATTCTTAAATATTAACAATGAAATTTTTGCACAGAGGACCACTCTTAATTATTTTTTTGTTTCTTTAACATAATCTTGCATGTAATTTAACCTTCTGGTATAAAAAAAATCTAGTTTGGTATATTGTAAACACTTACAAGGCAAAAGACCTACCGACACAAATTCGAGCCCAGGATACTCATGTATCATTCAGCATTCATAGCAACTTTCTATGGTGATAGCGTGCCCATTTATGAACAAATCTAACCAAAGGCAATAAAAATAGCAACTTGGAGCTGAATACTCAGAAATTCCCATCTTCTCATCAAAGTCAAATGGAGGCAAGCAGATAAGCCGATCTAAAAATAACCATTAACTAAAGACATTGTTCAGCAGAGCCAATAAAACGAGAAAGAACAAATCATGCTAAAGGAAACGTGGAGGGTAGGTAGGTAAAGTGACTGGCAGAGACTTATTCGTGATGAAGGAAAAGGTTTGCGTCTTCAAAGTATTTCTTTGTCAGAAAAGCGAAAATATCTTCACATAATGGAGAAAGAAAATTTCAGAAAAGAAATATAGTACAAATGATTTCGTTCAGTCAGCTTTTGAAGGTCAACCATACAAAAAGTTTTTTTTTCTTCGAGGTCCTCCTCGTAACTGGAGCTAGAGCACTGCTGCGATTTTCCCCATGGAAAAAATAAGGATGGATTTTATGGTAGGAAAGGGGAACTAGGTCATATTCGGCAATGGTTTAAGTGTTCTAGGAAAAGTGAATACTTACCGGCATTTTTTCTTAGGCGTATCTTTGGAGATGACAGTAATTGCACCCCAGGCTATTTTGCTATTCGGTTATGTATGAATAAAGAAAATGACCACCATGAGAAAAAAAGAGTGACCTTGCGATGGAACTGACACGATTCAAGACAGATGAAATAGAAAGGGAGCCAAAGAAATTGCAAAACGTTAATATCCGGTAGGAGAACAGTAAACCTCATACACGAATGACTATCAGAAGGACAAGTACCTCACAACTAGCGTTCAGACCTTGTTTCTTTGGCTTCTACACTAAACAGAAATAAGGCTTGTACACTAAACAGAAATAATATATTGATCTCCATATGAAAGTAACCGCTTACCTCGAACATTAAGATACCGATAGGTTTGGTGGGGAAAAGTTTGGTTGGACGGTTAACTTGTTCCTGAAACGGAGTTGATTAACTTACAGTAGATGAGTTTCTCATTTTGAAACTATTATGGCCATTATTTTTGTAGTTTTTGTAGAAGTTTCTTCGGTTAATAAATTAAGTAAATGTTTCTTCCTTTTTTATTTAATTGCGGTGAGTATTTAAACGGGTGTTCAAATGAGTTTATGCCCCGAAACCTGTGACGTAATCACAAGATTAACATAAAAGATTATATACTTTTTCATTTTTTGAAAGGGTTAGAAGTAAGTTTTTTAGTGCTTCCTTTAGTCAGGGGATCAGATTACACAAAACTGATTTTCCCTAGATTATTTTGGCAAACATCGCTTAAAAAAAAGGGAGTCTTCCTCTTTAAACTTACCGGGCAGCATAAACGATGTACTTTCAAGAGCTATTTTCCACGTCAAAGACTTAAAAAAGAAGCTAGTGACGGCAGTGAAACAAGATACCAATAAATCACAGGATTCAAATTCCAGTAATCAAAACTTAAATTTGGCATGGTAAATAATGTTGACTAAAACTCATTTGTTGATACTGCAATGTTTATACCTTATGAAATAAAAACTGTTTGACCCACCCATTCATGGAGTCTTTTATGAGAGAGAGAGAGAGAGAGAGAGAGAGAGAGAGAGAGAGACACTTAGCAGACAGTAGTGGCAATGGGTGGTAATACCTCACATCAGAATTGTGCACATATAAGAGATGTTTGTGCAAAAAAAAAAAAAATAGATGCATATTTAGTCTCTCTCTCTTTCTCTCTCTCTCTCTCTCTCTCTCTCTCTCTCTCTCTCTCTCTCTCTCTCTCTTCCCTTGGGAAACTGTCTTCTCAAGTGGAACTACGCAAACATTAAATCCGGAGAGGTGAGATCAAACACAACAAGGATTGATAGAGCTTGTAGTCTCTCCCCTTATGCCCATAAAGTCAAAATATATAAATAAGGTGAAGATTACACCCGCGATGTGTCAGCCGGCTTTGTTTCTTAAAGATCTTGTGAGGGGTCGATTTTCTTCTTCTAAGCAGCAGTGATAATGATTAAAGCCTTTGTCGAAAGTTGTCCGGTTTCCCCGCCTTCTATTGGCTTCATTTCAGCAGAGCACTTTCGTCAGTGTTGTTACTGTATAGCGTTTCACTCCAGCATCTAGTTTGTGCAACTTGCTTTGCAAAGCATTAGCGTCTGTATGTCACTGAGGTACTCATTTTGTCTCACTAGAAGCCTTATTTTCTTTCTACGTTTAAATGGAGAACGGTCTTACGAGTGACGTTATTGATGCCAACCCTCGAGAAATTGAGGACCTGTAATCGTTCTTTCGAAATTAATTTCTTTTGCTCTTAATTTTAATTTTATTCGTCTTGTTTTTTCCGCTGCTGAACGTTGTTTCTGTCGGCTCTCTCTTCCGCGTATTTTCTATCATCGTTCTATCCCATTCTATTGTTTGTTTATTTTGTCTTGCATCAGTGTTGAAATTCGTTTTATGGCTTCCCATTTGGTTGTAACAGATGGGTGATAGAAATGAGGGTGGACGTTTCAAAATCTTGATTTGAGAATGATTTGGGATTTTTTGGGTTAGTCTCTCTCTCTCTCTCTCTCTCTCTCTCTCTCTCTCTCTCTCTCTCTCTCTCTCTCTCTCTCAAGTCATTCTGCTCTATCAGTAGAATTAGTAACCTACTAGGTCTGGCTCGTGTCTGAATAGTTCTACCAGCTGTCTGAATGGAAGATATTACCCGAATAAAATAAATGAATTAATGTATACGAAACAAATGACTACATAAAGACTGTATATGCAAAATGCAGTACGTGCTCATAGGACCTCTATCCTGAGTACAATTAAGCTCGTTAACTTAATATTTATAAGGTAATATTAGTGAAAGCAAAAGCGCATGCATGAAATTAACTGCGGTGTCTAATTTACAGTAATTGGTAAAAATATAGAGCTCATTCCCACGCCCAATACTGATTCGTAATGAACATTCATTTTCAAGGGCTTTGGCGGTACATTGCCCAATTAGGTACTTAATATCATGAGCCCCTTTCCTAATATATTTTGGTGATGGTATTTATGTATGAAAAATGCTAACGAAAAACGTCAAATGTTAATCCATCTTGCTGGAGGAAGTAAGTCCTCTTCAAAACATCCTTAATACCATTCAAGTGTATGCATTTTAACCTTTGTTTATTCAGTTTATAATAATGGTTTATGTTTTTATATTATTCGTTCTCATAGGTTTTACCTTTCACCTTCCTATTTTAGAATTGTTAAATATTTTTTGACCAACTTGGCATCTAATGCGTTGATCGCTAATAGCTCATTCACCGTCTATTTTGTCAAACACACACACACACACACATTGTGTGTGTATTGATACGACCTCGTTCTGAGATACTGACTCTGGGCTCGAATTCTACAACCGAGTCAGATTTCCGTCATTATTCTACATTTGGATCTTAAGGTTATGTTCTGGCAAGTCTACACAAGATATGTGAAGAAATCAACCAGTTACGAGGGAATTCTTGTTGTAATATACTCGTATAGATAAGTAAATTATATATATATATATATATATATATATATATATATATATATATATATATATATATATATATATATATAATATATATATATATTATGTATTTATATGTATATATGTAAATGTATATTTATATATACTGTATATATACATATACATATAAAATATATATAATATATATATATATATATATATATATATATATATATATATATATATATATATATATATATATACATATACACATGTGTATATATAAATATCTATACATACATACATATATATATTATATATATGTATATATATACATATATTGTTTGTATGTGTATATATATTTATGTATATGTATATATATGTATGTATGTATGTATATATGTGTGTTTATATATTATATATATGTATATGTATAATATGTATGTATGTACGTATATATATATATATATATATATATATATATATATATATATATATATATATATATATATATATATATATATATATATATATATATATATATATATATATATATATATATATATATATATATATATATATACATACTTACGTGTGTGTGTGTGTGCCCGTATATGTATTTATTTACTTATTGCTGTCCAGTCAAGTTATTTCCTAGTGTGTAATGTGATACGTTTTCGGTTCGTTTTGGTGGTTGGAAGAGCATAATGGAGTATGAAAATTACTTAAAACTCCACATACAGGAAGAGTCTAAACTTTGAAATCGCTGAAGAAATACGGTCCTTGAACGAAAGAGAAAAAGGCTAAAATAATAAAAATAAAAAATCAGGGAAGCCTACACTAGTCAAGTACCGATCCAAGAGGGTGTCAAAGGGCCGTAATCGTGAAGGGAGAAGTGGTGTCTTAATCTTCATATTCACTGCACTTACCAACAAGAAGGCTTTTCGGAGGCACTTATCCAAGATTTAGGATCGGAGTTCTTGCCTCCGCTACACACCAAGTATTACTAAGTCATTCGACAGGAAAATGCGGAGGTGAAGCAGGGTTTGTGGGGTAAAGATGTTTCGGGTCTTCATCCAAGTAGGGGTTTATATCTGCTTTTGGGGTCGGATACGGTAACGAGGAATTCTTTGGTGAAAAATTATGGTACGCACCCTATACAACAAGGTGGTTCAATACTTGGGGATGATATGGGTATTTTTAGTTTTCTGTAAAAGAAAACTATTTTAACGGCTTTGTCTGTCCGTTAGCGCTTTTTCTGTCCGCACTTTTTCTCTCCGCACTTTTTCTCTCCGCCCTCAGATCTTAAAAACTACTGAGGATAAAGGCCTGCAAATTGGTATGTTGATCATCCACCCTCAGATCACCAAACATACCAAATTGCGGCCCTCTAGCCTTAGTAGTTTTAATTTTTATATAAGGTTAAAGTTAGCCATAATCGTAATTCAGGCACCGCTATAGGTACGAACAACTCAGGCCACCACCGGACCGTGGCTGAGTATGAGGCCGCTGCTAAGAATTTCATGGGCAGCGGCTGTACAAAAAACTCTATTGCGCCGAAGAAACTTCTGTGCATTTTTTTTTTATTTTGTGTGATAGTATATGGGTTTTGCGTTGACGTAGATAGATTTCTTATGGGGTGCTGAGCTGGTGCTAGCGTTAGCGCCAGTATAAAGACTGGGCATATTGCTAAACGCATATGCAATCGTGTCTAGAGGGTTTTGCTAAATAACGAATGCGGATTTCTTAGCATAATAGTTGTTCATTATTACTTTGTTCTGCCTTATTATCAGAATGACATGTTAATATTTCCGCTTAAATTTATAAGTTTATTTATGAGTATTTTAGATGATGTCTCAGCACTAGAAAATTAGACAAGGGGATTTGTGCAGCGTTAATTAGTGCAAAGGTCATACGAAACTGAAAATCGCTTTTAAATAACTAGAAAATTATCTAATATTCAAACGCATTTTTGCAGTTGTAGTTTTTCGAATTATTTTATAAGATGTCATGGTCGATAAACATTAACCCAACATTTCACATCTGCTTAGGTAATCGAAGCATAGGCCTACTCCCTTCCACTTTATTAGTTAAAACTATTTTCTCTCTCTCTCTCTCTACCTATCTACCCTCATCTTTCATTACTATTAGTGTCTCCACAAAGCAGTGAATTGAACTTGGTAAAATTTGTGATGTATTTCAAAGGCAAATCATTTTACGCAAAGGTTTCTAGAGCCAATTGCTGCTTGCTTATATTTTCTTTGTGTGGTAGCAAAGTTTATACTGGCTAACTCACATTATTAAATGATCAAGTGTATCGAAGAATAAAGACGTTTACATAAACACTGGCTGAATCGAAGTGATTTAAGCTATAATAATTTCTACTAGCTATAGGCTATGTCCGAAATTATTATTATTATTATTATTATTATTATTATTATTATTATTATTATTATTATTATTATTATTATTATTATTATTATTATTCAAATCTTCTTCACAATCCCGTGAATAATAATATTATTATTATTATTATTATTATTATTATTATTATTATTATTATTATTATTATTATTATTATTAGATTCTTCATTTTGCTTTTTTTAATCTCAGTGAAACTGGCCGCTGGGGACTATTTTTCCTACTTTTTATCCCTGCCTGATCCTACTTAAAGTCAATTGGAAGTCCAATAACTCAGTACTATTTTTCATCAGATATCAGGAACTGTGACCGTTACGGGCCTTCGGTCTTAAGAATTCTTCGCTGTTCATCGTTGGTATTGCTCTTTGTTTATGAACTGAACATGTCTTTTAAGGTTATAGTTCAGTTTCAAAGTTTAGCAAACTATTTTCTCAGAAAATATTTGCATCGTGACCTTGCTTCGGCTGTTAAGGGTGGCTTTTGTTTTTTTTATAGAGCTTACTTGATAGATACGTCTGATGATTTTTTACGAAATAATCATCTACCTTGACTGTCTTTTACTTTTAGTTATTGATTTGTGAGTATGTGTGATTTTGGGATTTTCAGGCTATTAGCCATAATGAGACTTCTTTAATCAGAAGTGTTTGCAGTTTAGAGTTTAGTTATCTGACTATTTTTTACGAAATAATCATCTACCCTGGCTATTTTATACTTGACTATTTTTTACTATTTTAGTTACTTGACTATTTTTTACGAAATAATCATCTACCCTGGCTATTTTATACTTGACTATTTTTTACGAAATAATCATCATCTACCTTGACTATTTTGCAAGGGCAATGGGCAATTTAAAGTACAAAATAAATTTGTTACTGGTTGTAATACTTTGTAAGTAGGTATTTTGGGGATGGTTCCATTTTTATTTCTAATTTTTTTTACTTTGTCTTTTCCCGAGACCAGAACTCTATTGTACGTTCAAGATTTTTTTTTTTACGGAACTTAACTGATAGTATCCCAATGATTGGTTATTACTACCAGAACGTATTTTATTACCATTTATATTTTTATCAGTCACAAGCCAATTTAAAAGCAAACGGTTATTATTTCCCTGATTTCATTTGGTTATTAGTTCCACCTATTTTGTCCTTGACGTACTTTTCATGGTCACCTGTTAATAAGTTAATTTGTAGCTTAAAACTGCATTCAGTCTAATTTATTCAAACTTGGAAGGTAAGCACTTTTGAGGTGCGAGACTTTCCATGTTTTCGTGATGTTGCTTTAACTTATTATCAAAGTTCATCGCCTCATTTGAAAGCTAAGATTTTGTATTAGATTGGTTGCTATTTTCAGAAAAGGTGCTTGATCTTGAATATATTTTCAAGGTCGCGGATTATTTCAAATTCAGATTATTTTTCGTCCGATCTTAATGCAGCTTGGTCGGTAAGCACCTTGATTTGCTTTTCAAGATCATATGTCAGTCATCTAGAGATAAACATTCTAGCATTTTATATATGTCCCAGGAACTTTGAAAGTTAGAGGCGTCTGATATTTGGGAAGTTTTCCTTAGCATATGAGTATTAATCTCCAGAGTATTCAATAGCACATAAAAGACAGTGGGGGTTTCAATGCTATTTAGTTTTGTACAGTCTCCTCACCTTGTTAACTCCCTCAAAACCACTCGTTCTCAAAGTCAAGTGTATTTACTGTTTTCACTGTTTTCCATTTTAAATAAACCAAATGCTGTACTCATTAAATTGTAGTCATTTGTATTATGTAAAATCGATTCCGAATGGTAGTATCTGTTTTTTAGAACAAATATGATATACATATTGTAAATATTATTAGCATTACCTATAAATATGGTTATTTTTTTTTTCTGCAGTACCGATGAAAATTGGTTACTGTATTGTTTTTTTTCTCCAGTAACGATGAAAATTGGTTACTGTATTGGTTAGTTACTTACAAGACTGATTTTTGAAACTGACCTTTATTTCAAAGCCTTACTAGTTAACCCCCCCCCCCAACAACATTCCTGTGATTCTTATAGCCCCCTCTATATCTATTAATATTATTTTGACGGACAACGTTTTTAATGTAATTTATAGCTTTGAAGTGTGTCTTTCCATACAAATCATTCGCTGCAAAAATTATTTTATACCGGTGTCGCATGGTAGTATCTCTTGTCAGATGATGTGAGACTGAGTGTAGATAATATTATCATCAACTAAGCACTCTACCATTAAATCTCTCGTCTAATTCAAAACGACTCGATTTCTTACCTTCCATGTCTTCACTAACTTTTACTGCCTTTAAGCCCTTATCGTACATCTCTTCTTTCTCCTCAACCTCCTCAATACTCACCAATGAGGAATTTGCAGGAGGGAATTAATTTTTTGTAAAAGAACAAATTTGGACTAACATTTTTTCCTCTAAAATAAGCAACATTGCCTTAAAAGCCATTTCCTCCATAAGGTTGAAAAATGGTAAAAGGTAACTGTGGGAAGGAGGACGACGATTTAGATTATTTTTATTTTTTTCCATCTGTAAATTTTGTGTAATCGCTTATTACTGATGATTGTTCCACAATGTTTGACATATCACAAATTGGCTGCGTAATTATCTAAACACATCAATTTTATTTTGGAAGTTGGATATATTCATATGTGCGTGTGTATGTACGTATGTAAGTATGATTGTATGAATTCTGTATGTAGCATATAATCTATTATACGTAACTTCTCGCTATACAATTAAAGTCTCTCTCTCTCTCTCTCTAAGGAAATGTCAGAGTTGAAATATTCGTGGCTCTTCAACTCGTAAAGAGTGTGAATCACTGAATGGCCATCAACCATGCCGGTTTGTGGCTTCCAAGTCTTTTGATTTGCGAATGACTACCGTTCAGCAGTTTCATTTTTTTACTGATCATTTACGTACTTTTGTGTTTTGTTCGACTTCTCATTTATATTTTGTATGCTTTAAAGTTTGGAAGGAATCGTAGCCGAAATGCTCATTATAGAACATTTAGGCTTTTTCGTGTTCAGAAGCGATGTTAACGATTCTTGAAATAGTGAATATATATATATATATATATATATATATATATATATATATATATATATATATATATATATATATGCATATATATATATGCATATATATATGCATATATATATATATGCATATATATATGCATATATATATATATGCATATATATATGCATATATATATATGCATATATATATATATATATGCATATATATATATATATATATATATATATATATATATATATATATGCATATATATATAGATATGCATATATATAGATATGTATATATATATTATATGTATATGTATATATGTATGTATATACATATGTCTCGAATATAAAATAAATGAATAAACATATACAGTACACACACACACACACACACACACACACACACACACACACACACACACACACACACACACACACACACATATATATATATATATATATATATATATATATATATATATATATATATATATATATATGTTTATTCTCTTATTTTATATTCGAGACAGACCTTATGTCGGATACGACTTGGTTTCTGTATGTTTAGATTTCTTAAATCCCTGAGAGTATTATTATATAACTTACTCAATAACCCTTTATTCACTACTTTCCTTTCAGCTCCTTTTAGACTTCAGTGAGGGACCCTTTTTGTTTGTAACCTTTTTTGCGTCAAGGACGTTGAGCTTTCCCAACCTACTTATTATCTTTTATTATTTGTTCTTTAGTGTAGTATTAGTTTTTAATGGCTTCTCTCCGTTCTCTCGGTTGCTTCGTTTTGATAACCTTGTGCAGAGTATAAATGGTTTACAAATTCATTATTCTCTCTCTCTCTCTCTCTCTCTCTCTCTCTCTCTCTCTCTCTCTCTCTCTCTCTCTCTCTCTCTCTCTCTCTCTCATTACTCGTCTTTTAACTGGGTCTCCATTTCCTTTTGTATAAGTGTCATTTTGGGCTGGTCTTCCATCTTTGCTCACGCCCTGTTCCTCGTCGTTTGCCACGAGGGAGATTTTGTCCTGATGAATTGATATTGGAAGGGAAGAGGCCAAAGATAAAGAAATTGCAATCGAATGAAGCACTTACAAAGGAGATTTATAGAGCGATTGCAATGCCTTTAATTATTTTTCTGTTCGAATAGTCTTACGAGCAAACTACTTATCTTTTAAGATTTAATCCTTAAGAAGGGATGTAGAATTTGTTCCTTAATTTTTTTTTAGAATGACAAGCAAGAGAGGGGGGGGGGGTGATGATTGTCTTATACAATAGTTAAATTATTTTTATGCAAAGAAAAAACTTCTTATGAGGAATAAAGATGTGTGTAAATACTGAACAGTGGTACGAGTGTCGGGTCAGGTAAAACAGTAAAAATATGGCATTTCAAAGAACGTTTGGATTTGAATGAGATTGGAAGTAGGGAAAGTTGTAAAGTATTTGTATATGATCCAGGAATTTATATAAATCAGTCTACAACGGTTGTTGCTTGCGGAGCTGCTTCAGTTTCTTTCTTTCTCTCTAGTGGGGTTATTGAGGTATCTATTCTTTCCCTTACACCTTTTTTCTGTTTTTCATCAATTACACGCCTCAAGTTTTATATTGTTTTACCCTTTCATCTTTGCATAAAAATTTCTATCTACACATAGTCCTTTCGTCATCCTAATACTCTTTAGAATCTTGTTCTCATTTTCACTTAGGCTTGTTTAGTGCTATTAATGTGCACCTAGATGGTTTATTTGAAAGGGGCAAATGAGAACTCGCTCGTCTTAGTGCTTTCAAGACTAATTGGTCTCAGTTCCGTTTTCTTGTGACGATATTTTCTTTGAATTTCGAAATTAAACTTTTCTCATATACAAGCACTTCAGGTATGAGCACGAAAGTTTGCTTCCGGAAACCTGGTGACGCATATGCTTTTTCCCAGGTAGCAGTTGTGAGGTCAGTACATCTCGTGGGGTACACTTCCAGCTGTAGCCAAGTTTTAGCCTTTTACTTTACACCCATTCTCGTTTCTTTGCTTTAGTCTTGCTGTCCAGACTGCTAACCATTACTTTGTAGTGCAACTTTGGGGTTTTCTCCCAGTTCCACATTTAGGTTTTTATTTTAGGTTTTCTGGCGTCATCGACGTTTCTGCAGAGAAACCTCAAACCCTCGTAACGTAGGGTAGCATCAACACCTTATGTTACGGGCGTTTTTAATCTTGTCCGAATGAGTCAGGTGAACAGCAGCTATTATTTATACAAAATTTCCTGTGATTTTTGGGAGTTGAAGGTCTTTTCTTATTTTCTGGATCTCTTTATGTTGCTGTCCAATCACCCCAACTCCCTCTTTACATTGTGGTAACCACTGAATGACCGAATGTGCCCCTTCAGTACTTGGCTTGGCAGCCTAACTGTCCTAAACCAATTCTTTTCTTAGGAGCAAACACTTCGATATTTACGGTATTTGTATTCATCTCTGTATCCAGTATTGTTCTCATATTTGAACAAGCCATTCGACCAATTTCTTCTTGACGGAGTGGAGAGAATCTTTTTCCGTCTAACGAATAACCGAGGTCCTTATTCCAGCTCGAATTATTGTCAACTCTTCTGTTAAAGATCCAGCCTCTCTATATTTTACAGATAGTGCTTTAGGCATTGATTACAAGACATTCATGATTACCCTGCTCTTTCACTGTCTCGTTTGTTTCATGTATTATGCTTCATTATTCTACAGGTACTAGTTCCTCGTTGGGAGAGTCGGTAGAGTTTTCGGCTGGCCCTCTGCTAGGCCCGAGTTCGAGTCTCCGGCCGGCCAATGAAGGAATTTATTTCTGGTGATAGAAATTCATTTCTTGGTATAATGTGGTTCGGATTCCACAATAAGCTGAAGGGCCCGTTGCTAGGTAACCGATTGGTTCTTAGCCACGTAAAATGACTAATCCTTCGGGCCAGCCCTAGGAGGGCTGTTAATCAGCTCAGTGGTCTGGTTAAACTATGATATACTTAAATCTACAGGTACTTTGTGGAAGTAAAAAAACTGGATAGTCAACCAATTCCATAATTCCGTATTTGTCGGATCATATAACTTTTCTTTTACCAGAAGTGAGTCATTTCATGAAGCTCAGTTGTAGTATGACCAAATAACTTCGCGGTAGTCTTGAATACACTACTGATTAAGCTGACTGCAGTGGCACATATCTTACACTGCTATTCAGCCGATCAGCTAAGTTAAGCAACTTTACGTTTGGTCAATATTTGGGGATACGCTGGAAAGTTACAAATTTACAGTTTTACAGCAAAACTTTAAGAGAAGTTAACCAGCCTCATGTCCTCATTACGTATGCTGAAGTTTCTATTTTGCATCACCCTGTGAAATGCCGCGCACGCACCGGTACGAGTGTGTGTATGTGAGCGTGTTTGTATATGTGTGCAATTATAAATTACCTGCTTTTCTTGTATCGAATCATTTATTAAAACACTCTCGCTCATCCAACTTTCTCTTTTGCACAATTCCCTTTGATACACGTCTATGCTTCTGCCTTATGCAACACAGAATATGGTGTTAACAACGTAATCGTTTCCAACATACAGGCGCCAGTCATTACAACTTTTTCTTTTTTTCAGTTTCTTCTGTCCAAAGTAACGATGCCTGTTACTGCCCAAAGTACCACGAAACATCCAATCAGCCCAAGCTCTTGGCGGTTGTTGTGCTTATGCTTGTTGTCAAAGTCATTGTGACCTTAGACAATCTGTGGAGGTGGGGTGCAAGGGAAGGTGTACAGAGAGAGAGAGAGATGACTTGGAATAACCCTAGAATACAAAATTTTTTTTATTTTTTTGAAGATTTTACGAGTATGCAAAACATATGATGCCATTAACTTAGTTAAGAAAAGCTGTAGTGCTGCTTTAATGCACATGCAATATTTTAGGTTTTCTGGCGTCGGCATCGTTTCTGCAGAGAAATATCAAACCCTCATAACGTAGGGTAGTATCAACAGCTTATGTTACGGGAGTTTTTAATCTTGTCCGAATGAGTCGGGTGAACACCAGCTATTATTTATACAAAAGTTTCTGTGATTTTTGGGACTTGAAGATCTTTTCTTATAGATACTCAGTTTTTACTGATTAATGCTTCTATAAAGATTTATCGAAAATTAGTGGTAACGAATTCATTATCAGAGGTAACTCGAAACTTATTAACTTAAATCACTGTGAATGTACACCTAATTGTCCTCCACTAAAACCTACAAGAATAATGGGAGAATCTTTTTGGAAGTTAATCAGAACATAAATAAGAACTGCTACACGGTGCTGTGTCTGAAAAGATGGATTTCACAAAAAAAAAAAATCATAATTTAAGAACCTAGGCAGAGACAGTTCGTGTTCGCTGAGAGTTTAATTCGTTCTCAAATTGACACTGCGTTTTTATTGATATTTTATTCCCTTAATCGAGAAATTGTGAAGGAAAAGGCTTCCATACTTTCCCAGTTGCCGTTCCCATACCACTTAGATGCCGTCTTTCGTTCGTGACCTGAGGTTAATGTTTTGAATTTCTGCAGTTCTGTTGCTGCATTATTAATGGTTATTGAGTGACACTTCTAACTGAAACAAACAGCAACTTGGTATAGTTCCCTATCTTAGATTTATTTTTCCTTTTTAATGTTAATCTTTTAAATTTTTTTTTTTTACTCTCATCATTAAGAAAGTCATTCACCACCTGACTTCTATCAGCATTCAGAACATGTATTATATCGTGTAACTGACGATGAGCTGCTTAAATTGTATGTCGGAAATTGCGATCCTGTATGTTGCTTACGAAATCTCTGTCGGCCTCTGATGTCAAAAGAGAATTTGAAGCGGTATCTATTCTCGTTTTATGCGTCAAAGGAAGTCTAAAGGAATAAATTAAGCCTTGATAAGAAGGACATGAAGTGTATATTCGTATCTTATAACACCGATATTCACAAACACCTCATCATATTATCAAAGCAATGACATTTGGAGTCTTACATAAAGGTCACTTACGTATTTCACCACCTGATAATCTGATGATCTGGGTCACGTCACTTAAGGATACTCTAAACTCGCACAGAAACCAATGGAGAAATTTCAATTGCTCAATGGTTGGATGAGTTCGCTCACCAAAACATCCTCCATTTCGTCACTTCCCGCACCGAATGTGTGGAAAATCGCAAATTTGTTGATTCACCAGCATCGCTAATTCAATTTCCTAATACACTGTCATATTATGCGAGTTTGCTTACGTTTTATGGGGCCGAATATTACTTCGCATAAAATATGGCAAAGGAAGTTAACTGAGCTGTCATCCGAATGCTTCTGTCTCCGCCATCTCTATCTATCTAGCTATCTATTTTTTTTCTATTTTGGAATTACAGAGACAACTGACGTATCAGCATCTATTACTAAGCTTTATTTGATGAATAGAAAACAATCACAGCATTATTGCACAAAAACCACTGAGTGAATCTTGTTTTCGACTTAAATTTTACATTCTAGATCATATCCGAATCTGAAAAATTAAATTAAGGATTCACAGTTGTAATAATTTCCTTAAACATTTCTCATATAACATAATTATTGTTCAGTGACGTTGCTCAACGACATTAGGAATCTCTTGTATTTATATTTTCTTCTGTTTTTTTTTTTTTTTTTTTGAGGGATAGTTCAAGAGATATATGTTCTTATGTTAGTAAGCCTTCGGCCTAATTATCAGTACTCATATTAATCCAAATATTATTAATATTTCCGGCATGGCAGTTATATTTGTGGTTCCGTTTGTCTTGTAGTTTCTAATTTTGCATCTGCCTTTTAATATGATTAAATAAAAACTATTGAACGATGTTGATAATACTTGAAAACAACCAATGCGTGACTTCAAGATATATTTTTCACTGCAAACGTTTCAAATAATAATAATAATAATAATAATAATAATAATAATAATAATAATAATAATAATAATAATAATAATAATAAAACTTCGTCTTAATCGATTTCTTCCATAAATCTGTCATGTCCAGCAGACCACACTAAGCGTTCGTCCACCAAAACGTTTCGAAATCGCGAATCCTTTCGTCTAGAATTTAAAAAAACAAACGCATGCGTAAACGGGCCGGCGCGAAAGCAAATTGCTCGTCTGCAGCGTTAGGCATCAATGGGGTTAGCGTTTCCTGTGCGAGCCAGATGATCAGGATATTGTTTGTTTTTTCTTTTATATTAGTGAGGAGTCATATTATATGGGAGACATTAAAACCAGAGCTCCTGCGTCCTTAAGTTTTGCAGGCGCTATCATACGTATTAGAAAGCAAGTCTTCCTTTTCTCGGCAAGTTGGACAGGTCGGTATAGTTCTCGGATAGCACACTATTAGGCCTGCGTTCGAGTCTCTGGCCGGCCAATGAAGAATTAGAGGAATTTATTTCTGGTGATAGAAATTCATTTCTAGTTACAATGTGGTTCGGATTCCACAATAAGCTGTAGGTCCCGTTGCTAGGTAACCAATTGGTTCTTAGCCACGTAAGAAAATGTCTAATCCTTCGGGCCAGCCCTAGGAGAGCTGTTAATCAGCTCAGTGGTCTGGTTAAACTAAGGTATACTTAACTTTTCTCAACAAGCCAGCAATCTCCAGACTTGTCTTGGATAAATATTACCGCAGAAATGTTGACTCGAATCGCACCGGCTGACTTGCCATTTAAATAGATTTATGTAAGAAGAAGAATTACAGTAATCTCTCATGAAGAACGGGAATTTTCATTTGTGGTATTTCATCTGTTAGCCAAAGCTTCGGCGGAACTACCAATCGCTTGTCAGTGGAGAACTCTCTTGGACCGGTAGCATCAGTTGACGAAAGAGGCACAAAAGCTGCAGCCCAGCTTGCTGCCCATTTATTAGTCTCAGTATGAGAGACCACGGGCTCCGTGTACTTAGCCTTACGCTGATGACCATAACTGTTGCAATGTAATGTTAGAGAAACAAAAGAGTCAAACGTAACTGGATGAGAGGTCTTATCAAGTGATCGTGAATCCCGCTAATTCCGACAAGCAGCTTGAGCTTACGAAGAGAGAGAGAGAGAGAGAGAGAGAGAGAGAGAGAGAGAGAGAGAGAGAGAGAGAGAGAGAGAGAGAGAGAGAGAATTAAAATAGGACTTAGTTGACAGATATCAAATATCTTGTTGAAATTGTTATATACCAGATCAAAAATCGTTCCTTTTTATTTTGGGTCATGACTCTGCTTCCTAATTTTTCAACGGAGCCACCCTTACCCAAACTCTTTCTTTCTAATACATTTTCCGTTTGTCTTTCGTTTCTTTTTCTTCCTTTTTATATGTGTGTGACATCCAGACCTCCGCTATTGCTACAAAGAAAAGTCGAACTACCTCTGACTCTGCTCATTTGGCGCTTTTTTGAGATATCAACTCAGTCACATTCCCTTCTTCCTTCTATTTTTTTAGGTTTCTCTTTAAGCAACAAGGAAAACTATCTATCTATCTATCTATCTATGTATCTATATAATATATGTATATATGTGTGTATATATATATATATATATATATATATATATATATATATATATATATATATACACACTAGAGAGCGAGAAAGGATGAAGTAATGAAACAACTAAAAACATCCAAGGGTGATAAAAAAAAAGGGACACAACAACCCCAGCAGAATGGGTTTTTAGAGTTATGGTCAAGGGGCTTATTGGCTTGTTGCCACTCCTCTTGATAGCCAGTTGTCTTGTCAGCAACAAAGTAGGAATTTCTCTTCCTCTCTTCACCCCTCCCCCCTCACCCTCCCCCTCCCCCAGCCTTTATCTCGTCCACAACATTGCTCTCTCTCTCTCTCTCTCTCTCTCTCTCTCTCTCTCTCTCTCTCTCTCTTCAGGTTTTATTAGCGGCGGCAGTCGAATAGCCTTACTTGAATTAAGTTTAGAATCTTTTTCGAAGACATCCAAACGGGAAGACATTCCTTTTACTGCAGCTATTTTTGTTTCTCTCATTTTGCTCTTTTTATTTAGATTTCAAGATAGTTTATTTTATTGTTCAAAACCTGTTTTGTTCATGAATATCAAATTAGCATTTTAACATTTACAAGTTTTGAAGCTCGTTAATAAACACTTGTCAAGTTGTTCCGATGGTAGTGAATCTACTCTACATTGGTCACTCCACATTGATTTCTTTATGATCTAAAGTTGGGCTTCACATTAAAAGTTTCATGGTTATCGCCAAAGAGGGACTAAACATGGTTATTACTATCTCAAATCATCAAAGTTGCAAAAAATTTATATATATATATATATATATATATATATATATATATATATATATATATATATATATATATATATATATATATATATAATGTGTGTGTGTGTGTGTTTAATAGTATTTATTCTGCTTTGCGAAGTGTAAACATCACTACTGCCTACGTAATGGATTTGCAGGACCATACGCTGTATAAATTCATGATGGCTGACTGGCTGAATGAGAGAAAGATGGATGTTATGACACCTGGGGAGACAAATATGAAAAGTCGAAATACACAGGAATGTGAAAGACGCCCGTTTATATTGTTGAGCAAGGGAAAGGGGAAGCATTTGGACTATCATGGAGAGTGTGAGGAGTGCTGAATGAGTACATAGTGTTAGTTGATTTTAAAAACTTATGAAGAGGATTGAACGTTATGGAGGAAAAATAGTGACAGTTTCTGAAGTAAATTAGAATGTGAAGCCCTTTGGAAATGCATTAAAATGCTAGGTATGCATAAGAGGAATATTAATATGAATATTTATTAAAGATATATTAGTGATGAAAGTTTTTTCATTGAATTGTAAAAATTGAAAAGAAACATAAATGTGGAGATACTTAAGAGTGATATAAAGGTTCGCAGAGGTGATGATGGCAAATTTGTACGGAGGAATTACAAGGGCATAACAATACATAGTAAAGGTTGGAGGGTATACAGTAATGTTTTAATTAGGAATTTAAAACGGAGAGATTGGTAGAACGGAAGCAACAAGGGGTTCGATTAGTAACCAGGTTCGTAGATAAATCTGTTGTGAAACAGATATGTAGGAATTTAGGAAAAAAAAGGAGAAAGCCGAATATTGCACATAACATAAAAAGAGATGAGATGAGAGGGTGCTGATGGCTCTAAGTGTTAAAGGTTAATTGATGATATATCTCGGAATATCTTGCATAGATAAGATGAAACGAATTAAAATCTAATAAATCTAAATTGAAGTTTCTGCTGCAGTCACAGTGTACTTTTAGTTATACTTTCAAAATCCTTCTTAGAAAAATAGGCTCAAGAGCATCATCTTTTCATTTAAGTATTATCAGTATAAAAATATTACCGTGGTAGAATTTGACACTTAAATCTACAAATAGATGAAGGTCAACTATACTTTGGACTTCTCTGTTTTTAGTTTTCTGTAAAAGAAAACTATTATGCCGGCTTTGTCTGTCCGTCCGCACTTGTTTCTGTCCGCCCTCAGATCCAAAAAATTACTGAGGCTAGAGAGCTACAAATTGGTATGTTGATCATCCACTCTCCAATCATCAAACATACCAAATTGCAGCCCTCTAGCCTCAGTAGGTTTAATTTTTTTAAAGGTTAAAGTTAGCCATAATCGTGCTTCTGTCAACGATGAAGGATAGTTGGCCACCGGGATTTAGTTAAAGTTTCATGGGCCGCGGCTTACACGGCATTATATCGAGACCCCCGAAAGATAGATCTATTTTCTGTGGCCTTGATTATACGCCGTAGCGGATGTACAGAAAACTCAATTGCGCCAAAGAAACTTCGGAGTATTTTTTACTTGTTTATATATTGTCATCTCTTCCATTTTCATAGTAACAATTTTTTTTCCAACAGTTCCTTGTTACTCTGATTTTCATAATTTGGATCTAAGAATCTTGTATACCACACTCCAATCATTTTTACGGTTCCTAAATGATATTCCTTTGTCGTTTTTATCATTTCGAGACTAGGAAGCAAAGGAATTGGACAAAATGATTAATAGAAAAAGATAGAGGCAAATAACTAGTCCATGTAGTCCATGTTATAGAGAGAGAGAGAGAGAGAGAGAGAGAGAGAGAGAGAGAGAGAGAGAGAGAAACTTCTGTGAATACAGTAAAACGGACAAATAAGAAATGACGCCTTAAAATAACGAATATATTATAATATCAAAACTTCAGAGGCAAATGATTCTAGAAAAAGATTTCAAGTGTAAGCTAACAAACGGTGATTACTCAAAAGCTTAAACAGTAACCATTTATTTTTCTGGGTCAAGGGGAAGAATAATCCCTCCAAAAATGACAATAAAAAAAAAACTTGATTTAATTTTTGTACGCTTAATGCATGAAGTGAAAGCCCCTCGACTTAAAAATAATTAATACAAAGGCTTTGCAATTATTGCCCACTTGTTGCTTATTAGTTTTTGGCAGTTCTTTCATTAAATTGACAACTGCTTTGTTCATTAAAATAGTTTGAAAATTATTAAAGAAAAAGTTATATATAACAGTATCTAGATGGTAATGAAATTCACTGTAAGGGATATGAAAGCAAAGGGAACAACGAAACTGAGCAACAATCAAATATAAAGTTGTTTTCCCCACGTAAATTTTTTAGTTGAAACATTTTATTTCTCATCTTCATTATTGTCATTTCTATGTGCCCAATTTTTAGTTTCCATATTTAGTTATTCTTTCCTGTAACTTAACTTTTGCTGAAAACAAACTAAGAAGAATAAGGTGAAAGCACGATTTCCTAACCGTATTTACCGAATGTCGTTCCGCGTCGTAGATTTCACCGTGACTTAGTGTGAGTCCTCTGGTTTGTTTAGCTTCGCGAGTGTTTATGTTTCTTCCCTCAGTGTTTGTTTATCATCAGGATATCTTGCTTTTCTCCTGGAAATCCGTCTTGTGTGAATTTCATTCCAGCATCATCTGTTTAGCTTGATTTAATACCTGTGTTTTTTTTTTTTTCCAAGGAACTGGAGCAGGTTTCCCGTTAGAGAATGACTCAATATCTATTCGTTCTTGCTGTCATATTTAAAAAAAACAAAACTGCTACATGTTGTTGATATGAAGGTAACCAGACTGTGTGTGTGTTTATGGGCGGGTGGGTGGGTGTGTGTGTGTGTAAATAAGAGAGAGAGAGAGAGAGAGAGAGAGAGAGAGAGAGAGAGAGAGAGAGAGAGAGAGAGAGAGAGAGAGAGAGAGAGAGAGAGCTGCAGGGGCTTGATGAATCGTGACAGTGATAATATTCCGAACTGTGTAATTTTCGACCCCATGATGTGAGCCATTTTCGCTTGTTTTAACATCATTTCGAGTCCCTGTGCTATGATAAAGTATCATGGTACTGTGTTATCGACAATATCCTCCCTGATTAGTTTAGCCTTTAAATAATTTTCGTTTTCTTTGTAGAAAGTTAAATAATTCTATGACAGCACGCATGTTTATAGATAGTTGTATAATATAGTACTGCTTCCCATGAATTTTATTTTCTTATTCTTTTCCTGGAATAAATAGAGAAAGAATGCTAAAAAGTTTCCAGAAACTTTAGACAACAGTGCATGCTCTCATGTTAACCTGATGACCAAAACAAAGATCTAAGAGTTCCCCAGAGATGTTTGAAGAGTCAAAATTTTCTGCAGCTCGTAAAATGGGACCTTGAGATATGAAGTTTTCGATTGTTGCATGGGATATTTATCCATTTTCTGGGTAGGAATAATCATTGTAATAACTGGGATATGTATCAACTGTTGGAAAACGCTATGAACTGTTCAAAAAAATTTGAAATTTGCTGATTCTCATACGATTAAATAAATGGATGTCCCAGTTTTAAGTTTTCCAAGTTTAGGAATAAAACAGGTGAATATTTCCTTTCCACAAACAAACTAACTAGTTAAAAAAAATAACATACTTGAAAAATGTTTTAAGCAGCGGAGGAAATTAACAATAATATTGAATTTGAG
This sequence comes from Macrobrachium rosenbergii, assembly GCA_039081455.1. Lineage (NCBI taxonomy): Eukaryota > Metazoa > Arthropoda > Malacostraca > Decapoda > Palaemonidae > Macrobrachium > Macrobrachium rosenbergii. Next base: position 13,919,148 of record JANJGK010000005.1, on the reverse strand, counting down.
CTAAATTTTGTTTTCGTGGATGCAATCGTTAATATGAAATTTTCCAAAAGGAAACGGAAATGTGGGAAATTAACGTAAAGTCTGTAGAAAATCCTCTAATATTAAGATGCAAGAAATGCGTAGTTTTCTAGGTACGGAAGAAAAACTAGGATGTTTAAAAACAAGTAAAAAATGCACCGAAGTTTCTCTCGCCGCAGTCGAGTTTTCTGTACAACGTATAATGCTGCATGAAACTCTCAGCCATGGCCCATGAAACTCTCAGCCGCGGCCCATGAAACTTTCAGCTACGGCTCGGTGGTGGCCCGTGTTGTTGGCACCTATAGCGGTGCCAGACGCAAGATCATGGCTAACCTTAACCTTAAATAAAATGAAAACTTCTGAGGCTAGATGGCTGTAATTTGGTATATTTGATGACTGGAGGGTGGATGACCAACATAAAAAGTGCGGAGGGACAGACAAATAGCCACCTCAATAGTTTTCTTTTACAGAAAACTAAAAGTTGCAATTTGCATAACATTTAGATTTTATGGTTTTTGTTTTAAGATTTCCCTTTGTATATGAAAATGGAGAGCAATAATACCATACAATTGTAAAATGAAATAAGAATTTCCAGTGAGTGTGAAATTTCATGCCAGACATGTCACATGATAATCCTAATTATGAAGTACTGAGAGGCACTAGTAGAGCCGTTACGTAAACAATCTTTCAACCGCATATGCATGAATATCTATGTCAAATAAGCAGTGTTGAAAGTAAAAATTCATTTGGAAAAAGTGAAGAGGCCGGTATCCATAAGGAGAGCAGTGCTGTTGTGAAAAAGTGTGAGAGAGCGAAAAAGCACTGGAGGAGGAAACAAAAATATTTTTAAAAAGAACGGAAAAATAGGAAAGTCTAAAAGACATGTTGAACGCTAAATGCATTGTAGATTGAAATCTAAAAGGATCGGCTAAGATCAGTTCACAAAAGCCTTCATACAAAAAATAATCGTTCTATTTCGTTCATCAATACACTGGAAGTACAAAATTCATTTGAAAAGACCAGCTCTCTACAAGTAAAAAAACAATTTCGAGATTCAATAACAGTATGGGTAATGATACTGTAAAAAGATATCGATATTAGCAATTTACAGTAAACATAAGCGACACAATAAAACTATTAAGAGAGTCGATGACGTATACAAAAGTGTACGATAAAAACCCCTGAAGTAAATATAAATTTTAAGGTGTTTTAATAAGAATCACAAGACACATTTGTACTTCTTGTTCCCTTTTTCAGAGATGTGAAATTATACAACGTAATTTATCAGGTGCAATTTACAAGCCCGACAGACCGTGTCGTCTTCTCTTATTAGACGGTTTTCTATGGCGGCAACAGCAACTAATCTAGTCTTGGTGAGATGTGGAAGGATGGGTCATCTCGGATAGTCTTACCTTAACCCTGTCTAGCTAACGGAATGGTTTATTGCCATCGACTCTATGATATCAAAACGCTTTCGTTTGATTTTGCCTAGGGCAGTTGTGAAGTCTTCTGATCTCCAAGTGTTCAAGCGAGGAGCTAATTCATTCCAGCTTTCTGCTGACGCCTCTTGAATTCAGATGAGTAAGTTTTATCTGTTTTCTGATATTGTTCACTTATCACCTTTCCCTTTAACTTGTCTCTCATTGCAGGCTGATTTCCCTTTGGAGCCCTCTTTTGTTTATAGCTGACTCTGTCCTTAAAGGTTTTCAGTTGAAAATTTAAAAAAAGAAACATAATTCGCTGGATGAAGTTTCTGAGCAAAACACTTCCGCTGCATATTGTGAACATTCACCTAAACTGTTAGATTATCTATGCTTCAACATTCACCACTTTATTACACGCTCTATCACTTTTCACAGGAAAAGCAATTATTCATTTATGTCACCTATGAGATATTCACCCATACCTAGACCTATCCCCACTATACACACACCTACACAAAGGAAATTTCATCCGCAGCAGAAGCGAAATGATTACGTTATAATTAAGACTATAAACTCTCTTAAGTTCCTTTTTTTTGATTGATTTGTGGGCTTAAACTATGGGAGCCTTAGCTCTGTCAAAAATTCATTCTCTACCACCTAAGGCTCAGATTACAATTAACCAACAATGCCATAAAAGATAATATTTCAGACAACAGTGATCTGTAGAAGTCAAGGGTTTAAATGCACTCTCCTTACAGAACTTAAACATTAGATCTGAGCTGAGATGATGAGATCTGGACACTCAGCGAAACCTTCAATTCCTCTTCTGCGAAGAGCATAGCAGAGAGTGTTGATAAGATTCTTCAGATACATCTCCAAGATTCCTTTGATAGATGCTCAACAGGGTAATAGAGGGTGACAAATTCCTCAAGTTATACTGTGATCGTGCCGTGACTTAAATACGGAGGAAAATTGTCTTTATGACCTTTGTGCCCTTTCAACAATGAAAATGTTCTGCTAACAAAAAAAAAAAAAAAAAAAATCTCCAAGTAGCACATGGAACGGCCTTAACCGAAAAACCAAACTATCAGTTAAGGAGGAAAATTTCCCTAAGACCCCAACGAACAGCAGGAACTAAAAATTTCAAGCTGCAATGAATTAATGGAAACATTGATTATGAGAAACAGTAGGGTACTCAAAGAAAAAATGAACAGATAACCAATACATTGCACACATTCTTGTTAATAGGGATCTGTCAACCCTTCAAATCTAACAGTGTTGGTCATTACCATCACAGCTCTGCACAGACATCAGTAATATCTTAGAAACCCAGCTATCATTTCCCAAAATCAAGGCTTGTAGGCCTGAAACAAAACGGATGATTATAGGTTCTGAAATTATCCACCCTGAGACAAGGACATCAAAAGCAAGAATGCCTCACAAGCTATGAAAGAAAAATGCCAACATACTTTAAAAATTAATTCAAATATATTTTTCCTTAGAAAAGGAGTCGTTTAGATTCTCAACCAAGAACAACACTTGGAGGGAGACAGCCAGTAAAAAAAGAGTAAGATAGCAAGTGACAAGGAGGAATAATAAATGAAGATACTCTCAACATTGTTGGAAAAGGAATAAACAATAATATTGATATACTGTAGAAGTCATACCCTTTCATCAGAAACCAAAGAGAGAAAACAGAGAAGGAATGAGATAGAAAACCAGACAGACAGACAGAAAGACAGATATCAAGAGTGATGGGTCATCAGCTTGACTCATCCACCACTGTATTACACATTCCAAGCCTTAGAGGACAAAAATGTGGCTGAAGCAATACCCATCTTTATATGTCATTGTTAAACGAATTTGTCTGAATGCTGAGGCAGACAGATTTTATCTTCAATAAAAAACTTCCCTTGGAAGAAATTAGTCCCCCCATGCAAAAGCAAACGAAGGGGTTTTGATTAATATCTCAGGCACAGCCGATTGCAATAAACAATTCGTTTACCTAGACCTAATCGACGAGTACGTGGACATGCAAGATAAAGAGACTGTCCGAAACGACCCATCCTACCATACCAAGAGTAGATAATAGCTGCTGTTGCTGCTTTAGACAGTCTTCTAATGCTTTAAACCATCAGAGATGACAACACTTATCAAAAGACGGTCTACCGGGCTTGTAGGTTGCGACTGATTGTATCTATTTCCTTCTCAGAAAATAGCGACGGAAGTTTCCGGTAAGAAAGTGCTGGTTTGGTGATTTTTATTAAAACATCTGAAATTTTTGTTTTTACTAAGGGGGGTTTTTATTATAATTGTTTTTTCTACGTCGTCGATTCTCATATGTTAATAATTTCATTGTGGCGCTTTGTTTACAGTCAATTGCATATGCCAATTATTTTTCTAGTATCATTTCGCAGTCTTTTATTGAATCTCGAAATTGGTTTTCCTTATACACAGCTAGTCTTTGTAAACGAATTTTCTATTTTCGCTTTGTACGGTGTCAATTCTGAAAGATTAATTTTTTTTTTTTTTTGTGTGAAGCTTTTGTGAGCTGCTCGTACCCATTCTGTCCCTTTTAGGTTTCAATTTGCAATTCATTTAGCTTCCAATGTGTGTTGTAGACTCTCCCATTTTTCCGCTGTTTTGAAAAATATTTGTGTTCCCTTCGCCAGTGCGTCTTTCGCTCTTGCACACTTGTTCACAACAGCTCTGGTCTCCTCGTGGATACCTGCCTCTTCCCTTTTTCCACACTTTTTATCACTGTTTATTTAACATATATATATTCATGAATAGTCGGCTGAAGGATTGTTAAGGTCATGGCTTCATAAGCGTCTCCTGTCATTCCAAAATTAAGATTATTATTCCACATAACTTTGGTGCAAATTCACACTCGTGGGAATTTCTCATTTCAGTTTAAATTTGTATGGTATTGTTTTTTTTATATACGTAAAGGGAAATCCTAAACAAAACAAAAACCCGCAAAAGAAATGTAGTAAGCAAGTTACTATCTTCAGAATTTAATTATTTATTCTGTAACCAGCATACTGCGCATTTCATGCATCTTACTATTTAGTGATTTTTTACCGATGTTACGTTAATTTCCCCCGTTTTTTGGAAAATATAATATTCGGGATTGAATCCTAAAAAGCAGAATTTAGCTTTAATTCATTTTCATTTTTCATTTCTTCCGCTACTTATCACATTCTTCAAATTTTATTTTTTTTATTATCATGTATGATTGTCTTTTAAAAAAGTGGACAGTCTTATCATTTTAAGATAATTGCATGAACATGTGCTTAGAAATATTTTGTCCCCTTATTTCCACATTTCGTATACAAATGTTTAAGGATGGATAGTTTTGCAGCTACAGAATAAAGAATAGTCCGTGTTTCACTGACATTTTTGCACGCTTAACGGTGTTAAATGAAATCTATATCCATTAGCTAATGAAGCGCTTCTATAATTTTGTGATACCCTCCCGTCTGACAAACTGCATACGAATCACTTCCGATGCAATCTCCTGTTTTGTCATAATACAGAAAATTAGATTTAATATTTCAACGGATTTCAACTTCTGCAAATGCTGACGGAACGACATTTATTTGAAAATTGAAAATCAGTTTTCTTTGCCATTTATTCTGAAGCAAACTTGCTTCCCCAAGCTGAATCTGACCAGTTTCACGTTTCAGACATAAAAATCTGTTTATTACAACGGGTATATCTATATCTGCCGTGTAGACTCTAAGTTCTATGCCTTTGCCAGTAAGGAACAACCATATACTTGCAATATATTTCTAGGAAAAATCACCACCTAAAATTTAGCGACAGAAATTAAGTACATGTTCAACAAAATTATTTTGTGTTTATAAGCAATTATCTAAATACGCAAACATACATAACCTAATTCCACCGAGTAAGAGAAGAAACTCCAGTCAGGTAAGCAAGTTCATGTTCGGTGACCTAGAAAACTGTATATTAAGTGCTCATATTCATATTATAAAACGGAATGAGATTGTACTGTTCTAAACATGTGCGGTAGTGAATTATTTATTGTGCAATAAAAGGTTTGGGGAGATTCTTCTTATGGCAAAGGTTGATCCACGTTATATCATCACGTCACCGACACATCACGTCACGTCACCGCCACATCACGTCACGTCACCGTCCCATCAACCTTGCCATGTATTCACACTATCCATCACGATCCCGTTCAGTTCGTACCCAATCTCCCAGTAGTCATGGCGCCTCACAGATTTAGCATTAAGGAACTTGCATACCGTCACGTCACGTCAAAATATTCTCTCCAAGAGAACGTGTCGTGAAGTGACGCTGGATGCCATGTGCTGGATGGTGACGTGACGTGATGGTGTGAACAAGTCCATTTGATTACATGTAAGAAATTCTCACGTACTCTGACGTGACGTGGTATGTCTGTGACGTGATCGTATAATGTGAATCAGCTTTTAAAGACGGAAAATGAAGTACAGTCTGTGAATATTCGAGGTAACATGGAAAAGGTAAGGAATTTGTTTACGGTTTTAATACAGCCTCTTATTTCATGGAGGAGAGATTGCATAAAGCAATTACAAATTATACAGTAGATAATTACGGCAGTTAAGGAAAATGTCTATCTTTCAGTTATAGAATGCACACCATACCCTTTCCTCAGCGCAGTTACCAAAATTGTCTGTTCTCAAACACTGATTAATGACCGTTTATAACTCTTCCCTCCTTCTTGCTCAATGAACATTTCTCCATGTCCTTTCTATCTTCAGCCAGTCCATAAACACCTTGTAGTCTCTTTACTACAGTGGCCTAAGAGGCAATTTCCCTCTGTCTTTATTTGGGCTTCTTTCTCTTAAAGCCGCTAAGAAAATTAATTGCCAACAACAAAAACATTTAGGACCCATTAACAAGGCTGTGAAACAAGAGGTAATGAGTCTGGAATAGCCAAGAATATTTCTAGACCTGGCATCAGATCTATGCACTGGCGAAAAATATAGGCACATAAAAAAAAAGTTGTTACAAACTTTCTTGAGGCAAAAGGTGTTGCACAAACATATAGTCGTCTCTCTCTCTCTCTCTCTCTCTCTCTCTCTCTCTCTCTCTCTCTCTCTCTCTCTCTCTCTCTCTCTCTCTCTCGTAATAGGTCCCAAATTCAGTTCCGGAACTTTCCAGAACGGGTTTCGGTTTCTCCATCAAATTATCTTGGGGCTCTGGTATCATTTAAAGTTAATCAATTACTTGCCGTTAATCGACTTTGGTGGGTCAAAGCCGAGTACTCTGTTATTGTCTTGAACTTTCGGTAAGGGAGGAAAACAACTAATTTATCACATGGAGTATCAACCTCATCCAATTTTACTTAGATCTCTTAGCATACGTCAGGTATTCTTTAACTAATCAGGGAATACAGAAAGGCAAGACAACTGCTAGATAAATATCATGTATTTATATTTACTGTCTTTAGTATCATTATCAGCAAATATATTGTAAACGAAACTTTCCATTTTGATGAAAAGATTCTGTTCGATGAAAAGTTTGCTTCTTAATCTCCTTAGATATAAGGCCGATTCGCCTGTCTCTGTAGCGATTGCAGCCTGCAAAGAGTTCACTAGAAATCCTTTTGTACTACAGAAGATTAACCTCAGATTTGGGAGCTGAGTCGTTAAAAGCTTTGGCAAATCTAGCTTACGTACTTTTACTCACTCGGCAGTCATTCCAGGATAGCTCTGAAAACAACTGTCTTTTTTTACTTTTAAAGGGATCCAAAGTTAGAATCGGTTTGAGAACGAGTAATGAGATTGTGTGTTTCAGAGAGCCACCGTGAATTCAATATGTTTATAGATACCACAGTAGTTGTTTAAATATGGTTAAATTCATAATTTTTATTCTTTTTAATTCTATTTATCTATTTTTTGCTGGATTTCTTTGGTCAGCCTTGTGCTGCACCATGTGCTGGGAAAAGAATACAACCAACTGACAATTATAAATTAAGTTGCTTAAAATCATTTATATCACATCCGGAACTACACCAACCCTCAAGATATTGGAACTAAACGTTCTCTCTCTCTCTCTCTCTCTCTCTCTCTCTCTCTCTCTCTCTCTCTCTCTCTCTCTCTCTCTCTCTCTCTCAAATTAGATATACATTCTTCTCTTTCATAACACTACAATAATTTTGTAAGTGACTGAAATATTTTTTCGCATTCACCGTAACGCTAACACCTCGTTTTTTTCCTGCTCATTTATCTGACCCTTGTCTTATTTTTACTTTTAGAAACACAGCTCCTTACTGATCAGCGCTATTGGTGATAATAATCTTATTTCCTTATCATATTACTTTAAATCTCAGTGGATTAGAAGGCAGGGAAAGTTTATTGTAATCTAACCCATTCATATGACCCAGTACAAACTCGAAAGAGACATATAGACAATTAAAAAGCCTTCGGCATGAGCAATTCATTTATTAAATATATAAGCTTTCAAAAATATTGCTACGAATTTCTGAATTTTTGGTTTTGTTGCCAATAATTGTTATAGTTAAAATGAACCGTTCATTATACTTATGAGACGTACAGAAAAGGTAGCAGGTTTACTGACAGGGGATCTCAAGTAGACTATCGTTCACAGCAACACAATAACATAACTGCTGGATGTGATATAACAGGCGGAAAGCGTTCGCGCTGGTTTGTTATTACCCTCCATAGCATTCAGAATTGTTAAGCCACGTTGTTGTCAGTCCTCATTCCAGGTGGAACTGCTTCATAAGGTTCTCTCTCTCTCTCTCTCTCTCTCTCTCTCTCTCTCTCTCTCTCTCTCTCTCTCTAAGATTATCAGTACTAACATATTCATCTTTCCTTCATTGTTTTATAGACAACATTTTCTGTCATAGGTTGTCTCAAACAGTAATAAGCTTTAAGCAAATACACATAAACATACAGAGATATATAAATTACACACACACATACACACACACACACACACACACACACACATATATATATATATATATATATATATATATATATATATATATATATATATATATATATATATATATATATATATTACGAGATTTTTTCTTGATGGTCCAGGCAGGAGACCTGTTTTTAAGGTAGTGCATTTTATTTCTCATAGATGCTAGGTTTTCATCGGTTGATACAGTTTGATAGGATCATCTGATGAGTCAAAGATTTGGGTCAATGCTTTAAATATTAATAGAAGAATATTTTTAGCAACGCAAATCACTTCAGAATCGACGAACAATGGGTTTTTGTTTCGCTGTATGAAGATGCAGCAGAAATTATAAGAAAGGGAGATTTAAATAGCATAGTAGTTGGAAGGGTTTCTGTAAATCTGATAATGCTTATGGAAGTGATAGGTGATATAAATTAATGTATACATGAGTGGCTGACCTGGGTGTAGCAGGTACGAACGGATGAGGGAAAAGTTAAAAAAAAAACAAAAGGGAGATAATTGTTAGTTTTGAAAGAGGAAATATGACCAAGGTGACACGTCATAACTAAGTATACCGGAAGTGTGTATGAGAGGGTTTTGTTGAGAAAGACTGATACTGAAAAGAAAACATGGATTTAGACAAATGAGGCAATGTGTGGATCATGTGCTCATCATATTACAGCTGATGGGGAAGTCTGAATTTAAATGGAAAAATATTGTAATAGACGCTTTCCAGAGGATTTTGAGATTACATGCTGGAACGTGGAACTTTTATGATTAAAATGAATACTTTGTTAAGATATATAAAAGGAGAGGGACTACTGTATAATAGAGTGCCTTAAAAAAATATATTACCTGTATGTATCTGTTTCTTTTTCATTTTAGAGAAAGCGATGACGCACAAGGAACTAAAGTTGGAACTATGAGAAAACCTCACAGTTTCACTAAGAATTATTAGTTAGAGCGCCTGGATGGCAAGCTTGAAGAAGGGAAGTGGGAACAGAGGCAAAGTAAAAATCTAAAAGGTGGTTACAGCTAGGGATAACATTACACCTCAGACACCCTTTAGTAATACCTACAGTAAACTACGCGAGGTGTACTGACAACAATATCCCCTTACAAGGATGGAAGTAGTGATGCTAGAAGCTAGTAATTAGACAAAGAGAAATGAAACGCAGGTCCTCGATGTTTATAGAAGTCAATACTGATTGGCGACAGGGGCAAGAAACAGTAGTCTTACGAAAGATTTCGAAAATATTTGCAAGAGGGTAAAGTTCAAGGTGAATGTATACAAGACTAATTCAAAAATGGTAAAAGGAAACCATTAAAATACATGAATGATTGTTAGCATGGATGGTGAAAAAGTAGAATTGGTTGATTTACCTCGGAATTTTACAGTAATAGTGACAGATATAATATCACGAGAAATTAAGTGAGATGTAATATGAAAATGTTGTGAGGAAGGAGAAGGGATTCCAAGAAGGCTCCGGTAGATGAAGTGGACGAGTTTTTAGAGCAGAATGACCTTAATTCCTTAATCGCGCGTTTTGCATGCTAGATTGTGGTGAGGGGCGCAACGTGTGTCAGGACAGCTAATGAGTTTTTGGTTAAAGTATATGAAGATTTGACAGTCCTAACCTTAGTGAAAGGTTTATGGCTTCATGGGGCTTACAGAAAAGAATTATGCAGGCTTTTATTTATGAAAGTTGAGATGACTGGAAAACCATGAATCAGTTAATAGATTTAACAATATCTTCCTGTTTCCAAACACATGGAAATGAGTCATGAGGTTCGAGGTTACAAGCTACGGGTCTGCAGCTCGTGGGCAATATCACTTTTTCGAATACTGACCACAACCAACCCAGCTGAATTTTGCCTGGTGTATAAAGAGCTTCATTTCCATTTATTTATTTATTATTATTATTATTATTATTATTATTATTATTATTATTATTATTATTATTATTAAAGAACGCAGTAAATAATCCCCACCCCAACTACTTATTTTAAGATGATTACCTTTTCATTCAACAGTAGGACTTATATATATCTGGGTTTCTTTGAAAATTCATTAATTCTCGGGTTAGACTGAGATCCTGAGCAGTATTAGAATTGGTATCACTTTGTTGTGTCTTAAGTTCTGGTGTTGCCGTAGATGTTAATATTTCTTTAAATCAGAAAAAAATCTATAATAAGTACTTGAAATCCAAAATAATGTATCAGAATTGTAAAATATATTCCAAATCTGCTATTTTACCATTGAAACAATTTTTCATTTCATATTCACCAAAAAAAAGTCAAATATAAAACTTTCCCAAATTCAAAGTCAGCCCATGGTAACCATGGCCAGAAAATTGCCAAGATATTGTAACCCTAAACTCTTACTTAGGAAAAGGCTGCATAGCCAAAGCAGCAATAGCGATAATAATTCATCAGCATTGCATCATATTTCCCTTCCGCTGTGGAAGCATCGTCGCCTCTTTTTTCCAAGACTGGAGGAAGGAACGCTGGCTGAGCACATCATTTCACGGAAGACTACGCCAATTGATAAGGAATGCTGGCCATTCGCGGCAGAGGGATACCAATGGTCGAGGATCGATGAATGACGAAATATGCATCGTCTTTTGAGAAAGGAATTTTACTAACATCCTTAAGAAGTTTTCCGAGATCCATGCTGTTCTGGTCTTGGTTTTGTAGGAGTTTCTGATGATTAATCAGGTTTATTTGGGGCCAGTGTCATTTCTGTGGGAAGAAGGAAGAGGGTGGGTGGGGTTTTAAGGTGTCTTAGTTTTTTTTTTCCGCAGTTAGACTAAACATAGTAAAGATTTTGCTTCCAGATGTACATAGGTACATAGGGAAGGACGCTTGCAGGATGCTCATCCCACTCAGAGATTTATATTGCAAGTCGTCTCTGTGGTTCACCGGTTTCATATAAAGAATGCTGCAAGTGCAGTAAGTTTACTTGTACAGTATATAAGGCACTGCTTTCTCACATTGTTTGCTTCGTATACTTTTAATTCATCCATTATGTCTAAATGCAAAATTAATTTGCATTCTCTTTATAGTGTAATAACTCTTCCAATTACTCGTAGACGTCCAGTGTAAAAGCTATAGGAAAATACAGATGACTAGTTCTCCTTCACCCTGCTTGCTATTCATATTTCATAAAAATACGTGTAAATTCCATGGAAATAGTTATCACAGAAAAAAGTGAACGCCGCGCCATGATGGTGCCCCAAAAAGGAAAATCATAAACACGGCATCATGTTGAAGAGAGCTTCCTTTTTTTATTTCATCATTGAGAAATAAGCAGTTGTAAGGAAGTGCAGAAGCAACAGCGCGTAACGTCACAAACCATTTAGCGTCTGCCAAACAGCTGAAACAACGCGCACCAGTACTGATTCAGTCAACAATACTTGCAGACATTTTGGGGATAGATAAGCCATCTGCAAAACTGACAACATGAGTGTTGACACCAGAACAGAAAATGGCCGGGGTATAAAACATCAGGTCACTTTTGACCCGCTTCCATGGTGATGAAAGCCAACCAAGCGGTAAACCACATTTTGTCGCCTACCAGAAAAATTCAGCAGGTGCCTGTTAGAAAGGTGATGCCCTCATTTTAGGAGTACTAGGACAAGAGTCAGACCATCACTGAGAAGTATTGCATATTAGAAATAGAGCAGATGAAGAAAGCAATGGAAGTGAAAACTTGGGAAGATTATGGAATGGAGTTCTGCTGCTTCAGAACAATGCCGGGGATGGAGTGACCAACTATGGCTTATTGATGCATCATGTAATTTTGGCTTCTGTTTCCGTAGCTGAGATCGCGAACTCTTCATCTTATTTCATTTTATTTTTTATTTAGTTATTTTTTTTTAACAAGGAGTATTTCGAGGCGCAGAAGCAACCTCTTTCTGCAATGGTATAAAAGATACGTAATGATGTCAGCGGAGTACGTGTACTAATATTAGGCAGGGAATTCCTTTTTCCTCCGGTGCCTCTTGGATAATGGCAAGATATTGTCAAGTGCTGCTTGTATACTCGTTCTTGTATACAAATACTAATGAAGTTTTCGCGGTATTTTAAGTTGAATCTTGCTTTCTGAAACGTAGCTCTCAATTTTTTTTATACCAATAATAATTTACGATATTATGTAAAATGCATTAGAGCTTAAGAAAAAATGTCTTCACTGTGAGGTGGCACAAGGTACAGTATTTTTAAAACATCCAACTCATTTGGCGTCCTTAGGTCAGGTTGGCTTTCCCTATAGGAGAGGTATCGCCAGAAGGGTAGAGCCTTCTGAACCACAAATCATTTGAGGTGTGTCATATCTCTGGTAATGACTTTTAATTCTTAAAATTTCAGTACTTATATGCATCATATTATTTCTTATCTCTCATTTTGCATCCAGTGGTTGTATATATAAGGTTTCCTCTTTTCCTAGTTCTTCATTGGAGGGGTGATCTGTATGTCCCGTTGCTAGGTAAACAGTTGGTTCTTAGCCACGTAAAATAATCTAATATTTCGGGCCAGCCCTAGGAGAGCTGTTAACCAGCTCAGTGGTTGGTTAAACTAAAAAATACTTTAAAAATATACTCCTCTTTTCCTATTTATTATAGAAATATTTCGTATCCAGTACAAAATGGAGTAAGTTCCAAGGCATCATACTATGATTATATATTAGTTCGTTCATTCACTTATTTAATATCCTTTACTGAAATAATGCTGAAAGTCCTAACAGCCAGACCGGATAGAGTATGTGCTGTTGGCTGACCCTTGACTTACACAAGTGTCGTAAAACATTTTCTCAGACAGTCGAGTTCTTCTATAGACTCGATGGAATCATATGTTGTTTACAGCTTCCTGTCACTGAGCATTTCCGTCTCCTTGGACCTCTCTTCTCCCATTTGTTATCGGTTGTTCTTTATTCGGGAACATTCATTCTTCCAAGTCCATTTCATCTATTTTATCTTTCTGTGCGTTTTCATAGCCATGTCTTTTGTGAACTCAACTCTCTCTCTCTCTCTCTCTCTCTCTCTCTCTCTCTCTCTCTCTCTCTCTCTCTCTCTCTCTCTCTCTCTCTATCAATATGATAGTGTAAAATATCGGCAAGCAAATGTATAATTATGAAGAAAGACACATATATTTCACACAGTGATTTGATAATGGAGGACTCTTGAGGATTAAAAATCCTGAATAAAAATATATAATATAAATATAAAAAAAAATAAATGTCAAAACACAGCTCTATCAGTTGAGGATGCACTTCAGGAAAAAGAAAAAGGAAACACAATAATACCATCCCTTCGGTGATGTTAGATATACGGCGTTCGAGAACAAATGGTTCAGACGCTTTTCTCCTTTCACATGTCACTTTTATCTCCGCAAGGTGTGTCCATATGTCGATTCCACGGGAGGGAAAAAGAAGAGAATTTTTTGTTAAACGTATGATGTAGAAAGGACTTGGGTTTAAAGGATATTCGGAGGACTCTCTCTCTCTCTCTCTCTCTCTCTCTCTCTCTCTCTCTCTCTCTCTCTGCAGTAAGCAGCATGGCACAATGCAGAATATGAATAAAAGACAGTCTTCAAAATGTTATTTATAAAATTAGAGACATTGAATGGTCGTCTGTTAAAAGGTGGGTTCAAGGGAACACAGTAAATAGGAATATTCCGTTAAATATACAGCAGTATGCAATATAGGACCGATTAAGAACAACACCAAAGGGCTTCCACTAATTGTTGTAGGATTCTGAGCAGGATCGAAATGGATAACATTTGAAAGGTGAATTCGCTTCGAAATATATACCCAATAAAAGAAGATACATGAGCCAAATATAGTAAGCATTCGTGTTTACAATATAACAATTTAAGTAATACTGCAAACAATTACAAAAATATGTGCAAAATTCATACTGACTAACGAAGCAAAATCACGGAAAGAAAGTTTAAAAAAAAAGAAGAAATATTTAGATAAATACAGCGAGATAAAAGAATCGCTAAAAAGGCACCAAATAAGAAAAACATTTGTGCCATTTCTAAAGCCGAACTCCAGGGAAATATATCTCTTATTTGGATATGCAAAGCCAAGATGGAATCATTTATTAAAGTTCTCCCTAATATTTTTACCTGAATAGAAAATTAAGTTTTAGGTGCATTACGAGATATTGTTAAATCCTTTTGCAATGACTTAAAAATATGTAATGATTTTGGTTTGGCTTTTGCATTCGTTGTGAAATGTTTTCTTTCTTTCTTCTGTTATTATGCAAATTGTTTCTGCAAAATAACCGAGAAGCTGATACAATAAACCTCTTGTCAGTTGCTGTTCCGTGTTTACAATACGTTATATTTTTCGCTAACATTTCCGAAAAAAATTTTGTCGTTGCTTTTATACATCTGACATTTCTATTTGAGATCTCCTTTGGAATAAAGAACATCGCTTGTTTGAAATACAGACATGAGATGAATACATCGACCTGATAGTTCGTTCTTTCATCTAGTTTTGTTTCCCTTGGTTTGTTTAATTTTTGCTTGCACAAAGAAAATGTTTTCTCGATACTTTTACTGGTACTAATTAGGTTACATGTCAGATAAAATATATGTGTATATATATATATATATATATATATATATATATATATATATATATATATATATATATATATATATATATATATATATATATAATGTGCGTGTGTGTATACATATGTATAACGATACATTTTCACACATATTGTTTAAACACTTCATGGAGAGCCCTTCAAACATTTTACTCCTACTACCGTTTTTACTGTTTTTTATTGGTTTTATTCGCATCATTATTATTACATCGATGGAAAAACTTTTGTGTACCGTAATTTGTTTGTATTTATCTTACTATCAAGAAAAGTACACCTATGCAAGTCAACCCTCGTAAACTTAGAAACAGACTCATCTATAGAAATATGCCATCCAGAATTACTCGTAAACAGTTTTGAATTATATTTCTAGTTTTGAACAATCATTGCATTACGTCTGTTTGTAATTTCAGTCAACAAACATGAAAGACCATCTCACCTTGAAGTTACATTGTTCCTACAGGTTTCTAATATAATTATATTTTTTTGTGAGCAGAGCTGACTAAGAAAGCTATAATGAATTAATATTTCCATTTGTTGAAAGTATAATTTTTATTTTAAAATTGGGATTACCAAATAATCCAAAAGAGACCATCGGAATATTATAACAGGTATATGAGATCTACGATATATCATGTCCTTTTAATTTCCAGAACTTCTCATATCACTTGCTGTAAAAAACTGCGGATAGTGAATCATGATACATATTGTTAATAAAAAAATAAAAAAGTTTCAAAATCCATTAACACGCTTTCTTCCCACGTAATGTTAAATCGTCAGATTCCAAAACTATTACCCGCTATTCCGTAAATCCCTCTACGGCCATTCCGTAAAGTATAACGATTAAGGAAATAGATTCCAGAATTACTTCCGCTCTCGACCTCATTCTCTTTATATCTATCGCTCCATTTCACCCCAATAGTCTAATATGACTACGAGTATGAGCCTCGATGCCATTAATGTTGACATACATACTGCCTTCATCGAGAGAAAATGAGAATCTCAAATTGATAAGTGATCATTAAACCCAATGCATAAATGATACGAGAAAATATATTGTTTTTAACAATGGGAATTCAATTATGAACCATGTTTATTATGGAAAGGCTAAGTGAAAGAGAAGACAAAGTTATGAGGCAATTATTTTGTAATCTCATTTTTTTTATCTTTGATCATATCGGTGACGCGTTTCGTTTGATCTCCGTTAAGCTAGAATGCTCTCTCTCTCTCTCTCTCTCTCTCTCTCTCTCTCTCTCTCTCTCTCTCTCTCTCCCTTTGTCTGTCTGTCTGTCTGTCTCTGTCTCTCTCTCTCTCTCTCTCTCTCTCTCTCTCTCTCTCTCTCCCTTTGTCTGTCTGTCTGTCTGTCTCTGTCTCTTTCTCTCTCTCTCTCTCTCCCTTTGTCTGTCTGTCTCTCTCTCTCTCTCTCTCTGTCTGTCTGTCTCTCTCTCTCTCTCCCTTTGTCTGTCTGTCTGTCTCTCTCTCTCCCTTTGTCTGTCTGTCTCTCTCTCTGTCTGTCTGTCTGTCTGTCTGTCTGTCTGTCTGTCTGTCTGTCTGTCTCTGTCTGTCTGTCTGTCTGTCTGTCTGTCTGTCTGTCTGTTTCTCTCTCTCTCTCTCTCTCTCTCTCTGTCTCTGTCTCTCTGTCTGTCTGTGTGTCTCTCTCTCTAAGACTATGATTTTTATAAATCCTGTTGTGATCCCGATTTTTTTTTTAAATATTAACGGGGGGTTGGGGGGGACTGTTATGAGTGAACACAATGTGTCTGGGATCTGTTTTTTTACAAGTGGAAAGTGTCCTGCAAACAGAATAGCACATGCAATTGAACTTTTGTTATGAATACTATCCCTTATTAAAATACTTTGTGATTTTCAGTGGGAGAATGAAATTTATTTATCTCGTTTTAAGCTGGAAAATTTAACATTTAGCCTTAATTCGGTTAATGTCCCAATCAAACGCTTCATTATAAAGTTGCGGGGAATTGAGCACAAATTTTCACTGGCTAAGCGGCTCTGGAATTTAGGGAGGGAAGGGAAAATATTTCACGTATCGCTTTTGCCTCTCCGTCACTGGACGGGACCGAAAACCGATAGTTAATATTGCCTTAATCACTTTCTGTGATCAACACCAGATTTCTTTTTTACTAGACTTTACTATTTTCCCTCTCTTAATGAACGGTTGGTCGTCTTTGTGTTCGCTTTTAGTATTAGGCATGATAAATCCTCTTTTAGCCTCAGTAGATGCTGAGATTCGACTATGTAAAAAGGCTTAATATTGAACAAAGTTAGGGTCAATTATTTGAAGACTATCTGCTCACGCACTCAAGTTGCTGCTGGTTTTTCTGCCCTTTGCCTGGTGCGTGAGTAACTGTCACGTATTTTAATTGCCAAAGACGTCTGCCGCTCACCACTGATAACTGGTGGTTCGTGCGTTGTAAATTGGTAAGTCTGCATTTGTTGGTAGTTTTCATACCTGGGATTTTATCGGCTCATAACATTGACCGATAGTAGGCCACTTGTAAATCCAGATTCCGGGAAGTAGGCTTATATTATAATTCCGCCTTGTTAAGTTCACTAAATGCTTCCATGTTATGGGCGCAGAGACCGAACAATTCTCGAAGAGGCCATAGCGTAAAGATTTAAAAGAATGTGGCTGCCGGATCTTTTGAAAACGTCCACCAGAGGGAAGCATTCTAGACGGACCCTGCTGAAGTTTTTTTTTTTTTTTTTTATGTTAATGCTAATCGATAATTGTGAAAAGTCTCTTGGTAAATGTAAAGTCACTTCAATAGAGAGAATTTTTCATTACCGTTTAATGATCAAAATATTCTTTTCTTGTACGTCTGTTCAGTCTTCATTGAGATGAAAAAGTTAAACTGAAGGTGGTAAATTTATATCCTATGTATGTCAGGCAACGGATAACTTGTCAATATTACCGTACTTCAATTGAACCAGTGTCTATGCTGCCCTAAAATTGAAAACTGCAGTATTTGCAAACTTTTCGAAATTGAGATATGCCACCTATTGGGCTCGTGAAACAATAATATACAAGTTACTGCAGTTTCGGAATGATTTTTCAATGCTTTCCAACAGTATTTAGGGGTCCTATTTGCAGTGTCTGCAAAATCAGTAGCAAGGCTAGGGAAAACTGCATTATCTACCATTTTTCTCTTTTGAATTTTTGCAGATACTGCAGTCTTCCATTTTAGGGCAGTATGGGATCTGTACTTTTAATGGCATCATCTATCGGCATAAGGTACAGCGTAACACATCAAAACTGAAAATTAAAATGACCGGACACCCCCCTGGAAGATTAATTATATACTGCGGGAAGCTAAACAGAACGTAAAGAGTAAACAGGTGTGTTGTCGTCATTAATAAAAGTGCAGAATTTTCTCCCTAAACACGCAGCACGAAATTACTCGTTTCAGCCATAATGGCTTTCATACTTTCGCTCTAATGAAAGAAAGCGAAATAAACCTTCAAGTGCAGCCGTGTCCTTTCCCGCTGCCAACAGCGACACAACGCCATGGAGTATGAAACATAAGTAATAGGCCTACTTAAGATACGAGTATCTCTTCAGATGTAGCTACCACTTAAAAATTTTTCTGTTCTCTTTATACCAGCAACAACTGCTTGAAACAGCCCAACGCCAGAAAGCTCGCCATTTACTCTTAAATATTACTGAAATTATTGTTTCATTGGCCATGAAAGGCAGACAGATCTAATAAAATCTAATATGATAAATGCAGGAATGCGCACGGACACACAAACAGGGACACACACACGCACACATATGCATAAAAGAGGAAAAAACAAATTTCCGCTTGTTTAAGATTGCCCTCGATTCTGAGATTTTTTTCCTTGATCCGTTTATTCTTTTAAAACTGAAAGACAGAGGATATCCAATGCCAGATAATAAGAAATCCATATTGCTATGAAAAATAAAAACTGTTTTACTTGCGAAAAACAACATTGGTAAACAAAGTTAGTGTCTACTTATGGTAATGGCAGTTTCTTCTTTGAAAGATATTCATATTTTTACTTCCCACCCAAAAGTGGAAAGTTATAATATGGATACATTTCATTTGTAATTTCCTTTCTATTGAAGCAGTATTTCCAGTTAAACCATATCTCCTAACAACATCCACGCTGACAAACAGAAACACTTGATAATTAGCTGGTTTCTAATTTGGTTTCTGATTTGGATGACACGTCATTGCGTTTAAGTAACCTTAAGGGTTAAGCAGTATATCTTTAATGTAACTCCATTCTTTCATGATTTCTCGAAAGAGTTATAAACATACAATTGTAATGAACTTCTGCGATTACTTAAAACGGCTTTCTTCAAAGACTGAATGTTATTAATTTTTCAAAGTATAATTTTAAGGTTAAGGATGCCAAAGGTTTTGTAATAAATGCATGCATAATAAACGTTACTGAAATCTTACATTTTACTTATGTTATTCATACGGCTTTTAATATGAAAATAAAAACAAACTATATTTCCATAGTAGCTTGACTCAAGATTGCAAGAACAAGGGAAAATCAGACTCTCTCTCTCTCTCTCTCTCTCTCTCTCTCTCTCCAGCCTAGCGTCATGCTGCCCTTCCTGTCCCAGTGTCACTCCCTCTTCATTTGAATCCTGCCATGTAGAATCCGCCGATAAAATTCATAAGTCATTTTTATAGTACTTTATATTATGCATTTTTGAGAGGATAATGGATTTCGTTTTTTGTTTCTAAATTATTGTTGTTTTAATTCCTATAATTTTATTATTCGTGTTTCTGGGATAATCTGTCTCAGGCTTATCTTATTACCTAGTATTAAGTCCAAAATTCTTGTCAAGTATGACATGTGGGGTATACCGGGTTTTGGGGATGATCTCATGGGCTGGGTATGATATAGTCTTTAGAAGGAACTGCCACATTAGCAGGGGTTACATATTCTTACCGTGCGGAATGTAAGGCAGATTAGTCACAATGAATAAGGACAAACGAAGATAGAAAGATAGTCGCTTAATTTTTCTTTCTTAAGGAAAAAAAAGCGGCAGATAGACGTGGCCAAAATTTATTCTAGCAGTTACCTCAACATTTCACACCGTAATGCAATTGTGTATTGAAAAAGGGTGCATAAATACATATATACACACATACACAACTTATACATAGACATACGCACTCACACATTAATATATATATATATTATATATTATACACACATACATATATATGTATATACACACACACAACACACACACATAAAATATATATATATATATATGTGTGTATATATATATATATATATATAGTGTGTGTATATATATATATATATATATATGTGTAGTATATATATATATATATATATGTATATATATATATATATATATATGTATATATATATATATATATATATATGTGTTGTGTGTGATGTGTGTGTGTGTACAGTATATATGTATATATATATATATATATATATGGGTGTGTGTAAAATTAATCTACCCTTATGCTAATTATCCTATTGCCAGACTAAAAACCTCTGAATACGACGAACCTCTTTTATTGATTTATGGGATTGGAAATTCTGCTCAGTATATTCTAAACGTTATTTCATTTTGCTGCAATTTCCATCGTCTCTTTTAGGTTTTTTTGCTGCATTATTATTCAATGTACTCTCATCCTATGGAGATATTTTACTGGCTATTCAAACATTAATTAAAGGACCCTCTCATTGCGACCCCTCCTGTAGAAGAGATCCCTCATTATCTTGTCGTTAAAAGCCAACTTTCATCACTGTTTTTTCTCTTTGCTTCTGTTGCAACAGGACATCATCTGAGTCACTTGAATTTTCAAGCAGAATTTTTCGTTTTGTATTCATGTTGTACATGACTTAAAACTCTACGTGTCACGTCATTTTGAGATTGTGCTTGCTATTAATAATACTAAATCCTTTGCTTCCCATCCCTAGCTTCAGAAAAAGGATTTATAAAAACGTTGCTAATGTTTATAGAGATCCTTTTTGTTAGAAGATTTCCCGGTATTGGTTTTGATTAACTTACAGAACCTATTATAGTTTTCCGTTCCCTAAAAGTATTATCGTACCATTTAATGAGCTGTGCTACTGTATTGTTCATGAGGTACTCTGAATAAGACCAAATTAGCCGAAGCATACGTTCGAAAATAAATTATTACTTCAGTGGGTAAGAGGAAAATATAACACGTAAACAATTCATCTGTCGAGCTTCAACCATTTATCAGTCGCATGCGATTCAAAATCTACACTTCGTTTTTGAGCTCGTTATTTTTTTTTTTTTTTTAAGAAAAAAGAGACTTTGATATATTACTGAAAAGTTTCAAATTAATGTTTATTCGTGGAGAGGATAGTTATACAACTACATCTGCATTAGGTTCTCTGAACTAACTCCGGTTTGTCTTTAGGTCAACAGCTGAACGGGTTCAGAAGTGCGCTTCCTGCGATTTAAGGCTGATTCACACTGCACGGTTCGTTTACGTTTCGTCTTCGTACGGCTTTCGTTCGTAAATTATTATTACATAGAAACCAATGGAGCTGTTCACACTATACGGTTCGGTCTTCGTTCGTCTTTCGTATGGCTTTCGTTCGTACGGCTCTGATACGTATGGAAGAAATCTCTGACCTACGAAACGTATACATACGAAATGTATACGTATCCTCACCGCTCAGTGTGAACAGAGATAGGTATCAGTTTCGGTCACGTTGCGTTTGGGGGTAATTAAGCAATAATGAGTGATGAGAAGTTGAGAGAGTTGGTCAAAGGGTATGAGGAGGAGCTATAATGATATGAGTAACAGTAAGATACAGTGACAATCAGACGAAGGAACAAATATGGAGAGTTATTGGCGAGGAATTGAAAAACCGGGTATGTTGTTACAGTTACTCAGGTTGGTAGTGTGTCTATTTGTATTTGATTGGCTCTACCTATTGCCTTGTTTTTACGAGAGATACTGTGTGATGCAATTTTACCGCTTGAAAGTAACACCAAGTCCGTATAAAGGTGTACAGTTGCAGGTTATTTCCTATTTCCGTTCCCGTTTTCTTCCTTGTTTTTGTATTTTTAGTAGAATGTGGTGTTAATAACTTTCAATATAGATCAATATTTTATATAACTGAAGTTCTTTTTGTTTCCAGTTCGTAATTCGAAATTAAAAAAGAAAACAAAATAAGTCGGACTATCGTTATAAACTACTTGAATAATTAAATTTAGTGACAACCACTCAAACAAAATTTTTTATATGGCTTTCGTGTTCGGACAACTTATATAAAAATTTTTAACTGTGTTGTTCACAGATACACTTGTCAGTTAAAGCCTAGCGAATGTTTCTTCATTCAGTTTTACTGTGTTGTTCACAGATACACTTGTCAGTTAAAGCCTAGCGAATGTTTCTTCATTCAGTTGGAGTATCTTCATGTGTTCTGTCGGGGCGATTAGAATAGATACTCCAACACTTTCTTGAAGGCCGGGAGCATCTCGTTTTCTTTAAATATACGTTTTCTTTTTGCAGAGGTAAAAATACCATAAATCCAAATACAAATCTGGACCAACACCAAAATGTAGTTAGTTGTTCCCTGATTATAAATTTTCTAAAACGTAAAAATCTATTCACCTCGTATAAAGAGAGAGACACCGAAAAACTGAGCAAAATCATAACCCTCTTAGCGGATTGAATAACATTATATACTCAGTATAACTGAAACTCTCACGAAGCAAAATAATGAGGAGTAGAACAATAATCTCAATAGAAGGAGAAATATTCACTGTA
This sequence comes from Macrobrachium rosenbergii, assembly GCA_039081455.1. Taxonomy (NCBI): domain Eukaryota; kingdom Metazoa; phylum Arthropoda; class Malacostraca; order Decapoda; family Palaemonidae; genus Macrobrachium; species Macrobrachium rosenbergii. The sequence goes on along the minus strand of JANJGK010000005.1, from coordinate 13,896,342 downwards.
GCCTGTGAGACAGGTGTAACAAATCCGATTTGTAAAGTTTCTGCGCAAAAGAGAATCCTGAAAGCCGAGCATTCATTCTGGAAGGGCGGAAAGTTTCTAATTCAGTTTACTGAATAACTACCCTGGATTTTAGGTATTTTTGTCACGAACTCGCCAGAAGTGTACTGGTAACATTTTAAGATCATAATCCAACTAGGCCTGAAGATGGCTGAGCGGTGGGAATGATATTGAAGGACAATAACTTTCATTACACGGTGTGTAAATTTTGAAAATAAAAATACACTTCACGAACAAAGAGCAGACTTGAATAAAATTGCCACCAGAGGAATACAAAGTCAAGAATTATTTCCACCGAGCACCACTCGGACCCTCCATTCATCCTGCTTTCTTCTACCTCTCAACCTTTTAAATTGCTCCACTTTATCTTCAGTTTCAATTTTGAACAGTCCATTCACAAGGAAAGAGGGGAAGAAGCTCCTGAGATCCACTGAAGGAGGAATTCTCTCTCTCTCAACCTTCATTTTCTTCTGTCAGTTCTCGACATAATTAATATATAGATGATCCTGCCACTTCATACTGCTTCTAGAGAACCTACCAAGCGGCCGAAGCCCCTTTAACGTGTTTATGAAATAATATTGTATAAAATTCCGTTACGAAATTATTCACCGGAAAGAATGGGGCTTCATCGAAATCATTTAACTTCAGAGTTCTCATAATTTCCTGCATACATCACAGAGTGGCGCTGCAACGTCTAGCTAACTGGTCCTTATAATTGCCAAGTAAATGCTGGCATTTGAGTGAAGCCCGTAATTATTTGCGCTGCTGTTGATGTAAAACATGCATTTAATAAAGCATTGCTATGATCAATTAAACTTGCATACGGTAATGGAGCCTCTTCAGCATTGTCTCGTAAATGCTCTTCTTGTAATCTATTCATTTATTTTGCCATTAGTTTCTCGAGTATTTTTACTACGAAGGCTGACCTAACAGTTAAACGATGTAGGTATGTGTGTACAGTGAATAGCAAAGACAACAACGATAATAATAATAAAAGTTAAATCCATACACTTTGACCTCTTTCTCAACGAACCAACCAAGGATAGACTGTAAACAAGTATTAAATTATGCAGTAATGGTATATCATCATATTCCGTATTCAAAACCTAAGGACTTCTTTTATTCTAGCTTCCTTAAATTGCACCTACAATACGTAATTTCTCTTTCTCTTCCTCTTTCGGGGGAAAAGTCAAAGACAAAATTGGCCATTAAGGTTCCGCTGTCTGGCGAAGATAGCATCGACATAGGTGTCGATGTCTTATCCTCTTCTCCATTTAATGATTTGTGATCGATAATTTAGGTCATGATCCTTGATATTAGTGACAGATTTAAAATGAGTATCTCGGCTGTGTACCAAAGGACGAGAGAGAGAGAGAAAGCAGAAGAGAGAGAGAGAGAGAGCAAATATCAGAAGAATGAGTCAGTGCCTCTAAGGAAACTTGAAAACTTCGATGAACATAACCAGATGACAAGGAATTAGGATCTGTAGAAGCATTTGGAATCTAGCATATAACGACTTATTGCACACCTTCACTTTTGAAGAAACAAGGGCACTCAAAAGAATGATACCGAAGTGGGCTGGTATTGTGAACCATGTAAGATATGTCATTCAAAATGAACAGTCATCCTAATATCATTTCGTCTCTTATAACGATGAACAGTGCTAATTCCGTAAAAAAACTCATATTAGTATGACCATACATAAACATATGTATGAAGGAAATTGCTTATCCCATTTAGTCCAGCTACGTTTTATATGATTGCTTCGGTTTCTTTGATTTTTTTTTTTCCAATATCGAGTATTGGATGTATCTTTCCAAGAGCCACCACCTACCAAAATGTTCTGGAAGAAATTCACCCTTTCTTCTTTTACGGCAAATATTCTCAAAGAGCCAGTTGTTATTATAGACAACTCGGACAGTTTATGATCGACTTCCTAAATGCCTGTTGTCATCTTAATTACTTTGGGACTACGCAGCATGAGGCTGAAGCCAGATCTTGGATAATAACTTAATTAGGGTTGCTTATTTTTTCATTTACCTCACTGTTCCACTTTATGCGAGAAAGAAATGTAAGCTTTTGTTAACAACGTAATTAAAACCTGAGACTTCAACATTTCAGCAACCTTAATAACGACTCTTAGGCAAGAGATTTACAATGGATTTCTATCAAGGTTATTTGTAATATAATAACGCAAGTAATTACGGGAGACTTCATTGTCCTTTCTGTGTACAACGACCTACAAATTTCCTGTGGTTTTGTAAATTAGCCTCTGCAAACGCCAACGCAGTGTGATACTTCCAGCCTTAATCTTATTTTAATGACCGGCTCATGAAGACTGGATTTTATACCTGAGGAAGCACTGAAGCAATGCATAGATAGGATGCCGTTGATCGAAATAGAACAAAAATAGTTTATAAATGAATTCGATGGGTGATGTATCCCAGACCATGATATTAGGTTAGCAAGGAAGACCCTCTCTCTCTCTCTCATCTTCTCTCTCTCTCTCTCAGCTTTCTAGTTGCTGATCTACTCAAGTTATTTTTTCTTCTCGTATTTTGGTCATTCATATGATCACGAAGTCTCCGGTTTCTTTTATATCTTTCGCTCCAGTACACATCTCGGTGTATACGTGAGTCATTACAAATATGGTCTTGATCTGGTCAAAAGCACCATATCTACTTTCTAGGGCACTCTAAAATCATTTCGACTATTTCCCCAACTTTCAAAACGTCGACATCCTTACTAACATCTTCCATGCTTAAAGAATAAATACAGAAAGTTTATTATAACTACTTGTAGATTAGTTCAACAAGCACCTTCTTTCTCTCTTTACTGGATGTATAAAATTCTTATACATACTTGTAAATTTTAATAGGTCCCACTTATTTCACCGTCGATTTTGGTTAAATAATTATTAACAGGTATGCGTAAAATTTCATTCAAGGCCATCTTTTCTTCTTTGCTGATCTTACTCTCGGTGGTTCTTGCTGTGACAAACTATACCCTTTCACATCTATCAAAATTCAGCAAAATCCTCTTTTGTATGTTAGAGATATGATATTTTCTCGCAATTGCCGTTGTTCCTCGACGTCGCTAATAATCATGTAAGTGTTATTTAGAATGGTGGTTGTTTTCGCGTTGTACCAAAATGCTCACACCCTCGGGATGCCCATCACAATTTCGTGCATGTTGCTATGAGAGGTTCTTTAAAATAGATAAACAAGATAATAAATGGGCCGAAGTGTCTTCGGCGCAATCGAGTTCTCTGTACAGCCGCTACAGCGTATAATCAAGACCACCGAAATTAGATCTCTCTTTCGTTGGCCTCGAGTATGTATGTTATATGAACCGTGCCCCATGAAACTTTAAGCACGGCCCGGTGGTGGCCTATCCTTTATCGTTGTCAGAAGCACGATTATGGCTAACTTGAACCTTAAATTAAATAAAAACTACTGAGGCTAGGAGAGGCTTGCAATTTAGTATATTTGATGATTGGAGGGTGGGTGATCAATTATGCCAATTTGCAGCCCCTCTAGCCTCAGTAGTTTTTAAGATATGAGGGGGGGGATAGAAAAAGTGCGGACAGAAAAAATTGCGGACAGAATTAAGTAGGGACGACAGACAAAGCCGGCACAATAATTTTCTTTTACATATAACTAAAAGGGACTCCACTATGCATGGGCGCCAACTTACGGATTGCTCAAATACCATTCATGCAGTGTACAATATTCTACTGGTGCATTTATTCCAAGAGGCTCTACGTCTACGAAAGCCATTAGCTAATCTTCTCATGTAGAAGCATCTTGATCATTCTTCAAAAATTCTATCAGTGGATTAATGCAAAAGTTGTATGTTAGTTGTAAGTTTTATATTCATGATCAGTAGACTAAGATTCTAAGCTAAGAAGTAGGTTGTTGGCGGATTCGAATGCCTGTAGAACAAGACGGTTTCCAGAATTGTCGATTTTAACATCACATTCGTTTTCATAGATTAGTCTATAAATCGACCCAGCAGCTCTCATAAGAAAGTGTGCAAATAATTACATTTTTTTGCATATGAATACAAACACCCGAAAAAAATCAAATGTTAGATAAAAAAAAATTCAGTCATTAAAAATAACAACTTATTTTGGACATCAAAAACCAACCTTCTTCTTACAGTATGTATCCGTTGCAACATTAAGTTGTGACGCCAGGTAAACTATAATCATTCATTCGGTGTAACACTGTTCTCGCGATTACACCTCTGATGATCAGTAGAATCTTCGCTTCCCTTCAGACGGTTCAATTAATGGCTGCATCTAGCCACCTGCCGACAAATCTCTCTCTCTCTCTCTCTCTCTCTCTCTCTCCATGCCATGTTTATTCTATTGACCATCAACATTCTGTGAAAGTATTCCGATTGATAAAATGTGTGACAATGCACTGGTCGAATTAGGCTACTTAGTTATCGACAGTCAAAGAAAGTGTCACATTTTCGGTCGTTACTCATCCTTAAACTGAACTGGAAATTCTTTATCTATGTTGAAAAAATGTTTATCCACAACCTTTATGATTGTAGGTGTTTATTCGGCTTTTACTTTGATCTTATTCTTTTTTTCAAAATATTTGTATGGAAACTAATTGTGATTCAGTTCCCAAATGTTTAATTCTTGTTTTTTTTTTTTAGCTTTTAAGCTTACAGTTACTATGTCAAATATTTTTTACTAAGATAATTCTTGCCTTTCAGTTTGTTTTATTCTTTCTTTATTTCCATCATAACTTGTTAGACTTCAAGCCTTATATAATAATATGTTTATAATCTTTAACTGCAAGCTGATTTTTTCCCGCATTTTTGAACATATAACATCAACAATTCAACAAGCTTCTTTCATTTTGGGTTCTCCACATCTCTAAATAAGTAATACATACTGATGAATTTGTGAAGTAATACATACATTGATTTCGTGACTGAGATAACATGTGCAGGCAATGCTGTTCGTTCCCCCAGTTCATGTTCTCAACTTTTAATCAGTCTTAGCGCAGAAGATGATATCTAATATCATTCATTCGTATTGCTACTAACTTTAGTATATAGCCGTAAGATGATTCTCTCTTTCTCCCTCCCTCTCATTACAAGCTGTCAGGGCCAAATTCCCCCAGTTCCTTATGCCCCAGTACTCGGTCTTTCTGCTCTGCATCTTCATCCATGGCCTTATTTCTCTTCGTTCGTGTCGTCATGGGAAATTTAATCCCGATGAGGTGATTTTGGAACATTGTAAGAAAGAATTTGAGGAAAATACCGTACAAAAGCCGGAGAAAACCTCTAAGGGAAAATTTAGTGAACGATTAAAAGTCCTCGCTGATTTTCACGTCCATAATTTCTCCAAAGAAACTATTTATCTGTTAACTTCGAACGGATGGTCTCCCGGGATGAAGATGAGAGAGAGATGAGAGAGACGAGAGAGAGAGAGAGTCTGCTGTTCTTGTGAAGTTTGGTAGGAAAGTGGGAAGGAGGAAACACTATAAACTCATCAGATAATCTCTTTCATTCATGAACGCTTTTTCTTTCATAGTAATTAGTGGTTTTTCCTCACCCAAAGAAAGCATCTGTAAAGAAGAAATGAACTACAGTTGTTCTATTTTGCGTTTTACCCTCTAAATTGGGACGAGAACCTGCTTGAGAGATTGAGGGACAGATGCATATTTATTGAAGCTTTCTTTGCAACAAATGGTGGGACTTTGAAAATACGCTGCTCCTCCTTTTTACCAGTAGGTAATTTGGGAGGGGTTTTTGGAGTTTCCCCAAAGCTTCTCATCCTCAGCTGCGATCTTATTACTACTTCTTTTAACGTGCTTTTTTCCCATTTGTATGGGGTAAGCACTGATGCCTTCTTTGAAGGACTTTGATTTGGCTTTGGGGTAGACTGTAGTCTCGATCGGTTGCCCTGCCTGTCATCGCTTAGACCCAGGTAGCGTATATACATGTATTGTACCAGTCACCAGCGCCCTTTCTCCCAGCAGCGAGATGTCGTTGCGCGTTTAGGTCGATCGAGTCGAGACGTGTGAGGTGTCTTGTTATGTTTTTAGAAGATGTTGGAATGGCTTTGTTTGTGTGTGTATTAGTCTGTAACACCCATTATGCTTAGAAGCAAACCTATCCGTTGATTACATACATAATCCCGAGGTGTCTACACGGACTCAACTGCGATCTATCACACGTGGATAGCTCAAGACTTTTTTCGGACCTGTGCCAGTGTATCATGACCTCCTTAGAGCCTTGTATGTCAGGTTTCTTTCATCATTTATTCTTTTATTTTATTTATTTATTTATCTATTTATTTATTTATGGTAAAATAATCACATATTCCTTTATTTTTTATTTATTTATATAATAGGTGATATATATATATATATATATATATATATATATATAAAATTAAGTGTATAAACCACCTCAGATTTTATTATTACCTTCTTGAATTTACGCAAGATTTTTCCAGAATTTAGTTAGTAGTTCTTATGGTTATAATAATTCTAAAAAGTTCTATGTATCTAAAATGTTACATAGCAAGTCTTCAGAAATAGCCCTATATACTCAGTAACAGAACTAAAAGTTTTTGTAATAGTTATTTACCTGAAAGAGGGAGGAATTATTTGTGTATACTTATCTACTTTTTACATTATTTATCTAGGTATTCATGCGTCTTCATCTGTGTTTTTCCAGTTATACTTTATGCTCACATCCCTGATGTTTGCCGTTTACATTTGATGATTAAAATATGATTCCAATCTTTCCAGCAACTTTTTACTGGCTCTTAAGACAATAGATTCTGTTTTGAAGAAGAGTGGAGAACATGCAATTTCACTTATTTTATATCCGTGAACCATACAGAGGGTTTTTTCGCTTTGTTTGTTTTTATTATTAACGCAAAAAATATACTCAGTAACTGAATAACATCCAAACTCAAAATGACTGACTGTACAATATATACGTTCCATCGTTTCCGTCGCGGAGCTCACGCTTTGACATCTCGAGATATTTACTTTTAATTATTCACCTTTTATGAGATGCGTTCTGTTTGAACATTTGGACGTTTTGAATCCAAACCCCGTCGTGGCAGCGTACATTAATTCTGAAGAGGAGCAGAAATGAGGCCGACGGGTGTCCGGAAATTGTGCTCTGGGTCTATTTATTTAGGATCGTTGATTAGGTCACATTTGCGATTGTAAATTTTATCCGAGTAAAAGAATCTCTTTACGCCAGCGATGCTGAAATTCTGAAACCATTTTATTGGAAAGAGTCTGTTGGGATTTTTCTGTTTTCTTTTCTTTATTTATTTGCTACAGCAAGTTATACAGTGTTATAATTTTGGGATGAAGTACCAAATCAGCTTCTAGAAGACAGTCAGCGCAACAGCCCTTGTTTTTCTTCCGTTAAAATAAACTACACTAAATGTTTATATCGTTTAAACCAAAACATATTTTTTCCTTAACTGGAGAACCAGAAAGTCTACTACTCCGTCTCATTTTTTCCTTATTACTCAAACAAATATTCTTATTTTTTTTTATACAATTACAGAACCTTAACAAATGTACATATTTTATTTATATACATACATTACACAATGTGACTTGTGGAAAGTATTCATTATAGGGAGGGAAATACTTGGGATATTTCTGAGAAACTCCGCATCATGATGGGAATATTGAGTATTTTCACTAAAGGGACTGTCAAAAACTAAACGTTAAACATCTCGGCAAGCTGTACATACACCTTCTATTCTCACAACAATATCAAATGGATATATCACATACCTGAATTCTCTAACGTTAGCAATCCTACCTATTTTTTTTTTTAAACCTTCCCTACTTTCACACAGAAAGCTTTTAATCCTTTTTTAACTGAAGCGAAGCTTAGTTATTTTACTCTGTCACTCGGAATAAACTAAAGAGAAGATGGGGACGCAGTAGCAAAGGTTGTTGTCGGCTTAACTATGTCGTAAAAATGGCTATATTGTACGTAAGTAGAAGCAATCCTATATTTTACGCTACAAATCGATTTTGCTTGTCATACACCAATTTGTAAAAAACATTGAAAAAAAATGAGTTCATTTCATAACAACAGCATTTTATCATTGGATTTTTCAGTCTCGAAGACTGAAGTGGTATTTCTTACACATTATCAAGGTATACAGAATTGATTAATACTCGATTGGCTTTTTTAAAATGCTCAGGTTTCACGGATTATTTCTATTGGATCAAGAAGCTACAATAAATTGAGGAATATCGTATTTAGAGGACGAAATTTTGACAGTTTTGTCCTGTTTAAGTTATCGGAAGGGTGCTTGCCAAGCCTAGACTAGGCTGTCTTCAATTCGGAACATTGCTTGAGTAAGCGTTTTATCAAACCGCAATAGAAGGGAGTCATTAGTTCGCAGCTTGTACCATTTTCCATGAAATAAAATCATTCTCATTCCTATAAAACAGCCAATATGGAGGGCTATGTATCACTGAGAGGAAATATATTAAAGAAAAAATGTAAGCCACAGAGTATTCGTGATTAATTGTACATTCCACGGTTTACAGTACAAAAAAAAAAAAAATATTTTCTTGACAGAATCAATTCCTCCCACAGAACAGAAACAAGAAGTTTCCTCCTCCAGACCCGCTGTCAAAATCTCAATTTTCAGAGTTTCTCTGCTGGAAAATTTATACAAGTGCCATTTATATTGCATCAGGAATCAAAGAGATGTAAAACGAAATTTTCCGTTCGCCAGCTAGTTTTTTTCTTTCTTCGTTCACGGCGACTTAGGATGTTTTTGAATTGCAATGAGTATTAAGATTTTACAGGTTGGGATGATGGCATGAGAAAGGAACTGAAATCTCCCCAATAGCCTATCCCTTGCTTTCGAAAGTTTTTATAGATATTTTGTTCAATGTATGCATTTTTTTATAGCAGACTAATATTTTTGTGTTTTTCATATTTAACTGAACAACTCTTAGCTTTATTTACTGAGAATTCCTGTTAATAAATTCATGGTAAAGACAACCTCAGTTATAATTTTCTGTTGACTTTAGAGTGAGAGAGAGAGAGAGAGAGAGAGAGAGAGTAGGAGAGAGACGAATGAATGAAGCTGAATTTAAACGAAGGTCTTTCTCTGTTTGATGTTTTATTCAGGTTGAAATGAGAAAAACGAGAATTTGTGAGTTGGGTTCCCTGGAAGACCGGGAGAAGATGTAAAATAAGAATTTGGTACTTGAATAGCACTTTTTATTATATGTATTTTTTATTGTTATCTTTTATCTAAAACTAAAATTGTCACGCAAATTACCTTTCAGTTTCCCTACCCCTAATTTGAGTTTTGTTTGAGTTGCTTGTGATTATCTGATGATGTGTCATATAGACCATAAACATTCAAACATACTTCATTGATATATCTCGTAATATGAATGTACCACTCAGCTTCGAAATATAATCCGTTATCTGTTAATACACTCCCCCTGCCAACCTCACTGCCTAATATATTAAAGAAAATATTATTTGTAAAATCCCTTGTGTACGATGTACTATGCTCTGCTTTCCCGGAATAGTTAATATAAATCCAGCAATCTTTCTGTAAATGAGTATATTACTTCAGTATTCTTAAATAGAGTCAGAGAAGATAATGTTTAGGATTCTACGATTCAGAATTTTCTCTGTACACATACTTGACAGCGATTAACCTACCTGACCCTAAGCTCTCTTGTTTCAAAA
>JANJGK010000005.1:13844693-13886447 GCA_039081455.1 Macrobrachium rosenbergii | reverse complement strand
CATATTTATTGAAGCTTTCTTTGCCAACAAATGGTGGGACTTTGATACGCTGCTCCTCCTTTTACCAGTAGGTAATTTGGGAGGGGTTTTTGGTTTCCCCAAAGCTTCTCATCCTCAGCTGCGATCTTATTACTACTTCTTTTAACGTGCTTTTTTTCCCATTTGTATGGGGTAAGCACGATGCCTTCTTTGAAGGACTTTGATTTGGCTTTGGGGTAGACTGTAGTCTCGATCGGTTGCCCTGCCTGTCATCGCTTAGACCCAGGTAGCGTATATACATGTATTGTACCAGTCACCAGCGCCCTTTCTCCCAGCAGCGAGATGTCGTTGCGCGTTTAGGTCGACAGTCGAGACGTGTGAGGTGTCTGTTATGTTTTTAGAAGATGTTGGAATGGCTTTGTTTGTGTGTGTATTAGTCTGTAACACCCATTTGCTTTAAGCAAACCTATCCGTTGATTACATACATAATCCCGAGGTGTCTACACGGACTCAACTGCGATCTATCACACGTGGATAACTCAAGACTTTTTCGGACCTGTGCCAGTGTATCATGACCTCCCAGAGCCTTGTATGTCAGGTTTCGTTCATCATTTATGTTTTTTATTTTATTTATTTATTTATCAATTTATTTATTTATGGTAAAATAATCACATTTTCCTTTATTTTTTATTTATTTATATAATAGGTGATATATATATATATATATATATATATATATATATATATATATATATATATATATATATATATATATATATATATATATATATATATATATATATAATTAAGTGTATAAACCACCCTCAGATTTTATTATACCTTCTTGAATTTACGCAAGATTTTTCCAGAATTTAGTTAGTAGTACTTATGGTTATAATAATTCTAAAAAGTTCTATGTATCTAAAATGTTACATACAAGTCTTCAAAATAGCCTTATATGCTCAGTAACGGAACTAAAAAGTTTTTGTAATAGTTATTTACCTGAAAGAGGGAGGAATTTGTTGTGTATACTTATCTACTTTTTACATTATTTATCTAGGTATTCATGCGTTTCCATCTGTGTTTTTCCAGTTATGCTTTGTCACATCCCTGATGTTTGCCGTTTACATTTGATGATTAAAATATGATTCCAATCTTTCCAGCAACTTTTTACGGGCTCTTAAGACAATAGATTCTGTTTTGAAGAAGAGGGAGAACATGCAATTTCACTTATTTTATATCCGTGAACCATACAGAGGGTTTTTTTTTTTCGCTTTGTTTGTTTTTATTAACGCAAAAATATCTCAGTAACTGAATAACATCCAAAACTCAAAATGATTGACTGTACAGTATATACGTTCCATCGTTTCCGTCGCGGAGCTCACGCTTTGACATCTCGAGATATTTACTTTTAATTATTCACCTTTTATGAGATGCGTTCTGTTTGAACATTTGACGTTTGAATCCAAACCCGGTCGTGGCAGCGTACATTAATTCTGAAGAGGAGCAGAAATGAGGCCGCGGGTGTCCGGAAATTGTGCTCTGGGTCTATTTATTTAGGATCGTTGATTAGGTCACATTTGCGATTGTAAATTTATCCGAGTAAAAGAATCTCTTTACGCCAGCGATGCTGAAAATTCTGAAACCATTTTATTGGAAAGAGCTGTTGGGATTTTCTGTTTTCTTTCTTTATTTATTTGCTACACAAGTTATACAGTGGTTATAATTTTGGGATGAAGTACCAAATCAGCTTCAAGAAGACAGTCAGCGCAACAGCCCTTGTTTTCTTCCGTTAAAATAAACTACACTAAATGTTTATATCGTTTAAACCAAAACATATTTTTTCCTTAACTGGAGAACCAGAAAGTCTACTCCCGTCTCATTTTTTCCTTATTACTCAAACAAATATTCTTATTTTTTTTTTATACAATTACAGAACCTTAACAAATGTACATATTTTATTTATATACATACATTACACAATGTGACTTGTGGAAAGTATTCATTATAGGGAGGGAATACTGGGGATATTCTGAGAAATCCGCATCATGATGGGAATATTGAGTATTTTCACTAAAGGGACTGTCAAAAACTAAACGTTAAACATCTCGGCAAGCTGTACATACACCTTCTATTCTCACAACAATATCAAATGGATATATCACATACCTGAATTCTCTAACGTTAGCAATCCTACCTATTTTTTTTTTTAAACCTTCCCTACTTTCACACAGAAAGCTTTTATCCTTTTTTAACTGAAGCGAAGCTTAGTTATTTTTACTCTGTCACTCGGAAAAACTAAAGAAGATGGGGACCCAGTAGCAAAGGGTTGTTGTCGGCTTAATATGTCGTAAAAATGGCTATATTGTACGTAAGTAGAAGCAATCTTATATTTTACGCTACAAATCGATTTTGCTTGTCATACACCAATTTGTAAAAACATTGAAAAAAATGCGTTCATTCATAACAACAGCATTTTATCATTGGATTTTTCAGTCTCGAAGACTGAAGTGGTATTTCTTACAATTATCAAGGTATACAGAATTGATTAATACTCGATTGGCTTTTTTAAAATGCTCAGGTTTCACGGATTATTTCTATTGGATCAAAAGCTACAATAAATTGAGGAATATTGTATTTAGAGGACGAAATTTTGACAATTTTGTCCTGTTTAAGTTATCGGAAGGGTGCTTGCCAAGCCTAGACTAGGCTGTCTTCAATTCGGAACATTGCTTGAGTAAGCGTTTTATCAAACCGCAATAGAAGGGAGTCATTAGTTCGCAGCTTGTACCATTTTCCATGAAATAAAATCATTCTCATTCCTATAAAACAGCCAATATGGAGGGCTATGTATCACTGAGGAAATATATTAAGAAAAAATGTAAGCCACAGAGTATTCGTGATTAATTGTACATTCCACGGTTTACAGTAAAAAAAAAAAAATTTTCTTGACAGAATCAATTCCTCCACAGAACAGACACAAGAAGTTTCCTCTTCCAGACCCGCTGTCAAAATCTCAATTTTCAGAGTTTCTCTGCTGGAAAATTTATACAAGTGCCATTTATATTGCATCAGGAATCAAAGAGATGTAAAACGAAATTTTCTGTTCGCCAGTTTTTTTCTTTCTTCGTTCACGGCGGCTTAGGATCTTTTTGAATTGCAATGAGTATTAAGATTTTACAGGTTGGGATGATGGCATGGGAAAGGAACTGAAATCTCCCCAATAGCCTATCCCTTGCTTTCGAAAGTTTTTATAGATATTTTGTTCAATGTATGCATTTTTTTTATAGCAGACTAATATTTTTGTGTTTTTCATTTAACTGAACAACTCTTAGCTTTATTTACTGAGAATTCCTGTTAATAAATTCATGGTAAGACAACCTCAGTTATAATTTTCTTGTTGACTTTAAAGAGAGAGAGAGAGAGAGAGAGAGAGAGAGAGAGAGAGAGAGAGAGAGAGAGACGAATGAATGAAGCTAATTTAACGCCTGGAAGACCGGAGAAGATGTAAAATAAGAATTTGGCACTTGAATAGCACTTTTTTTTATTATATGTATTTTTTATTGTTATCTTTTATCTAAAACTAAAATTGTCACGCAAATTACCTTTTCAGTTTCCCTACCCTAATTTGAGTTTTGTTTGAGTTGCTTGTGATTATCTGATGATGTGTCATATAGACCATAAACATTCCCAAACATACTTCATTGCATATCTCTCGTAATATGAATGTACCACTCAGCTTCGAAATATAATCCGTTATCTGTTAATGCACTCCCTCTGCCAACCTCACTGCCTAATATATTAAAGAATATTATTTGTAAAATCCCTTGTGTACGATGTAATGCTCTGCTTTCCCGGAATAGTTAATATAAATCCAGCAAATCTTTCTGTAAATGAGTATATTACTTCAGTATTCTTAAATAGAGTCAGAGAAGATAATGTTTAGGATTCTACGTTCAGAATTTTCTCTGTACACATACTTGACAGCGATTAGCCTACCTGACCCTAAGCTCTCTTGTTTCAAAAATTGGTTCTATGAAAAGTGGTAATTCTCTTTCTAATTCGCAAGGACAATCTTTCAATGTCAAAACTACAACAGTTTAAAAAAATAGATTTGATACTGTAATGGCTATCATTTATAATTGCTACCATTCTTCATTATTATCATCATCGCCTCTAACGGTGCGTAACGCAATGGGTCTTTGGCGAAATTATCATCATCAAGAGATTTCAGCTTCTTGGCCCAAAAATTTGCAACCGTTGTCAATGATAAAAATAATATATTACTGAAGGCTTTATACGCTCTTCAATTGCTTATTGTTAGATCCTTCATAGGTGGTATGGTAATGTTAGGCAATGTCTTTTCGATATACGAATATCCGCTTCGTTTTGATAAGATATGGTCAGGTTTCCTACCATAAGTGCCGATTTTCCAAGCATAGTCATATAACATTAGTCAAAAAGACAACTGTCATTATCGTTGTACCGCAAAGAAGGTATGTGAAAAAAGGAATAATTTTAAATAGGTGAAACTTCAAAGCGGGCCTGCAACATTCCTGCTAATAACTCAGCCATGAAGTGTAAATTTAGTTATTGGATTAAAACATTTCTTAGCTAAAACGCTTGCTAAGGCAAAAAAGCGAGAGAGAGAGAGAGAGAGAGAGAGAGAGAGAGAGAGAGAGAGAGAGAGAGAGAGAGAGAGAGAGAGAGAGAGCTAGATGGTATTCTGGTATGTCCCTTAACAAAATATTAATACTTAAAGTCCTAAGCAACAGCATATGTTGTATGCAGATAGACAAACAGACAGGCAGACAGACAGAATGCCAGACAGAATAATTTTATGGTCCTTTCCAGCACCGTTGATGCACGGCAAAAAACATAGGTTTAAAAATGGAAACAGAACTTTTCTATACTTTGGTCTCGGTCCAGGGAGAAAAAACAGGAAAAAAAATAAGAGCAGGGAAAAAAGAATAGATATTAAAGGCGAGTGCTTCTTGTTTAACAACAGATGGGATGAGATCTCTCATGTTTCCTGACTAACACAGTGACTTCCATATCTGAAAGGTCTCGCAGAACTAAAAGGCACTGAGTTACATTAGCTTTTTTTTTTTTTTTTTTTTTTTTTGCAAAAGAAAATAAAAAAAAAAAGTTCGTTGGCCTAAGAAGACTAAACTCGTAAAACCAAAGCAGAATTCTTTTTCCAAGCTGCAACATTCATTGTATTTTTCCTTGTAAATCTCTTCTTTTCATTTAAAAGCTGCAATGCACAGTCAAAACTTTACCATTTTAAGGTAAAAAAGCTGACCACTTCATTTCCCTCAGCGAAAGGGTTATTAGTAATGCCTTAGCGTTCTTATAAACTACAACTTATTTATTAAATAAGTTTATGAGATTGTTGTCTTTTTTTAACTGGGCGTTCAGAAATGTGCCTAGATGTCACGTGGATAAGTTCCCAAATCATTTATATTGATTTCAGGCAATCTAAAGTTAATGTCTCTGAAATAGATGTGGGCATACCTCACAATTACATTTTCTCTATTAAATGGGTATATTAATTTGGTAGTGAGTTTTGGGGGCGCTACCATGAACTATTATCAAGTTATGTGTCATGACAGAAGACTTTTATGAACTGAAAAAGTTGTTCGATGGACTAAGTGATCTCGTGTAGATTTATTATTGTGATGAACTAATTCTCTCTCTCTCCTCTCTCTCCTCTCTCTCTCTCCTCTCTCTCTCTCTCTCACACCACACACACACACACGCACACGCACACGCACACACACACACACTGCATTCATGTGTCAGAATAGTAGCTGTGCTTTTTCATTTGTATATTTTAGCGCTCGTCCTGCCATAATGCTGTATCAATCGCAGCCTTCTCCCAGTTTCTTCTATTGGTCCCGGAACGTCTCTTCTCCTACCTTTTAGATCAATGTAGTTTCTGTGTAATTTCAATAACAGGAAACCGAAGCCTGGGGAGACATCATCATTCATTATCGGGTGGTTGCCTGAAACCTCCTGCTATGTTTTTTGTCGAAGATACACTATCAGAAACGGCCCGAGAACTATTATATCCGAACATCCGCTCTGGTTTGTAAAGAAATTCCTAGAATTTTTAATTTGAATAAAATGACGAATGCAAACGGTCCCATGAACGTCAGATTAAGAAGCTTTATATCTTAAATAATACTTCACGGATATTTTCAAACTGAATGTTCAATGTCAATACCAGTGTAGAAATACTTGACTTGAAAATGTTTTCTCCCTTAACTTCATAACATACGCAATGTTTTCCTATGTATGCTTGTTGTTTGAGCTCGTCCAGTCTTGTTTAAAGTTACTGAAATGTTTCTGATCTTGGGCAACGGATCACAATGTTGTTTATTAGACTTCTGCCCTAGATTATTCGTATTATGTGGTATTTCGGCCATTTTGCATTGATTGATATTTCCTTTCCATTAGAAGTTTCAAGAGTACACATCTAAGAAAGTGTTCCGTTATCATAACATTTGCTAGCAGCAGATATAAATAGTAAACTAGCATAAATGTTTAGTTAAGTTGTGCATCAGTTGCCTATTTTCCTGAAAGCTCATGCAGTACAATATTGCGTGACAAAGGCATGCATACGCTTTAGAGAGATGGACTAATAACCCTTTAAAAATTCATGCTGATCAAACTTCACGGTGATGAAACGCAAGACAGGTAGCCATTTCCCTGAAGTTCAATAGTTCAACATATTTTAAGGTAACACGTTTCTCTCCATCCGCTACAAAGTCTCCTCATCTTTTTCATTATGGGTACCCAATTTTATGGTCCGATAACCCACTCGAGGATATGTTTGAACTCCATACATGAAAGAATATTTTCATCATGGAATCATCGTCGAATTTACAAATATTTTGCCTGTATTTTCGGGTCCCCCTAAAATTTTCTACGGACACGTATCATTCAACGAATTTGCTGGACTTTAGTCATGCAGCCTCCAAATATGCTGGCTTGCCATGCGGATTTGCTTACGTTTTATAGAAATAAATATTGTTTCGCGAAATACTACCGCTGGGTTTTCGGAGCTGTAATCGGTGATCTCTCTCTCTCTCTCTCTCTCTCTCTCCTCTCTCTCTCTCTCCTCTCTCTCTCTCTCTCTCTCTCACGCGCGCGCGCACTCACACAAATGTATGCACATTCATATGCAGACTGCAATGCTACTATTATAGCTATATCGGACATCCAAATTCTGATGCAAATGACGGTGATGGAAATAATAGAAATAGGGTACTTTTGAATCAATTAAACTTGCCGTAAAATCAAACCCATATTTTATAGACATATGATATTAAGAAAAAATATCCATACATGTTTATGTATTTTGCATCATTACTACTTCGGCCCTCGTTAAAATATTACAAGTATTCAAACTAAAGAACTGAGCGATATTTCCTGACCCAGAATAACACGAAGGAATATTAAAATCTAATTTAAAAGCAAACGCTTTGGGTCGTTCTTTTTTCTCTGTAATATTTTTTATATATTTATTTTTTATGTATGGGGAGGCGCTGCCTTTTCCTAGGTAGGATTGTGTGTATAACTCAGTAATTATCGTTTTCCCCCATCATGGTGATAATGTGTTGCCAAAATTGCCCTTGTTTAAAATTGGGAGGTTATAAGATTAATCGCCCGCCAACAACAATTTACCCGTACACTGATCATGAAGTTACGATAATGATAATAATAAATATTACAATTATTAATATAAAACGTACGTTCACCATGAAAGCTGAGAAAACGACACTGGAGTTACCAATGCAGGGCTTAGGTTTTGGAAAAATAGCCCCATTTCGACCTCAGTAAGAGAGAAACGACCCTCCGCTGAATTCACTTCATTTGCCAACTAGGAATTCAGTTGTGTAATTTTAAAACCGTAGATGTGGCATACGCATTTCGAGCCCGTGATTGGATGACATCAATGTTTCCGATAGCGCAGGCTTGCTGTGGTAAAGATGCAAACTATTTCTTCAGTAATAATTTTGAATGTTGGTATATACAAAGAACCGTTATAAACGCCTTCTTTAGGTCATAAAAAATGCCGATTTATATCGACAATAAGATATTTGGAAAAAAAAAATCGGTATGTTTATGGTTTATATAAGAAGGGGCGATGGTCCTTTATATATATAAACATTCAAACATGTTACTGAAGAAATTGTTTAATGTTTATCGCAATAAGCCAGCGATATCGGAAACGTTGATTGGTCAGCCAATCACGTGCTACCCATGCGCATTGCCATATCTCCACCCGTGAGTGGACAAATGAGTTGAAACCGCCCATAGCTGTAGAAACAGACACTGCTCAAAGTTGAAGTGCCTATCAACCATCTAGAGTAGAAGTCAGTGTCTCCCGAGTACCTTGCGTCACACGGCGGGGGGGGGGGGGATGGGGAGCGGGGGCTGATATATAATAAATGGAACAGGACTTCTCTCGGCTGATAGTGAATAATTCGTTATATTTCGTGGGAAAAAAAACCGAAGACGTGAAGAAGTTGTCTTTTCCATTTGCTTTCGATGACGTCTATGCAATCTTGTTGCGGTTGGAACGTTGGTCTTCATCATCCCTTTAATATATATTAGCAAGGTTTGTTACGTCCCTTCCGGTCAAATTTCAAAACACTGTTTTTTTACTGACGGGTGTAGAAAGGCTTTGGCTCGTGATGAATTTGAGGTCTTTACTTGCTTTTGAAGGGTATATCACAAGTATATACTGAGCCTCTTTTATGGCCAGCTCAGTGTAAGTGAAAACTCGTCTTGTAAATTGGTGCTCTTTCCTTTTGAAGTCCCAAATGCAGCTGGATGACAAACAACTCTTAAAATCACTGTGGTGGAAAAGTGACATTGTGGAAGCTTTGAGTCCAAGCGACTAACACTGATGTTGACTGATGAATCACATCGGTCCATGATCAATAGGCGTGATAAAGAACTATGATTGTGTGGATGTAACCATGAGCGCCACGAGGAAAAACGCATTTCAGTATTGTTCATCATTTTTCTTGATTTAAAGCGACATCACACTCGGAAGTTCTCTTTGAACCCTAAATTAAAACAGAAGAGCGTCAATGCAAGATTAATCGACGTAAGAGCAAAACAAAATTAGCCTTTCAGCCTGGACGAAAAAAAAAAAAAACACATCCCTGAGGTCTGCCGAGTGATAATTGTCATAATTTATCGTTCACTGCCAGTACATCTACAAAGGTATTAGGAAAAGCTTCTACTGTTCCTCTTGTATTTCCTCTGATTTATGGGATCAGTTATCGCGGACTTGTAATTAAAAAAAATATTTAATTAATCGACTTTAGGTATTTCAAAAGCTACTTAAATGGAACTACACAGAGGTTAACAAACGATACTTTCTTCCTTTTTCTCTTAAGGGAACAAAGGTTCTTACGTTACAAACGCCCAAAAGATCTTCATATTCCCCTCCAGGAAATCGTCCCACAACCAGCAGCCTCTTTACGATAAAAGGTTCTCAGGAATTCTTTCCTCATCGCGTTGAGCATGCACGTGTTAGTATTACTGCTGCGGCCATCATTATACTAGTGCTTAATACTCAGGGTTTCTCCAGAGGTCGAGACCGTATTTTGTTATTTTCTCTCGGTCTCTTGCTCACGTGTATTTAAAAAGGCTTCATGCTGTATACTTTGAGACCCATTGGTAACTCTACTTTCTATTTTCTTTTTATATATTTCAGTGAGCATGTTAAACGCTTGCTTCCTGATTGCTGGCAATGCAAATAAATATAATGTGCAAAATGATAAAACTCATGCTGCACTTTTTCACTCCTCACTATTGCAACATGCAATGACTTCCAGCTTCGTCAGATATGTGTAACCTATATTTTTCTAGTTTTCTATGTAAACGACTTTCTGCTATTTAAAAATCTTTATTTGCAAGTCGCTGTCGTATAAATGCTGCCAGTCTGCATTGCATTCTTGCATTGGTAACCACACTATTCGATAATTCCGAATGTTTACTAATAATCCTCAAATTCAATCTCTCTTTATAGTAACCGTTGAAAAACATATTTTCGAAGTCTGATTAAAAGTTAAGAATTATCCGAAGGCGGTCATATCTAATAAGACGTGTTATTAATGTCGCTTTTAGTGGATCTTTCTTATTACAGTTAGAGACTTTCTCTTATCCAGATATCAACTGAACCGTGATGCAGTTACGAATTTTGCCGAGCAAACGTGGTTCTCGTTATTCCGAACGACAAAAGTTTAGAAACGCGCCTTTTGCTACATTTTTAACACGCTGTCTTCCACTACGTTTATCTCTACAGAGTACTCATACTATTGCCTCTTATGCAGTGTTCCCGTAAGAGGGTGATGCAGGCATTACTAAACGGTGTTTGCAGCATCACTTTGGCCCTAAGCATTATCCACTTTTTTGCCTTTTAATTTTACCTCTTGTCCCGATTAATTTCTCCAGTCTTGCTGCCCAACCACTCTAAAATTAATTCTTGGTTCAACAGTGGGGTTTCTCCGCAGATCCCACCTTATACTGGATATCTTTATCTCGTTGCCCAACCACTCCAACTCCAACTATCATTTCTTAAATGCCCATAATAGCATAAAGCACCATGGCGCTTGGCTTGACAGCTTAAATTTCATAAATCTGTTATGAAACGAAATTTTTAAGTCACGGTTTGGCATTTATATTAGCTTCGCTTATCATCAGCATCAATTATGCTGAGATGCCATGCTCTTGAACGGCCTGTGGACAGGTTGCAAGTGCCATATGTTCTTTGTACTCTAAAACTGTGAACAGGTTGAAGTGCCATATGTTCTTTGTACTCTAAAACTGTGAACAGGTTGAAGTGCCATATGTTCTTTGTACTCTAAAACTGTGAACAGGTTGCAAGTGCCATATGTTCTTTGTACTCTAAAACTGTGAACAGGTTGCAAGTGCCATAGTTCTTGTACTCTAAAACTGTGAAACAGGTTGAAGTGCCATATGTTCTTTGTACTCTAAAACTGTGAACAGGTTGAAGTGCCATACTGTTCTTCTGTACTCTAAAACTGTGAACAGGTTGCAAGTGCCATATGTTCTTTGTACTCTAAAACTGTGAACAGGTTGCAAGTGCCATATGTTCTTTGTACTCTAAAACTGTGAACAGGTGAAGTGCCATATGTTCTTTGTACTCTAAAACTGTGAACAGGTTGAAGTGCCATATGTTCTTTGTACTCTAAAACTGTGAACAGGTTGCAAGTGCCATATGTTCTTTGTACTCTAAACTGTGAACAGGTTGCAAGTGCCATATGTTCTTTGTACTCTAAAACTGTGAACAGGTTGAAGTGCCATATGTTCTTTGTACTCTAAAACTGTGAACAGGTTGAAGTGCCATATGTTCTTTGTACTCTAAAACTGTGAACAGGTTGCAAGTGCCATATGTTCTTGTGTACTCTAAAACTGTGAACAGGTTGCAAGTGCATATGTTCTTTGTACTCTAGAAACTGTGAACAGGTGAAGTGCCATATGTTCTTTGTACTCTAAAACTGTGAACAGGTTGAAGTCGCCATATGTTCTTTGTACTCTAAAACTGTGAACAGGTTGCAAGTGCCATATGTACTTTGTAGCCTACTCTAAAACTGTGAACCGGCTTACATCAGCGGCACGAGTCAATTTATCCATAAATTTTCGGTAATCTAATATCCAAAATTACTGTCGTATTATGTGGTTGTTTACTTTTTATAGGGTAACTATTACATGCTCGTAAAATATGACAGCGACGTTTATGGACCTGCTATCCGGATCTCTCTCTCTCTCTCTCTCTCTCTCTCTCTCTCTCTCTCTCTCTTCTCTCTCTCTCTCTCTCTCTCTCTCTCAGCCTGTCTTTCATATAATCAGTTGTAGTTATGACAACTATCAGCAACAGAATTATAGAAACGGCAGCAGCAAATTTAATAATGGTGTTAATGAATATGATAAATTCTATTACTTTGCCAAAAAACAATGAGTGCCAGTGTTATCTCTGTTCAGGATACTGCTTACAGTTTTTGTTAGAAAGCTACAGCGAGTTTATGCTATGTTAACTCCAGGCAATTGCTCTAATATAACTATAACCCAGCCTAAGCTCAGCCACTAACCCGCGCATCGTGACCGCAGCAATATGTATGGCGACTGGACGTGCAGCTGAGCGCTGTTCTGCCCCATGTTAATATTTTGGACCACGAGCCTGATGATGAGAGATAAATAAACAGTAGAGGGGTATTTGCGCGGAAAATTAACAAGAGAGGTGGCCTGGAAGGGAAAGGAAGCTGAACTGTAAACAGAGAGAATTAACAAAACAAAACAAAACAAAAAATTTAAGAATAAAATTGAATAAATGTGATGAAATAAACATCTAATAGCCAAGTGCAGCAGAGATCACAATGATGAAGGAAGCAGATAAAAAAGGAAGTAAATTCGCAAAAGAAGAGATATATTAGCGAATGGCCTTGAAAAGAATGCTAGAACTAATTACTACCTTCTTGAAATGCGAAAAATAATCTTCAAGATTATTTTACTCGATGAACAGGCTACTTACACCGTACAAAAAGTCGTCTGCTTCCTGAGAAGCCATTTATACTGGTGAAAAGAAACGTAATTCATTAACTGAATTTTCGAAGGGTCAGGAACAATACTCAGGTGTGTCATTAGTGAAATCTCATCTCTTCGTTGTTCCGATTTTTTCCTGTTTTTCTCTTCTGTAGGAAAAAGAACAGTAACAAAAAACTATGAGATTCTTTGAAATCTCATTTATATAAACCTTTCGACCTCATTACAATTGCAGGCTATTGGCGTTCAAGGAATTAAAACAATATTTCTTTGAATAGTTTCTTCTCTCCACGCGCACTACTACTACTACTACTACTTCTACTACTACTACTACTACTAGCTACTACTACTACTACTATTAATCATCATCATCATCATCATCATCATCATCATCATCATCATCATTATCATCATCACCATCATCATGATTAAGAATGAAAGTAATTATTAAGGTAATGATTAAGGTAATTATTTCTGTAACCACAATGACCTAAGTTGCTTTGTCAATAACAATAACTAAATCTGTCGTTGGTTGTTGTTATTAGTTAATGGCAATGGAACATTACAGGAATAATAGCAATAAAAATTACCTTCATCACTCCCGTTATTGTTGTCGTCTGCCGCTGTTGCTATGATAACCAGGGCCAAATTCCAATGTTAATGACGACGACCTCTCAGCGGTAAACACGCCATCGAAATAGAGGCCTGTTTGTATTCCATTAATTTTGAAAAAACCCTGTATTTTTTCTCTCTTTCTTTGCTGATACAGAGCTTAGAACAGAATATTCCATAAACTAGGATTAATTAATTATACGGAAGCATGTAAAAATTTAATATGGGGTGAAAGTCGATTAATCTGTGAAAGAGAGAAAAAGAGATCTGGAAAAGCTATTTAGCCATTTAAAAGATCTCCTTTCTGCATATTTACTATTTTGTAAGAGTATGCATGTACGCATTTACTTTACCCAGTGGATGAGAAAGGCGCAAGAGTAGTTGCCAACCTTTTGGGAGAGGAGCCATTTTATACAAGTGCCAGAAGACACTTCCTCATTGCAGGTTAACAAAATTCAGAGTGCGCTTATTTCAGAGGAAGTAAATATTAAAGAACAGCATCCCTGTTACATTTGAAAATGATGATGTTCATTATTATATGCTTGCAGGAAATTAAAATTCTACTTAAACATTGTTTTCATGTAGGTCATATCAAATAAGAAAATTACTACTATCTTTTCATGTTCTGAGGAATCACTAACGATTCCCTTAAGAGCAAAATTAAGCTCAGTATCACTATAATCCCTGGTATTATATACTATATTAGTATATGATACCCTTTTAACAACACTGGAGCGCGCTCTCAACTTGCCTGAACCACCGAGATGGCTTATCACAGAAGTTTTTTTCTTTTTGTTCCACATAAATATTCTGGCCTTTGATGTGAGTAAAAACTTAGTGGAAGTTGACAAAGAGCAACTTAAATTAGGATACTTTTGTAACTTCGTAATTTGGATGATAATTATACCTGGGTTCAGTTCGCACAGCAACTTGGTAATTATCAGGAGGCTCGTCTTATTGTTCCTTGTTGCAAAGTTATAAAGAATTATTGGGACAAGTGATTGGCAAATTAGTTTAAAGTAATATTACTATATCAGCTAAGCCTACTGAACCGTGAGATGTTATAAAATTGGAATATTTTCCATTTTGGATATACTGAAGATTGTACTGGAAATCAAGAGGTGCCTGGTCGCTTACAGTGCATGAATGTTTTGAAACAGAAAATTGGTGAACAAACCGGCAGAAAATGAGCTTCTGAATTATTAGCACTCAACTCAGCATGCCACGTTTTCTCTCAAGTCGGAAATCCTTGAGGATACTAAACACTTCTGCATCAATAAAAATAAAAGAAAGGCGAACAAGGCAAGTAAGAAAACGGTGTCTCAGTAAGTTGAACGGCACCCGCGCCTTTTTCGAAGGCTTGCTATTTACTAGATGGGTACTAAACGACATCTGACCTCGCCAAGTTCTCTGCTCTACTTTGTCTAACAACAGCACAAAAGGTTTATCTATTGTGGTGAATTCTCTCTCTCTCTCTCTCTCTCTCTCTCTCTCTCTCTCTCTCTCTCTCTCTCTCTCTCTCTCGCATCTTACTGTCCTTCGTTGTGCTACGTCTTGTGCAGTACAACTCAAGAAGTCAACCGATATTTGAGTCTGCTCCATTTCCACCTTAATTAGTCAGAACAACGCAGACATGCCATCTCTTCCCTAATTTGATTTTTGTTTCGAGACTTGCATTCCCGATTTGGTAAATGTAGAGGAGAATAATAGATGGGGGTGAATCAGGAGGATTAAGGTGGTTAGAGAGAGAGAGAGAGAGAGAGAGAGAGAGAGAGAGAGAGAGAGAGAGAGAGAGAGAGAGAGAATAGTTTTACATTTAGATTAGCTGCGTTATATCCATATCCTTAATTTTTGTCTTTGTTATTTATCTGCTATTAATTTTCTTCATTGACATAAAAGGTTTTCAGTTAAATTTCTTTTTATATGCAGGAGTTGGTCAGATCACAAGTCCCTGGAGGAGTTCCCCCCTTCAGTCTTTCCCTTCATTGGTATCAGAGAACATAAATATTTTCAAAAGTACAGTATACCCTGTTATATATCCTCTATTTTTTTTTTTATAAAATCACTTATATGAAACACTAGTAGAAAATTAATGCACTAAAGCAAAAATGGTATGGAAGAATAAACAAAAGTATAAAACGTAAGGAAAAAAATTATTTTCCCAATTCTGCGGCGACATTCGAGAGTTATTGCTCTGGCCCAACGTTCATTCAGTACCAATACCACTCATACGCTGTTCGGTGCGCTATTTTAACGATATTGAAGTGGTCAGACAACTGTTACATCAGACTGCTATTGACGAAAGCTAAAGCGAATCTCCTGTCCCAGTAAGATGACGGTATGAACAAATGATTGTCATTTCATTCAGCAGTCATTTAAGACACATGGACTTACTGCAAATTTTTATTTGACAATAAACGTACAGGAGTCGGGAAATATAACCTTGATACTAGATTTGGATACTGAAAATAATACTTGGACTTTATAAAAAAAAATCCATTTCATGCATCATATACCCCGTTGCGCCCGGCTACCACTCTTATGTAATCGTCATTGCTACTTCATTTTCCTTTTTTTTTTTTTTGAACGACCCATGGTCATACTGTAACTAAAATGCTCCACCTTTATTCAGGTATGTGACTACGATTTGTATTTTCATTCGTGGTGACGGAGCACGCATTTGTGAACTGATTCATCAGCAAAAGCTTAAATAGAAACATAAGTAGACTAAAGAAAGTAAGTAATAAACAGAAATAAGAGAGTACTTTAGAGAATGGAACTTTGGCGACCAGGTAAACAAAGAGACAGAGGCGATTCAAATGAAAATCCAGAAATGGGTTTCCAGGAAAAAAAGGGGTAACGCCTAAGCTTGGGGTTTAGCTAACGAAGCTTTATATCAAACTCTTTGCCAAATGCCCTAATGAAACATAAGCGATGCTAAAGTGAAGGACATGACATATAGTCCCTTAAAAAATTTGTATTCAAATTAAAATATACTTAAGGCAGTGAGAATGGATTTATGGTTTGGAAATTAAAACCTGTAGAATTTTAAGAAAGAGTAAGATGTGTTTTTTTTAGCATTTTTCTTTAATAAAGGCACGCGTGAGGTGAGAGCTCATGATAGCTTTTTTGATCAAAGTTTGTCTGCTACGTATACATTTATTCCTGTACGTCTGGTATGAACTTTTCCGCTTTTCAACTTCTCCCGAACCAGTGGATCGGTTTGAAACAAACATGACACATCATCTTTGTTTATATTCAAATGGGCGCCACTCCCAATCCCAAGTTGACATTATTAGAAAATAGTGGAAATAGGAGCAGTCATTTAAAGGTCTTCTTTAGAACTAAAAAGACAAAAATAACCAAATTCACGTGAAAACTTCCTTGTGTGGCTTAGATTCAAATTTGTTAAAACCGTGGTCCCTTTGGTCAAGATGGTGTGATGAAAGGGGCAAAAAGTTGTACGGAGACATAAACGGGAAAAAAATCTTTGAAAATATTCTTACGAAAATTAGACATACAATGAGTGAGATTAATATACAATCATCATTATTATAGTTTCTAATCAAGTTTTGTTAAACCGATAGAGTGAGACGCAAAAGGATTCCAAATATTTACATATGAATATATTAAGAATTCTTAGTCACAGACTTGTAATTACAGCAAGGCATCTGAGGTGAGGCTCTTGCTTTGTTTCGCGAACATGCGCATGTTTCCTGTGGGTAGTAAATGTGCTGGATAACATGATTTTCATAACTGGCGAGAAAGTCCCTTTATAGGTTTTGGGTAAGGATGGAACATAGAATGAATTACATTTTAGGAATACAAGAAAACCTAGATTCTTGCAACATTAGTTGCCTTTCTTCTCTTTCTACCCCGATTGATCCAGTTACATTCATTTGGTCTTTGTCCGTATACACTTCATGAGCTGAACATGGTATATGCCTTACTTTGCTATACGCGGAGGGTGAGCATTTTAACGGTGATGGACCTCAACAATGAAATTTATAAACAGTAAGCAAACAAAGGAGGCAAGGGATGAAAAAGGTTTATAGGGAAGGGAGAAGTGTTTCTATGTGGCTTCAGGCGTCAGAGTTTTTTGTGAAAGTAGACAGGCATTTGAGATTTGGATTAATTTCTCAAAGTTGACACGAAAGGAGGTAAACGGCTTATGTACCTTTCAGTTTCCCTCAATTCGACAGAAAACAGGTGGAGGATTGAATCATCTTTGGCAGGAAACCAGGTAGACTTTATGTTCTTGTCAGTTCCTCTCATTTGATAGGAAACAATATAGAAGTCTTAGTTGATATAAACTTTACAAGAAAGCAAGTGGGTTTTTAAGTTCCGTTTCGGTTGACTAGTTTAATAAGAAAACTCTTCTAAAGCTCATGTACGTTTCACAGCACTATAAGTGTACATTTTAGTTTCGTTAAACTAACAGTGATGATGAACATTCGCTTGTTTGATAAATGAATATGGGAAATTCGAGTTCCTTATCACTGTCGCAGTTTCGTCAAGAAAAAGATTGAGTTCTCTGTGCTCGATTTTTCAGTTTTAAAAATACAATTATTGAATTTCTCAAAGAAAAATAAAATAAAACTAAAAGATTGAATTCTCTGTGCTAGTTTTTTTCTGTTTTAAAATTACAATTATTGAAGTTCTCAAAGGAAAAGAAAATAAAACTAAGTCTTACTATGTTTTTGCAGTTTCATGTTATTTCACTTTGCAACTGGATTCATTCGTTTTATTGCCTTGATTTCCTTTATGAACTTTTTTCTTCACTGATGCAGAACATTTTGCAATTTTCAGCATTCCAGTTACAGTTCATCTCCATTTTATCCTCCTTCATAAAATTCTGTCTTGTGATGTGATTTTAAAAATTTATTTTTCTGGCCTGCCTCTCCTGACTTATTTACTTATTCATTTTGATAAAATAACTAATACTCGTTGACTCAACAAAGCTTCTTTTCTCGCGCCAGCTTTTTTACATCTTTGCTCTCTAATCCCTTCATTCTCAATTATGATTTAACTAATAGCTATTTGGTATTTGTTTCCATTGGAAGATAGTCATCTTTCTCTAGGAAAACAAAATTTCTCCAAACAACCACCTTAAAATGAAATCCATTATTATTACTATTATCATTATAGAAGACTGGAAGAAATAATGTATCAACAAAGACTGCAGCTTTTAAATTAATGTACCATATATATAAATAAAACAAATTGGGGGCTTCACGATAACATTACAGCTCTTAAATTTATTGGCATCAGCTTCAGCTGAGAACTTTGTCCCTTAGATTTAAAGTAACTCTAGTCCTTTGGGACTAAGTAGTGAAATAACATGGTATCTCAGCAGAATATAGATGCCGAAGCTTTATGAAACATAAAAATCGACAATAATTATCAATGGCCGGGCACTTGTAATCGCATTAGTTCCCCAATGGGGAAGAGTAATGGTTGGCTTGTAGTAAACCGAAAACCAGTAGCCGCAGACACAGAAACTAGTCATACGTCTGAGATTATGTAGTATGGTACTGACATTCGAAAAGTAGGATAAAATACAGCACTCAAATTTGTTTCTGCATCATTTCTATTCGAAATGTGAGATAATTCACCAGGTATTGGAATCATATCTTCTGCGTAGCATAAGAATGAAGATTACAAAGGTTGAATATTAATAATGAAATATTTTTCTTATTTGCGGAGCCTTCTCACTTCCTCTTCTGTAAACGCCAATGATCGAAATTAGAGGAAAATCATTCAGAGACAGATTTTAATGGTACTGTGCCTGTTAAGCAAAAGCACGTTTAGTCTTTCAAATTGTACAGGTATTCTAAACATCATGGTGTGTTGGTAATGTAGAATGACTGTCAGTGAACAGAATTTACATATCAAGCCATATAATTACCTAGACGTAATACTGAATTTGCATGTTTGGAGATTATAAGAGGAATGTCTACGTAACAAAATCCTTATCAAAAAAGTCATCAGCTTGAATATTTGAGGACTACTATTCTTTATAAGAGCTGAATTGCATTTGAATATGCGTAACAAACTATAATAATGCAGGATAATGTAATGAATAGTAAGTGAAATACAATGAATTGTTAAATAAATTGGGCATTTATGCATTTTACATAAATATTAAAGACTCTACTAACTGGTCGAAATAAAGAGAAATTAATGTTTCCAATATGCAGCACAGATTCCCTTTCCAACGACGTGCATAACAGAAATACGCAGTGGAAATACCATCTTTTTCAGTATTTTTTCGTTCTCTGTTGTAGAAAAGAAAACACAATTATGGCTTCAAATTGGATTTGCTCTCCATAGTTGACTCGCGATGAAGCTACACTTCTACAATTCTTGAACGTCCTGCTTTTATAGTGTGAATATCCAGTCTCTTGTGCCAGTTAGTTGCGTTAGTTCCAATTTCACGGGCAAGTGTTGGGTATCTCTGCTCTTACCGTGTGACAAAAATATCATTTGGTATCCTGTAGAATCAATTACTCTAGAGTTGACTCTTTTAATGTTCACTCTAAATGAAACCCCTATTTATGAAAGTTAGAATAATTTCACTGACTTACCCAGCTAATGTAATTACTCTCTAAACTATATCTTGCATTTTGACGCCTCTTTAGTTATTTTCTAAAGAGATAATCTTAAAACGATCAAGTGACAGTGGCCATTTAGGAATAAATTATTTTTTTTCTTTTTGTAAATTCTTCTTCAATAATACATCACATATAGTAAAACAACCTTTTGGAAAGGTCCAATCCTTTACTTTATAGCAAACAGTGGGATTTATCTACTATTTTTAAGTAATTTAAAAAGATGACTTTTCTAAATACCCAGGGCTGATTAAGTTACCCACGGATCTTGGTACTTTTCAGCTGCAAATAGTTTAGATCAAACTCACGATGCCGCCGCAAATACTATACATGAAACAACAACCTTTCTAGATTATAATTAATCGTTTGAATATGAGAATTAGTACATAGCATTGTCTTTCTGAAAGAAATGTGAATTTTTTAAACTTCAGCAGCCAATGTTTCACATTTAATGTTCTGGAAGTATGTTTAGGTATATATACAAGAACTCTCTGTGGTTGAAACTGGCAGCTCCGAATGAACTTTAAAAGGTATTTTTACAAAACAACAAAAAGTCAACAATTAGAATATAATTACTGTACAGAAGAATAGGTATATATGGAGGGTACTAAAGAATATGCTTATGTACATAAATACACAGAAAGCGATTGCTATGTCGCGTTAAAAACTAGAATCAATACTGTCCTTATAGTTAATAGTGTTTCACATTTCTTTTGTCAGACAAACGCCTTTAAATGAACATTTCAAAGGGAAGTGCTTGAGTGTTATTAGCTTTAATATGCACTATTGGATGGAAGGGATTTGACTGGACAATAAACTTTTTTGTATCGCTAGTCACACCAGATCACCCGATGATTGGTTCAAGAGAGAGAGACAAAAATTTACTCACAGGGCGTCCTATTAACCTACAGTTAAGAAAAAAAAATTGAATAAAAAAAAACACTGCACATTCCACTTTCAGAAAATCTTTTAATTATACTTTTCTTGGCTTCGCATGTGACAGGATTCATTTATTCAAGAATCGTGTTAAATTTCTGCCCAATGGGAGAACTGTTTCAGCTTCCATTTTAGGTTCTGTCAGTTATTCACACGTTGTCGTTAAATATAAATCAAAACATAATCTCATACTAGGACACTACAACGAATGTCTGAAATGTGCGCATATGTTATTTTCTGTCTTTGTTAAAGAACACGAGTCCCCTGATGTTATAATGAGTTGTATTAGATAGAATCATGTCATCAGTGGCTTCGATGACTTATGACCAAAAATATATGTAAGCAAAGTAAAACATAAAAAAAATAGATAAAAAAATAGATAAAATGTCCCGTAAGTAGATGGACTGATTGGCTTATACATTATGACAGATCTGTTATTGATAAGCAATTCAACTTAGTACATAATTGGAGAAAATATTCGTTCACCAGAAAAATATTTAAGTAATTTGTAAAACTAATAGACGTTAATAAAGATTTTCAAAATCATCATTAGTAAAGACTGGAACATTAAATGCACTATATGTAAAATTATACATGCATATATATATAATATATATATACATATACAGTATATATATATATATATATATATATATATATATATATATATATATATATATATATTATATATATATATATATATATACATGTATGTATGTATGCATAAGATCATATTTCCAGGCAGAAATAAAATTTACTTTTCCAGCGAGGCGGCAACTGCCTAATTCGCTTATGTTTTGCAATATCAGATTCTCAATAACACAGAGAGAGAGAGAGAGAGAGAGAGAGAGAGAGAGAGAGAGAAGGGGGGCGGTTAAAGGGCTGCGGTGAAATATACAATATGGCACAACGTGTCTGAAAAACCTCCCACATGATATATAAGGCAGGGAAATAAACGGAAATTTGATGTTCCAATATGATACCAATAAAGAGAATATATTGAAAGGTAATTTGGTAAAAGCTCCACTGTGGAAGAAAATATCCACGATATCTTCAATAAGCTGACTACTAGCACTGTAATATGAAAGGCGGTAACCCAGATAAAAGAGGAATACAGTCTTAAGGGAAAACCTTTTGAAATAAATGCAAGAAAAGCATCGAGTTTGCAGTCCCTAGACGCTGCAGAAGGCGAGGTGGAATTTAATGCCTGCTTGTGCTCACTGAGCTACAACGAGCACCATTGTGTAAAACAGGATAATTTAGAAATTTATGTGTCAGCATTTTGTTTGGAAGGAGGAGATATGTATTTCTGAATATTCATGAGATTTGTCCGTTTGACTCTACGTGTGTGAGATTGTTTTGATTTGTAATTCATTTATCCTTAGATTTATGCTCTTACTCTATATTTTCATTTCGCCTCCAAGGTTTGCTTTCTCTACATATTCGTGATAGAGACAGACAGAAACGGAGAGAATGATTAAATATCGTCCGAAAGCAAAAGCAAACAAAACAAGGTCAAGCCTGACTACTTGCAGGGTTTATCAAAAATTTTCTTTATATTTCATGTAATCCATACAAGTTAGAACTTAGGGTTTGACAGATGCTTGAGCTGGAGAAATATGAGGAACAGGGGAGAGTTGGATGGAAATGGGTGGACAATTCTAACAAACTGAAGCCGTGGGCGTGATGTTGCGGGTGGCATTGGGAAGCTGTAGATTATAGTGGTTTCATGTTCCATGGAAAGTATAAAATATCTTCGGAGTAGGAAAATAACAGTAATAGATTATAACTATATATTCCTTTAAATAAAATTTAAAAAATACTAGTTCGTTTAATAGAGTAATAATCCGTGTATTAGACCTTATAATTTAACACGTATTTTGAGGTTCAGTTATCCAGGTCCTTATAAAAGTTTTTCTGTAATTCACAGATTTAATTACCCTGTCTGTGTAAATCCGAGGCCCATCCGATTCTATTCTCTCTATTTATGTTGAGTTTTCTCTCTCTTCTACTTGTTCATAGTGATCCTGAGATAGTCTTTAACGTTGCTGATATCATATCTC
Organism: Macrobrachium rosenbergii; assembly: GCA_039081455.1. Classification (NCBI taxonomy): domain Eukaryota; kingdom Metazoa; phylum Arthropoda; class Malacostraca; order Decapoda; family Palaemonidae; genus Macrobrachium; species Macrobrachium rosenbergii. The sequence continues at coordinate 13,863,658 of JANJGK010000005.1, read as the reverse complement.
GTACATCACAACGAGTGAGTTTCGCATTAGCATGCAAATAACATTAACACAATGCTGCTGTTTACATAATTAGCTTACAATACAAATAATATCATCCGCTGCTGTTTAAGGACACGTTGGGGCCTATTCTGCGCATAAACAAATTAAATTGCGAAACTGCGGGAAACTATGCAGCTATATTGCATATGTTTATAAATCATAGTTTTCCCCATTAGGCATTTCATTAAAACCCTCTGCAGACAGCCTACACTCCATAACTATAATAGTTTTTCTTTATATAAAGTGTTATTTTGGGCATGAAGACAATTGATAATATAACGATAAGTTTAACAAAAAGCTTCTCGAATGCATATCGTCTTTTGATTCTATTTTATATTTAACTACAATTTTCGGTCACGGTGTCTCGAGATACCATAAATTTCTAACCGGTAAAATTCCCATAATTCTGTTCCTCATTGACTTTGCCATGTCAGCATTTGCCTTCGTATTTATTATTTGGAGCTGTATTTATTTTTATACTAGTAGTACGGTATGTCTGGTTTAGGGAAAGAGCAAATTTTATTTGTAAGAGTATAAAAGTGATATAAGTGACTATGAGCAATTCTTAGTATACCTCACTAGGTAGAATTTTAACTGAAAAAGTAAGACATATGGGGGTATGATTCCCAGGAAAAATGAAGTCTATTGGGGCGAAGATAAGGCTTGTTTGAATCAAATGTTTATTATGAACCTCTTATGTAAGAAGTTTGGGAGTACAGGGGAAAATCAGTATGACGTGTACTTGAAACAATCGTCTTTAGGTGTTTGGTGAATTGCCGATGAACCTCCGGTGTTGGTGACTAATGGCACTAAGTTTTTTGAGTTTTCTTTTTCCTGTAGGTTCACTTTCGAACTTAACTTAAAAAATTGTAGGGGTCCTTGGTTTTAATATTTCTGTAAAGCATATATATATATATATATATATATATATATATATATATATATATATATATATATATATATATATATATATATATATATATATATATATATATATATATATGTTTTAATATTGTTGGCTATAACTTTAAAGTTTGTCCTCAAATATGTTAGGCCTTGATATGAATGATGAAAAAATAGATGCTCCATTCTGTATTGCTTATCACTCCTTGTACATTCTAGTGAAAGTACAACAGTGGTTTAAGGTACGGAGAATGCTTTCGAAGGACAGATAGATGGAGTTGTGATTAGTCCCTGGTCAGACTAGGAATGAATCTTGGCAAACCTCCTGACAGAGTTGATGGTGGTGACCGGAAAATACTGGAAAGTACCAAGTTATTCTGAGGTTAAACAGAAATATGCCAAAAAGAAGGGAGGCAGCTCATTTGATATTTAACGATTTGTGTCATGAATTTTACATTTATAGGGAACCCCCAGTCACTCTGTGGTGGCTTTGTTAACAGTCGATTGTGCGGCTCTTATTGGTCTATTGTTCCGGCTTTAAGCACGTAAGATATTGTTTCCTCTCCTTGTGACAAGATGAAGAGAGTCAATAAAATTCTTTCCGGTGTTCTTGAAGTTGATTTTACATGTGATGTAGATGCTAATTTCAAGTTTATTGAGGGATGTGAATTTATTACAATTATATAATTTATGGTTAGCTTTTTATTGTACATGAAGAATTATACACAATATTATGAACAACAATTAAGAAAATGTTTATGAAGTGTGATATATATTATGATGATACTTTATGAGTACTATCTGGTAAGAATTAGTTTTCCTTGCTTGTCTATATTATTTATTTCCGATGTCGAAGACCAAAGCTGCTGCTAAAACAGTTTACATAAATAAAAAAAAAAATAATCATTACAATTCCGTTCAATGTCGCATCTATGAACAATCTAACAGCCAATTTACACAAAAAAGGTTACATAACTGGATGCCTCTCCTCGAGGTCGTACGTTACTCTTCAATTCGATTAATATATACAAAAGAGAATCTGGTCTCCACTTAGTAAGTGATTCCAAGAGATACAAACTTGGCCCAAAGCCCCAAATCTTGTTAGTCCATTAAGGGATTTACCCCAAATCCTGTGGTGGCCGTTCCTCGTCCCATCAGGAATCTTCTTCTCTCTATTTTTTCGCTTAGATTTTCTTTCGCATTTTTTCGCCCTAGAAGCATCTGATTTTATCACTCCTTTTAGTAGAGACACTGGATATTAGGAGGGGTGTTCATTTTCAATTTGTATTCCCAGTATATTTAAGTTATATTAAAATGTCAATAATCCGATATTCAGTATTCAGGAATAATAATAATAATAATAATAATAATAATAATAATAATAATAATAATAATAATAATAATATTATATATATATATATATATATATATATATATATATATATATATATATATATATATATATATATATATATATATATATATATATATATATATATAGTATGTGTGTGTTTGCAATTTAAAGAGAATGGTTTCAGGCGTTAGTCTTCCGGTTGTTAGCAGGTATTGCGGGATAATTTGCTAGCCGAGCAACCCTTCCAACTTTTTTGTTTTCTGTAAAAGAAAACTATTGAGATGGCTATCTGTCTGTCCGTTCGTACTTTTTCTATCCGCCCTCAGATCTTAAAAGCTACTGAGGCTAGAGGGCTGCAAATTGTTATGTTAATCATCCACCCTCCAATAATCAAACGTACTCAATTGCAGCCCTCTGGCTTCAGTAGTTTTTATCTAATTTAAGGTTAAAGTTAGCAATGATCGTGTGCCTGGCAAATTGGACAGCCACCACCGGCCCGTGGCTGAAGGTTTCATGGACCGCGGCTCATAAAGCATTATACCGAGACCACCGAAAGATAAATCTATTTTCGGTGGCCTTGATTATATGCCGTACGGAAAGTTCGATTTCGCCGAAGAAACTTCGGCGCAATTGTTACTTGTTTTTTCTTGTTACGGGTAATTACTAGGCAACTAATCCACTGTTTAGGTTATCAGAAGTCCATTTGGTTTTCACTGGAGCTCGTTTGTTGCTCAGTAGGCTCATGAATTGATTAACTATATATATATATATATATATATATATATATATATATATATATATATATATATATATATATATATATATATATATATATATATATATATATATCCACTGTTTAGGTTGTCAGAAGTCCATTTGGTTTTCACTGGAGCTCACTTGTTGCTCAGTAGGCTCATGAATTGATTAACTATATATATATATATATATATATATATATATATATATATATATATATATATATATATATATATATATATATATATATAATGTTTATATATGTGTGTGTGTGCGCGCGTGTGTATAAGTCTTCATTGTATATGTTAGAATTTAACGAGGAAACCATGGACATAATAGTAAATGCAAGGGATAAAAATATCAAAGCAATGTAGTACTTTTCAATTTAAATATTTCATAATATAGGCGCAAATAATAAATATTCGTTTAATTATGAAAATCCTGTATTTTGTCGGAATATTCATAATTCCCCAGCCACCTAAATGATTTACAAGAGGTCTGCGTTGTATTCCCTAATTTTTACAGTGTGAGAGGGGTGGATTGAAAGGTATTATGCTAATAACATTTCAATAAGTCATAATCACTGTGAAGGTTAATATAATTTTACGTAATATCTGCGTGAAATACAATAGATTTCGAGAAATAATAAGAGTCACATGTTAAATATTTGCTAAACATAAGCATAATTAGTAGACCTCATTATACCACTTACGGAATTCAGCAAAGTATTGATGCATATACGTTTAGCTTAAAAAAAAAATCAAATGCATATAACAACCCGGTGTACATTGATAACTTCATTCTATACAAAAATAGAGTAATTGTTATCTAAATTTTCTAAGAAAAGTAGAGAGAGAGAGAGAGAGAGAGAGAGATGAAGAAAAAAAAATTCCTATTTTCAACAAACGTCTACTGAACCGATTTCTTACGGCTGGTTACTCGCTTTCTCTTCTCAGACGTTGACTTACCTTTCTTTGTGTCTATGAACTGACTTCGTCATCACTGTGAGAAAAATCGGTTTCCATTAGTGTCACCGGGGCTATTTCACGCAATCCGAAAGAAAAAGATATTTAGTTTCTATATATATATATAATATATATATATATATATATATATATATATATATATATATATATATATATATATATATATATATATATATATATATATATATATATACATATACATTATATATATATATATATATATATATATATATATATATATATATATATATATATATATATATATATACATATACATTATATATATATATATATATATATATATATATATATATATATATATATATATATATATATATATATATATATATATACATATACACACACACACACACATAATATATATATATATATATATATATATATATATATATATATATATATATATATATATATATATATATATATATATATATATATATTATATATATATATATATATATATATATATATATATATATATATACATATATATATAAATATATATCAAGATATACACACATACGTACATAGTGGAAACAAGTAAGCGTTTCTTTTTTTTTAGCAGTCTAATTAAACAAATAAAAATTATAATACGCTGAGAACAGAGGAAGGCAGATAACAAATGCGCATTTAATGATAAATGCAAGCAACTTGTTGATTCTATTGTTAATAAAGCTATATATTCATGTATAACAAACCGAAACTCCTGCGCTTATATTTAGGAGGAAGAAATAAAATTTGTAAATGGTTCAAGCTTAAATTCATAGATAAAATCAAGTTACAGTTATGTGCATGGAGTGTGTGTAACGTGTATTTGAATTTCAGCATTTAATGCCTTGAATATCAAACTAATCCCAAGAGAGAAGTAACTGAACAACTTCTCTAACTGAGGGACTATAATTTTCTAGGTATATATTTTTAAACCTTGCCTTGATTTTGTCGAGAATCCTACTCAGATCCCGAAAAAAAATTTGTCAAACGCAATCAGTAAAAATTTTGAAGGTAAAACAATGATTTTTTTTTTTTTTTTTGCATTTCTGATCGCCCGCTTTTGTATGTTGTTACTGGCTTGTCTTCAGTAAGATTAAAGCAGATTTGCTTTCTCCAGTTTAGCTCAGCATTTTTTGTATTATAAAAATCTTCAGAATTATTTTTGTCTTTGGTTCCATTTCTTTCCATCCTGTTTCAAGCCTGTGGCTTATCTTTTTGTTATTTTTCTATACTTTCACTTATTCTTTATCCTTATTTCCTTGTACAGATAATATGTATCAGGCATCTTCTACTTTTTCTCTGCCTTGGCACTTTTATTCATTGCATTTGTCTGCATTTCTTTCTCTCCAGTCCATTCCCCTAACGAACACTTTCTCTTCTGATGCCTCATTTTACTTCCGTTTCTTTTCGTTTGTGTACACTGGAGCAGAGAGAAATATGAATACAGGTGTAGGGGCCCAAAGCCAAAGGGACTGAGACAGTAACAGGAGTTTGGGAAGTGGGGACAGTTCTAAGATAGGACTAAATGTGAAAGGGTACTGTATGGTGTTGCTCTCTCTCTCTCTCTCTCTCTCTCTCTCTCTCTCTCTCTCTCTCTCTCTCTCCTTCTTCTTCTTCTTCTTCTTCTTCTTCTTCCTTCGTAATCAATTCTTTCTGCTACTGAATAGACAACTCTTTCCGAATAAAGATTCTTGATACGAGCATCAGAGGAAAACCACTTGGTTATCTGGAAAATATATTGCAGTTACATTATTCTTGTTCAGAGAAGATAGATCGAATTTCCGAGTTGGAAGTTAGAAAACAACTAGAGAATGACAGTTTGAAATAGATGCGAGGCTTTGAAATCAAGTCCAAAATAAGCAACAATGAAGGAATGACGTATGTCTAATTAAAACGATTTTACATAGGGACAGCTCGAGGACTCTCGATAGTCGCATGACATGAAATTCCTAACATTGTTATACAGGTAGATTCAAATCAATATCAGAATACCGGCGACGTTCAGGCGTCCTTGAATAACCCTCTCTGAAGGCTTAATAAGAGGTCGTACATAAATCTTGGCACAATATAAGACGACACGATCTGAAAATGAAAGTGAGCGGACGCAGACTATAAACAAAGGGAGAGAACGAGTGTTTGGAATAAAGACTGAATTGCGTAAATGCCTGTGCTATGAATAAAAGGTGAGGGGAGCTGGTGAGACATTATCACCAAATATGAGGAAAATATTTTTCGATAAATAGAAGCCTGGGCGGGTGGATTGGCGGGTAGGAGATAATAATGATGGATGGATCTTGCAGCGAAAATCCTTCAATAAGGAATCGACATGAATTATTCCTTCAAAAGCAATACCTTGGTTCCCTTTTAATTTTAGACTAAGGGGAACGATTTGGTAAAAGGTCATCCCTCGGAGCGAAACTTTAAATTTACTAGTAAAAGCTTTAAAGATAGTTCTATTTTCAGTTTGGAAAATGAAACTGTTTAAAACCAAAATAGAGTTACTCATGCAGTGCTATTAATCCTTAGAATTCCTAGAGCCAACGCTTTAATAAATTGTATGGCATCCATCAGTGGGAGAAAAATGATGTTGAACATCTGAACGAATTGACTTTCTGATATAAAATTTTATTCAGTTATTCGGAGCTACATTAAGTGTTTTCCATTTCTTCTTGAGCAAGAGTCCGAGGATAGGGCACTAAAGATACATTTATATTTGAGCATATAGTAGTAATATCATATCATATATATTCTGAAGCTTTCAGTTACCCAAAGATTTCAGTGATTTTAATGTTTTAAATCAAAGAACATTCTGACATGTGAAAGTATTTTCATGTCCAGAGCTTAATAGTTTTTACAAGTCACCCTGTTCTGACGGAAATTAAAAGGAAACACGAGATATACCATTTCTCCAATATCCATGCCTCTGTAAGCATGAAGAACAGAAATGAGGTACAAAGAGTTTCACGTCAAAAACAGTGTCTCATCAAAAACTGTATACGTTTCATGTCGACAGCCAGAAACAGAGCAACCCATTTCAAGCAAATAAAAACTACTGAGTCCATGCAAATAAGGGCAGATTTGAGATGAGCTAAGAAGTTTGCCATTTATATAGCTGAGCTTTCCCTACAAAGGTGTCTGTTTTAGTAACATTTTATTCATTTGCAGCTGAAGTATGAACTCTTTAAACCATAGCGCTTAGAGTGCTATGGTAAGCCTCCTGCTTCTCCAAATAAGTAATGCTACATTCGTCATTAAATCAAGCTTTATCTTAAATATGATTAAGTCACAACTGAGGTTGGATATTCATTACTAATATATATTTTCATTCCCGGTCCTATGAATGGCATTACTTTGGAGAAGTACTGATTTACTGAAGTCAACTTTAAATTTCATTCGTTAGAGAATTATTTAGACTGGATAAACAAAATTATACGAATGAAAGATTTCTTTCAAATCAACGGCACAAGATTAGCATTTGATTTAGTGTTTTTTTTTTCTTATCAACACTAAATAAACACTAGAAGGAAAATAAACATTTACATAACCTGAACATTAGGAGACTGGAAACCCCCGCCAAGGCTGAGCAATCCACCCACGAAAGGTCTCTTCTCCGAAAAAGTTACAAAACAAAAATTTAAAAGTCTCCTAATAAGCTCTTGCATAATCCAATCAAATCAAAACCATGACATAGATTTCTAATTGATTTTGACATATTAGTATGATTTTGACCTATTAGTATGATTTTGACCATGGTTTTTATCTTATTCTGCACATCAACATTATTAGTGGATTATGCACGTAGCGTGAACGTTATGTGAAAGGTTAAATACCTATTTGACCTATGACATCTAAAGAAGACTTCAGCTTAATAACCTTGATCTCACTCCGCATGTCGGCACCATTTCTGATAATACATGATATATATGATAGATCTTGCCCGTGTAGTTCAAAGGTGAGTGGTCAAGCTGAGAATTGATTCACCTTAGAGGTAAAAATTTATATTCTTACCTCTTCGAAAATGCAATCAATTACTGCCAGCCACCAAAGCCAACTTTGGTCGAATTTGCGTCAAAATCTACACAAAATGATGTACGCAACCCAGAGTTTACAAACAAACAAACAAACCTCCCAGGGGTAGAGGGAACTGCTGCCAGTGCTCCGTGTCTCACTTTCATTCATCATACACAAGAAAAAATGTTAATCCTTGTTTCCTCTTTTTTTCCGGGGAAAACGTCCTTCCTACAAACAAAAAAAATGTGAGCAAGAATGAAGTACACCCAGGGATTACACGTAAAAATTCCTGTTAACGATACCCATAAAAAATAATGATTTATTGTCCTCATATTCCTTACAGGAAAATAACGAGCATTGCATAGGAGTGTTCTAATTTTCGGAAAATCAAGTCTTGGATGATTTCTTTGGCTTAATTAACAATTCAATGCTTACACTAAATTCAAAGAGAGGTTGATTCATATGTATTTTTCCACAAAACTATAATTTTCTACTTTTTTCTTACAAAAATCTTTCATTATGCAGGTTGATCTCGTTGTTACACTTTCTTTCTGTTTCATACGAAAGTACTTGAGTGTATTTCACCACAGTCCCTTTGTAGCATGCAACGTAATTGTTCTTTTTTTTTATTCTTATACAGGTAAATTTAATCTGTATAGACAGAAGAGAGCACATATGTGTACAACATATTGTGTTGAATGGCACAAGAATTTTGATATTTCAGATGTGTGATTTTTTCGAATGGCTTCACCATGTTAACGAAGTTCCACCGTTTCTTTCACTTCCCCCAACAAACTGAAAATCTCTCCAGTTTGGTATTTTCCCTTTTCGAGAGAAACTTCTGCTTTTAAAAAATCGGAACAGCTGTTTTATTCAAGATATATTTATGATATAATTAAAGAATTAATTGTATACTTTACGTATGAAAGAAACCTTTTTTTTTAATATTTCTGAAAACTTAAACTTCCAGAAGGCATCGGTATAAATGTCAAGGCAGATAGCAAACCGGAACTTCCTAACTGTGCGAATAATTCGTACATTAGCAGGCGCCGAAAACTGGAGCTAAACCTCTACGTTGAAATCAACGTGTTGCCTCATTTTTTTATCAGTGGCAACCAAAGTATCGTCTTTCCATTCCGAAGGTGTCCTAGAACTTGTACATTATTGAAAATGAAAATGATCTACGTGTGAATATCATGACAGATAATGTTCTCATCGCGAGGACACGCGAGGACAATTTTACGCATTTTGGTTGTTGGGACTGTTAGTTGTACGTCTATGAAAATGTTGAAGAACTGTATTTCGATTTGTTTATGTGTTTTCAGCGTTCTTCTTTGCTCTGGACAACAGGTCACCTTTTTCCAAATCATGTAGAAATCTGCATATAAGAGATTTTCCTTGAAGGATTAAAGATCTCAGGAAAGACTCCTTAGGATACATACCAAAGATTTTATTTGGAAAGTCAGTAAATATTTCAGTAGTGCTGAAATTTATATATATATATATATATATATATATATATATATATATATATATATATATATATATATATATATATATATATATATATATATATATGAAGATAAAAAGGGCCCATAAAATACTATTTGAAAGCTGCATCCATTTATTTCGAGCGCTTCCTTCTGTGCCCCTGTTCACTGTAAAATATGGAGAGATGAAATGTCCATATTTTACCATTGAACAGGGGCGCAGAAGGGAGGTGCTCGAAATATATGGTTGCAACGTTCAAATAGTGTTTTATGGCTCTTTTTATCGTCATATTGTACTGTGGTATTACGGTAAAAGACGTTCACACACACACACACGCACACACACACACACACGCACACACACACACACACACATATATATATATATATATATATATATATATATATATATATATATATATATATATATATATATATATATATATATATATATATATATATATATATATATATATATATATATATATATATATATATATATATATATATATATATATATATATATTTATTTATTATATATATATAATGTGTGTATATATATGCGTGTATATACATATATATGTATGTATTATATATACATATATATGCATATGCACATACACACATATATATATATATATATATATATATATATATATATATATATATATATATATATATATATATATATATATATACACATATATTTACACATATATATACATATTTATACACATATACATATATATATGTATGTATGTATGTATATATATATATATATATATATATATATATATATATATATATATATATATATATATATATATATATATATAAATTCTATGCAGATGTACGACTTCAGTAGTTGGACATAGCTATATTTTTTTTTAGTTTCAAACAAACCAAAATTATTATCAGATTCCAAATATCAGGAAAGCTGGATTTTCTCAAAAATGGTATGGCACATGTGTTCGGGTCTCCGTGTGCAGAGGAATTATTACATGTAGATAAGACTGACAGAAATTCTCTTGCATACTGGTAAATAATTTCATTCGTTTTGCCATGTTCAGAGAAGGAATTCTCGATCTTTTTTTTTTTCCAGTACTTTAGTGGTGACATAATAACATAAAGGGCAAAGGAGAATGACGTCCACAAAGTAGCGTAGTAGGTCTTAAAATTTAAAGTTCAAACATGAAAATGCATAATACTGTTAGCCAGACAATATCATAGCCCTAAAGCAGAGAGAAAATGTAAGATCTGGGTCACTTAAAAATAACACATCGCACCGTCTAAGCAGAATATGAGTAAGGATGCATTGGGAACATATAAGCAATATTTTAGAGACGCCGACAGTGAAGGTGTTGACGGAAGTTCCTTATTGGGGCAAAGCTTTTCCAAAACTGCCGAGATGCAAATGTTTTTTCATTGGACTAAGTCAGGACAACTATTAACAGGAAAAATAAACCTTCATCCTGATGCCATCTACAGAGGTGAACAGATTCCAACAACGGGGGAATGGGAGACCTTTGTTATGCAGTATTAATACTACCATATCTCTAGATATATAAACTCTCACTAATAACATTCATGTTTAGAATAGATCAGACCTTTGTATTTTAAAGTGTTGCGCAAAGGGAATCCTGTAGTCGCAGGCAACACTAAAATTATGAAAAATATTATGATAATCAAGTAGACTTTACCAAGGAATTAAAGCAAGGTGTAATAATCTGATCAACAAAGGTCTTGTTATGCTAAAGTTCAACCTCATACTTGATTGAATATAACATTTACTAATCACTGTAGATTACTGATAATTAGGAAAATTAATAATAGCAGCAATAGTGGCATCATTTGCAAATTTTGACATCTCGTTGTCAAGGCCAGTAAACGTATTGCTAGTAATGACTGAAACAAGAACAGAATCCGCTTACAGAAAGACTCTTCTCATTATATATTAGTTATTCGAATAAAACTTCGTGCTTGAAAAAAAAAAACATTAAATTTTTCAAGATAGAAATTAAACACGTTTTGTACAAAATTTCCGTTGTATATAACGATGCAAATGCATATAATTATTAGTAATTCAATACTGTATTCAGATTCCTTTGTGTATCTAATGTCTAAATGTTCCAATCATTTGTGTAACATTCACATTATTAGAAAAGTATTAAAAGCAATTTCTACCTTCAGAAATAGAGTCTAACATATTATGTTATGACCCCTCGGAAATTCTGAAAAAACTCCTAAGGATACAATGCGATGGTAATCGTACAAAATTTATGTCTTATCATTTAACTTTTTCGAATATATACCTATGACATCTTCTAAAGGTCAAGTCAACCTACACTAAGGACTGCAGTGAAATGCAATACTAGTCGTAAAAAAATAATGCTTAAAAAGTGTTCACTTTCTTACTCTTTAAGGAAAATTTGAAAATACAGGAGTCTATAAACTTTCTAAAATAAAATAAAAAAAAGTTATCATTGTTGCGCATGACTCTAAAGACACCAATTCCAGTTTCGTTGCATCCTTTATGGCTGACGTTGTAGTTTCATACCAATAGGAAATTCACTTACATAGTTCAAAGCCTTGTGTAACTCGTTCTCCTAACTTTCGGTAAGGAACAGATGAAGGTAAACCAAGAAAACTTTGATACGAGGCACGCTCACAAAAGACAAGAATCATTTTGAATTTTCTTGTGCAAACGTGCCAAAATCTTATTTTGCAACTATATTCCATCTGGCTCTTATAACTAACATTAGGAACGTGATGGCATAAACAAATTAAGTATATGATTGCAGCAGAACTCTCGTCATCCGTTATTATTTGTTATCGCCGCAAATCCCATTCGAGTGCAATTGTTTCAAATTCTCTAAATGTGAGCAATGATTAAAGGTATCATCCGATGCGATACTGATGTTCTTATTCCATGGTGGCTATGTCAGTAAGAACCTAATTTTGATAGCAAAATTGTAACCTGTTCTCGCTCCCCAGTGTAACCATATGGCTAGTAAAGTTTCCCTCCACAGGGATTTACGACGAAACCTGAACATGATAATACATTTCCCTTAGAATATTTTTGGAGGACGGCTGCTGAGGAGGATTTTACGGCTCTTACTGCGTCGTAGAAAAATAACGATTCCACTTGTACCATAGTGTTTAGGGTAAGGGATTTATGGGCATGTTTGTATAGTCAAGGGGCAATGTAAATACTACCGGCGTTTTATAGTGTCCGCTGAAATAAGAGAGCACTTAGCTTTATTGGCAGAGAGTTTTATGCGCTCACTTACAACTATGGGAAATATTTAATATCTTAAACGCCCTGAAAATGTTTTCATTCATTCTTTCATTGCTTCTTTTCTATTTGCCAGTGCCAAAGAACTTTTCCGTGAAGCTACTCCTCAGTAGCTTGGCCTTCATTAGGCTATCCTCTCAATTTTACTCATGTCACTGTTTAATTTCTTCTGTATGCTGTATTTTAAACTTGAGGGACACAACTACTGTAATAGTGAGGCAAATTACTCGTTCTGGCCACTCCCCTTACTGAATTAGATAAACTGTTGATCATTTACTTCATGTTCCTCATGTGTTCAAGTCGCCATACCACATGCATCCTGTCCATGAAGATTTATATAATGCCGCATTTATGACTTATTTCCAGAAGAGATTTCTTTAATAGTTCCCAAGATCCATTTTCTCTAACACTGATCCCTCCTAACATTACAATTTCTTTTTATCGCTCTATATTAGTGTTACAGTCTATATGTGTTAATTTAACGTTTTACCTCTACATTTTGATGCTGAAGAAAGAAAAGGTTTATTATTCGTACACTGCCATTATGCCTCAGAAACCCTTCACTTGCTCTTCGCCTACTAAACAACGATTCAAGAATGTAATGACCTTTAAACTTCCCGTAACAGTCACTTCTTATCAACCTTAGATTTTTATTATGTCTCTGTAGGGTAGAGACGGGAAAGATCCACTGGAACCTTATCGCCTAAACTTTCTAAACCAAGTGCCTATATATCGCGAAAGGTCCTTTCAATGGCTCCCCGAAAACTAAACAACCTTATTTCTTCACAGCCGCTGATTGAAATGCTACAAAAGACGGGATAGCCTATCTCCCAAATTTATTCACTCCGCTTTCGCTAACATTAGTGAAATTTTTTATAGACGCTTAAAGTTTTTATTTCACTATAAAAGGCGAAGTGAAAACCAGATTTGGAGCTATTGCCTGTTTTATAGTTTAAAAGGCTTATTTTCACATTTTCGCTCTCCGTATGATGGTTTTTTTTTTATATATTTTTGTTTTAACGAGCTCCATCAAAACAAATGAAGCTTGGAGTTACCTGTAAAAAACGTGATAAACTACATAACTTGCTGAAACTGAGAGCTAGTAGCTTTCTGTGTTAAATGTAAAGTGTAATTCAAGGTGGTCCAGCATTGCCGAGGAAACAATAAGGACGGTTGAAAATTATGATAGTGAATGAGACTTTTTTTTTGTTTTAGTTTCTGTAAAAGGAAACTATTGCGATGGCTTTGTCTGTCCGTCCACACCTTTTCTGTCTGCCCTCAGATCTTAAAAACTATTGAGGCTAGAGGGTTGCAAATTGATATGTTGATCATCCACCCTCCAATCATCAAACATACCGAATTGCAGCTCTCTGCCCTCAGTATTTTTTTTTTTTTTATTTAGGGTTAAAGTTTGCCATAATCGTGAGTCTGGCAATGATATAGGACAGGCCACCACCGGGCCATGCTTAAAGTTTCAGTCACCTCGGCTCATGCAGCATTATACCGAGACCACCGAAAAATGGATATATTTTCGGTGATCTTGACAATACGCTATACAGAAAACTTGACTGAGCCGAAGAAACTTCGGCGCATTTTTTATTTGTTTGTTTTATCAGTTAAGCGCAATGGTTACTGACGCTGAAAATTACTTGTTCCAAGATACAAATGACGCACCTCTTGTAACAGTTAATTACCAGCATTAACGGAGACACGGATTGATGAAGCCAGTGGTTCAAAGTTCTTTCGTAATACTGTTAGATAGTTCTCCGTTTTATCTTTGATTTCAGTCAGTAGGTTAATTTTTACCAGGAGGACATAAGACACATAAATGAGTGTGTGCGCATTTGTATGTTATTTTGTTTAAATGCCAGCATCACCAAAAATGAAATAATTTCATTGAGGGGGTCAAACAATATTTAATGAGACGGGTGAAAATGTAGATGCCCAGTGTTAAATTTCTATTTTTTTTTTTTTTGGGGGGGGTGCGTTTCATGGCATTCATAAATGTACCATACATGCTTTTGAAAAAATATAGATTTGAAGGCAAAACTTCCAATAACATGAATTGTGGTTGACCTATAAATAAATAATAATTTCTGATTTTCAAAATGTCCCAAATAAGTTCTAGTTGTAAAAATGTACTAAATTATTTCTAGTTTTAAAAATGTCCTAAAGTTGACAGCTTCACTTTAACTTAGTCGCCTGAATATCCAAAAATTACTTTCAAATTTAAAATTCCTTTTATTGGCCTATTCAGTTTATATGCCAACAAAATCAAATATACTTCTAATGACAATTACATGATGGTGGAAAATGTAATAATTTCTCTCAAGATCCAACCAAAAAGCGGATATGAGGATCTGGAGTCGACCTTTGTGGAAATGCAGCCAAGCCACCAAGTACCTCTTTACTTCATTTAATTAGATTTTGTTATTTTATCACTGACAAAAACTGATGCTTCATGCTCTCTTATTTCTTATTGAATAATGCAGGCCTAGCACAAAAAAACAAAAATGCAGCCTTTTACAAGATTCATCAGAGTTATTTTATACAAAAATTCCCCAATACCCGTTCACTACGCATAGTTATTAGGCAATATATACATCTTTTATTAATCGACAAATGGCACAAATCGTCAATTTTGCATGACTAGAATAAAAATCTACTTACGTGTACCCAATTGCATACGCACACACACACACACACACACACACACATATATATATATATATATATATATATATATATATATGTATATATATATATATATATATAGTATATATATATATATAGTATATATATATATATATATATATATACATATACATATACATATACATATATATATATATATATATATATATATATATATATATATATATATATATATATATATATATATATATATATATATATATATATATATATATATATATATATATATACACACATATATATATACATATATATATACATATATATATATATATATATATATATATATATATATATACCATTTATTGGTTATCATTACCAAAAAACCCTCATTAAATCCGGTCGTTTCCCCCTACCACCAGCCTCCGCCAGCCCGCTCGCCTCCGCCTTCCCATCATGGAAAGTCGAAGACATTGCAGACCTATGAAGGCAGCCATCTGAAAGAGAAAGTTTAACCAACCGGATGAGAACATCTGGCAAACTCATCACGAGTTGCTGTTTAAGTTCGGTCAAAGTACCCCTGCCGGGATCGATTGTACCTGGCCTGATTTTCTGTCAGAAAGAGAGAGAGAGAGAGAGAGAGAGAGAGAGAGAGAGAGAGAGAGAGAGAGAGAGAGAGAGAGAGAGACTAGCATGTTCTAAGGAAGTAAGGAATGTGAGAATGAATTTTATCCTTTCAGGAAATGTTTAGAAGTCTCTTCCGATAAATGCTGTTCTATTGCATCGGAAACGGGCTAGGAGGAAATGAATGCTTTGCTTATGTCTGTGGGAGTTAACAGGAAGACTCAAGAGCGGATGAAAGAAACCTGAGCCATGTGGGTAAAAATATTCATCTGGCGATCTGCCGGATGTCTAGAATGTGCTCTTCCAAAACCGAAAATTTTACGATTATCGTCTCAGTGCCATCTGCTCCATGCGAAGTATAACAATATGCAAATGAAACCATATACTCCCACACTTCAGATTTAGTTAACATATTGAATAAAATCAACGATGGCTTTTTCTTAGCAGCACTGGGCTCTCCTGAGCAAAAAAAAACATTGAAAGACCCAGACCTGCAATACTTGAATGGTAACTATGAGAAGCTAGATGGAAAACAATTGGATGTTTGTGGAAAAGGAATCACAGGATAGACTTCAGTACTGAAATCTCCCGAGTCCTTTTGCATCGCGCAGCGTTGGAGGCGTTGATGATGATAATGATGATGCGTGTGATGATGATTGGATGAAAATTTGAAAAACGAAAAAAGTAAACGACAAAAACGGAAATTTATTAAACTGAGACCTCTGAATCGCCACAAAAACACTAACACATGTTTTTTAGTATTCTATAAACTTAAACAAGATTTTGGAAAAAAAATGACAGCAAAGTGGAAGGAAAATTTGAAGTGAAGAAACAATGAAAAATTAACAAGAAAAAAGATCCACGCAAGCGAGACAATGGCTGCGTGTAACTGATATGGGAAAAATTGGTAGGCACGAAAACAAAGTGAACTGAACCGTTTTATTCTTTTTTTTTAACCGATCGCCTTTCATTTGTTCATTGCCTGTGGCTTCAAGTTGAACTGAGGTGTGTGTTTGTAGGGCTTGTCTCTTTTTTCTGTCTTTTGAAAACGTGATTACAGCTGCCTCAGAGACGACAATTTTTTTATACTGAAAATACACAATTTGATGCACTTAGAGGTGAATACACAGTTATTTACAAGTAATACATACCCTGAAACACGAAATTGAAACTACTTAATGAATTCCATGAAGTTCATAATATTAAAGGGAAACAACTATACTTAATCGTTAAAAGAAACACCTCACAAATTAGATGCATTTGGAAATATGTAAAGTGACTTTGTAACCTATACGCAGTCAGAACATTTGAGAGGAAAGTTAGTGTTGACAATAACTCCTACTGGAAAGACCTCCTTGTAAAACCCTTGACTTCTTAAGTATCTTCCAAGCAAACTAGCAACGAAGCAATGAGTTACCTGATTATTTTGTTCTTGATTTACCAGTTCCAAAATGCAGGTATCGGTTACTGACAACCCTCAATACTTTCTTCAACTCTCTTCCCTGTACCACCAACGACAGCCAACCACAACGAAACTTAAAACCAGCACGATAGGCTCTTTAGCCTGCTGAAAAACGGACACCTAAACAAAATGACAATAGTTCCTAGGATTCCGTTAAAAACTTGCCAATAGAATGAGATGAACAGAACATCTCTTCAGCATGGGCTAAGTTGAAAGTGGTAAAAAAGTGAAATTGAAAATTAAGGTGTTTAAAGATTGTTTCTGCCTTGTCCAAACCCGATGAAAAGTTTTGTATTTTATTTCAATAAACATAGAGACCGAGTACACTATACGGAATAATTAATGACATAATTAACTTACAATTGCTCTTTAATATACGTGAACAAATTACTGCTGACTGTATTAGGAATAAAACACCCAGCCTTTAAAGTATAGTACGGAATTACTATTTTGAAAATTAGATTATCAGCGTATCTCTCCAGACATGGTAATTACGGAAATATCGTTATTGCATTAACATAATGGCTACCTACTCTATGACAGTACACAGCACTGAAATATCCGTTATGAGAATCTTTACTTCCTACATCATTGGAAACACATGAAAATACAGTCTGAGTTAGTGGTGTTCGATAATTATTATATTGATTAAAACTTTAACATTCGAGCATAATTGTCTTAAATAGATGTTGTGGTTCTTTCAGATATTATACAATCACACCTGAGGAAAGGCGATTATGTATGGTACATAACAGTATTATTTTCACCATTTTGAACTTGAATTACATGATACAAAAAATTTTATATATACAATACACGCACACACACACACACACACACACACACACACACACACATATATATATATTATATATATATATATATATATATATATATATATATATATATATATATATATATAGGTATATAACATATATATATGTGTGTGTGTGTGTTATATATATACATGTATGTATGCACGTATATGTGTGTGTGTGTGACTTTGTAACATTAAGCTGTTTCTCATAACAAGACAGTTCCGGAGATAGAATCGCGAAATTGTCACATAACAAGAGTACTTTAGTTTCATCCAGTACCACAATCGTCATGTGGCATATAAACAAATACAAGCTCTCGCGGAAAAAGTGAAAGGAAAATTCGGAGACGGCGAGCTTACGTCTCTTTCCCAGGATATGAAAACCTCGGTGACTTCAAATTTACCTTTCACCTTTCATAGGAGCTCTTGTAAATGAGTACTTTAGGTGAAAATAAATGTAATACTATATTATTAGCACTAGCATACACTAACACTGAGGGTCATCAGCTTCACGTTAAATAGCCCTAAACAAACTGCACCATCACCTCCAACCGGTCATGA
>JANJGK010000005.1:13812193-13839693 GCA_039081455.1 Macrobrachium rosenbergii | reverse complement strand
TGCTTCCATTCCTTTGAAAGTAAATGGTGCATTATTTCGGAGGGTATTTAATGAATATACTGTAAACATTTCCTCAGTAAAGTGCTATAACAGTTGTAGAGGAAAGAGTAGTAATAGCGAAGAAAGACTAACAATTCAAGTGGGTCACAAAAACAATTGAATAAATTACCCCATGGTCTCGTTTAATTTAACAAGAAACAGTCCATATATAAAGCGGAGAGCGAAGACATAAATCACCGATTTACATAATACCGTTAAAAAGACTGTATCCGAAAAATTAATTTTGAATTAAAGTTATTGACTATATCTTACGTTTACTGCTTCTCTTACCTCCCTTCCTCAAAAGAAGACGTAAAAAAAAAAGTAGGGAAAAAGTGAAGACTCAGTCTTTTCTTCTTGTCAAAATATTTATGAGATAAGAATAACTTAACTGCTTAATTATCTTTTATTTATTTTAAAAGATAAAAAAAAACTGCTTAATTATCACCGATATATTCCTCAAACTAAATCAAATCATTTTCTTGACAATCTGCCTCTTCCTTGATAATATGAAGGGAAAGTGTTATTACTGTCTGAAGAGAAATAATTGAAAATAAAACGAGGGAAAGTGTCCAGGGTACGACAGTAAAACAGGATAACTATTAATCTGTTTCCTCTGTTACTTTCCTCTGTTACCTTCACCTATGTACATAATAGACGAAATTGTAATAGCCATCAAAGATTAATATTTTTAGATCTCAGTGGCAAATGACTAAACGAGGTGCCTCTAGAGAAATAAAACTAGAGCATTATTATGGCCACAATCATATATTGCCTGCTGAATGGCAGATTACCCTCACGTGCAGAAAACTGTCACTTTTTTCCTTCATAAACCTTCACAGAAAACTCTTCTTGCGCGCACTTATCTTCCTGGATAATAAGGTCCTTTCTTTCCTATATGCTGCATTTCCTAGGTTTTCCTCACCCATTTACTGCTAATACTTCCAAACTCACAAATTTTGACTAACCTTCCTCTAACCTTCCGCCATACTTTCTAAGTCTACGAGACAAAACAGTTTCAATGCACCTGCTTCACCTTATCACGTACGATATGCATTTCATCATACCCTTAGTTTAACTCGGCATTTCTCACCCTATTAATTCTTCTTATACTACATGCTCCACGCAAAAAAAAAAAAAAAAAATTATCTCAGTATCTTCTAAATTTCTACATTCCTAATTTTGCTTTCAAACACCCTTCAGATCTCATGCTGATTTCACCAATTTAGTGATTCACCTCCTCTCTTTTTCCACTATTATCATGAGCTTCCAGAAATAACTATTCTTATCCCCAGGTTCATACTTTCATTATCTATATTAGCACTCATTGTTTTGTCTTCCTGGTTGTCATTTTCTTTCATAACATTTCACCCGTTCAATTTACTTTAAACTTTTTCCTGCTATAGATTCTTTCAATCACTCACTAGACTGTTTCAACTCATCTGTTACCGAAAAATTAACATCTATTGACAGTCGGTCATGGCAACACTGGGATGTACTCGCCCTCGGACATAAGATGAGAGAAAAATGCTGGAAGAAGGACACGGGAGAGAATAATAAACAAATGCTCTCATGAAGCAGGGAAAGAAAAACGGACGAATGTAAAGAAAGACAGAGAGGGAGTGGAAGAGAAGAACAAACGAATGGAGAGAGAGAGAAAGAGAGAGAGATAATGGTAATCCCATTTTCTTCAAGCATCACATTATAGGACCTTTTTTGTTAACTATTGATAATTGACGAAATTCAGTACTTTCAGATAAAAATTATATTAACATTAAATAATGTTCCCTACCCTTTTATAAGTAAGTTCTTATCGAAAAGTGCTTAAGATTTTTAGTTAGGCTGAATTTTTCTTTGTCACTTAGTACCCTTCATTATTGTTGCCCGGTATGAGGTAAAATCGACACACCATAAAATAACAGACATCTCTAAATACGACTCCAACAATAGATTTTTTTTTTATTCCCCTTATTTGGATTTACATATACTTTTCGATGACAAGTTTTTGTTGCATCTAGTTATAGAGAAGAAGGAATGCATTCTTGTACGTAGGCTTATACTCATTTTATCTTACACCAGCCTTGCCCACTCATAGTGTTTATCACTGTCATGGAATGTCAGTAACATGGAGTGGCGATCTCCTTGCCTATCGTGTGACCTCGGGCGGCCATATTGAAATTCCCAGTCCAGTTTACGGTGCTATCCTGCACAGACAAAACACTGCGGCGGTCCATTTAATTATTATAAGATTGTCATTACAGGTAAGTTAATCATTCATACAATGTACTTCGAAATAATATTGTTTTGAGATCTGTTGTAGCGGTAGTAGGGAATATCTCATTCTAATTTGTGTAAATCTCAAATATTAAAAGTATTCTGTAAACAAACCGCCGACAGAAAAAGGCTAACAGTTATTTATTTCTATGCTAAGGCTTTGGAACGATACTTTGAGAGAATTGTTAAAGGGATATTACTATAAGAAAGTAATTTTGACTAATTTGGAATCAAAATTTTCCAAAGATAGGACAAAACGAGGAAAATAAGTGCCTAATCAACAGGCACAAGGCTGCGCTTGCATGGCCAAGGTTCTTCTCATTCTTGTTACAATCCTTGTAGGCGATTTATTTTTTCTCCTTGGCATAACGATTCGATAACTTTTACCATGCAGAAATCATATTCATTTATTCGAAATTAAGTTGTTATTAGAATAAGGTTTAAATGATATATCATCTTGCCAAATGAATAGTTCGAGGGCATAGGTCTAGCTTAAGCTACCAAACTACAATTTCTCGTTTATTACCATTCTATGAGATATATGGTTTAATGAAAACATGCATTAAGCCAAGATTTGTTACGCATTTAAAAAATTCAACTATTTTTTCACATCAAACAGGGTATTATAGTTGTTTTCTACGGCTTGTCAAGTCGTCCTGAAATGCTCTCACAATGACACATTTGAAAGACAAGACTTATTGACACAACCAGTACCCTACGGACTTACTAACTACCAAGCCTGTTGATAACGGACAAGATCGTCTTTACTTTATAATACGTGGCATATATATAAAATTAATGATGTGATGGCAAAAAATATATATATATTGCACTTATGCGCCACAATAATATGCTGAAAATATGATAAGACATTGACAGAGAACTGTAGCCTATCCACTGCTAAGAAGATATTAAACTGACTAGCACAAAATTTTGGGGAAAAATTTTTTTAAGTACGCTTTGCCCACATGCGAAATGTTATTCTGCTTTCTTCTGAAGGATAAGAAGCTATACAACCTACTATAATAAAGATTACTAATAAAAAAAATAAAAAATCTTATGACACACTAAGAGCCTATTTAGTATTCTTGGTTTCTGGGATTTTCAAGATGACTGCAAGGCTCTGCAGCGCCTTCCTGGTGAAAGAATGTAGTACAAGTATACAGATATTAACACCTACAGATATTACTGACTCTCTGTTTATGACATTGCCATATCTACCTCAAACCTACGTTGGTGAGTGGGTGGACAGGTGGAATGAAATACAGAACGCAGTATTTTTTTTTTATATAAATTGAAGGATGTTACCTAAACCCGACCCGGTTGTTGCCCCCATGGCCGAAATTTTTCAGCTACCTCGGTTACGACCCACCTAAGTCGACTGACTAACATAATATCATTCTCTATTAACGTCGGCAGAGGAACAATTGGTGTTTGAGAAAATTAAAATTAAATTGATGTTTGCCTATGGCTAGAAATCAGAGCTTACCTGGCACAGGGGACACGTCCTGAGGTTCATATCTAAGAGAACGAAACTTCATTTGCTCTTGACTGACTGTTGTTCCCCTCGCTTCTTAAATTTCATTTGTTGAACCACGTCTGTGTCAGTATCAAAATTGAGTAGAAAGTTAAAACTTCTTGAATATGATTTAAAAAATTAACAATCATTTTCCAATTTTAGCTTGAAATTTACATAAAAATTCCATACTGTATACCGAAAAATCAATTAGATAAACATGACTACTGATCGTAAATTTTAAAAGACCCGTAAGCTCCTTGTTTTTTTCATACGTCCGTTATTTTTGAGGTGCGAACCCATCGTACTCATAATATTATCTCTGGAGAGGTAATCCCCCATAATACCTTATATTTAAAGTAAATATATAACAATTTGTCTAGTACCAGTAAAAAAAAACAGTAATAATAGATAAAAACATAACCAACAGCAGAAAGGATGACAGTATTAAATGCAGTAAAGATCAGAATTATAATAATTATTAACTCTTTTTCACTGGAAATATGTGATCTTTTTATACCAACCAGCATTATTATACCTGTACATAATCTTTATGGCATTTATTCTTCCTTTGGGACTGACAGAAAAATCAATTCCTTTAAAGTACTGTGATTTACTTACGTTTCTCCGTGCTCCCAGAAATATCCTTTAAATTTAGATTTATTCACCTTTCCCATCTCGTAAATGTAGTTCTTTGTCTTAATCATCCTATCCAGATGGCATCTAAGGACAACAGATTTTACCCTTCTCGGAAAACTCCCTAGATTTTCTCTTATCTTCCCTCATGTGGTCAGTTTTGTGATTCTTAACTCTACATAAAAACTTTATTGAATAAAAGTTTGCTTACTGTATGAAATATAATTTCTTTCCGTAATATTTCTCGTAAACTGTTATATAGGTAACACGGGACTGTATGGTTTACTTTACGGCAATCTTAGTTTAGAGAGTAGAAAGAGTTAGCCATTTCACATTGGATCCAAAGCTTTGTAGAA
This sequence comes from Macrobrachium rosenbergii, assembly GCA_039081455.1. NCBI lineage: Eukaryota > Metazoa > Arthropoda > Malacostraca > Decapoda > Palaemonidae > Macrobrachium > Macrobrachium rosenbergii. The sequence continues at coordinate 13,834,872 of JANJGK010000005.1, read as the reverse complement.
TGAACCCTCAAGACATTTACTGAGACAAGCCATTGTTATTAAGTACTAGGTCCAGTTTTGCTTCTGGTACATTGATAAACAATTAAAACAGTTTATGCGAGTGAAGTTCACTGGAACACATGACCCTGTCATGGAAGTGAAGTCAGCCAGTAGAAATTATACTTTTATAATGTATTTGTATTTGAAATTAGGAAAACCTCTCTAGAATAATATTGAGGCATTCAGGGATATAACCTGAAGATTAACAGCCTTTTTACAAATAAAAAGTTTACCGTTATTGCATTTTCCTGGATTAATTACAATACGCCTTCTTCAAATGATTACTCTTAAGTGCAAAGCAACCATGGTCTACGCTCGGCCAACTAACTGTTGCTTCTCTCTGCTAGGAGACGATTCGTTTCTCAAAGGTATCAGAAGATTAACTTCTTGAAACCTGCGGTGAAACCTTCGTTATATCCACAGAGCGTCAATGCCATGGAGTGGCGATCTACCTGACGAGCGTGTGACCTCAGGCGGTCACATTGAAACTCCAAGTCCAGCATAATAGTACTATAGTGCATAGGAAAAGCACTGAGACATTGCTCTGAATCCTCAGAATTTAAAAAGTCTTGTGCGCTGTCGATGCCTTTATTTGAAGGGAATCGTTAACAGAAAGTTTGTTCACTGATCAGTTACCCTGGATGCAACAGATACGACACGAATGGAAATTTATCTAAGATGGGAATTTTGAATACATGCCTTTGTCTGGGAAGTGACTTTTATCCAGAACTGGTTTAACATATAATTTACCTCTGTCTGGAAAAAGTAATATATGGTATGTATGTGACACAGGTTGTTTTAAAATTTTACACACACATACACATAAAAATAGATGTATATACAATCTATATGTATATATATATATATATATATATATATATATATATATATATATATATATATATATATATATGCATGCACATACACACGCGCACACATATACAGTATATATATATATATATATATATATATATATATATATATATATATATATATATATATATATATATATATATATATATATATACACACATATATATAATCTATATAATATACATACATACACACACATATATATATATGTATATATCTATTTTTATGTATGTGTGTGTAAAATTTTAAAACAACCTGTGTACCATCAATACCATATATTACTTTTTCCAGACAGAGGTAAATTATACATTAAACCAGTTCTGGATAAAAGTCACTTCCCAGACAAAGGCATGTATTCAAAATTCTCCACCCCCAGCCACCCCTCGTCTCATTATCGTAAGAACTCGTGATTTTATTACATGTAAGTTAATCATTAACGTGCAATATAGTTTGGGATATTGTTCTGAGATCTGCTCTAGTGGCAGGAAAAATATTACCTTCTAACTTGTGTATATCTCAATTACTGCAAAATCATCTTGTGAACAAGCAATCGAGAGAAAAAACTGTCAATCTTTTCTTTCTGTTTAAACTCATACAGCTTTGGAACGATAAAGAGAACTGTTAAAGTGAGGCTACCATAAGAAAGTAATTTTGACTAAATTGGAATGAGATTGTTTTTAGAAGGACAAAACAATGAAATTACTGCCAAATCAATAGGGTATGCCTAGCGCTTGTAAGACCAAGAGTCTTCTCATTGTTTTGTACTATCCTTACGGGGAATTTTTTTCCCCTCCTTGGGATAGCGGTTCAATAACTTTTACCATGCAGAAATATTCATTTATTCGAAAGTAAGTTATTAGAATAAGGTTTAAATGACGACGTCTTGCCAAATGAATAGTTCTAGGGCACAGGTCTAGACTAAGCTAACAAACTGGCTTCTTGTTTATTACCAGTCTATGAGACATATGGTTGAATGAAAACATACATTAAGCCAAGATTGTTACGCATATAAAAAATACAACTATTCCACACCGAATGGTGTTATAAAAGTTGTTTTCTATTATTTGGTAAAGTCATTCTGAATTACTGTCATAAGTTTGAAAGACAAGACTTGTTGAAACAACCAGTACCCTACGGACCCACTGATTACTAAGCCTTTTTATTAACGGACAAGATCCTCTGTACTTTGTAAATATGTGGCACATAAGATTAATGATGTTGTGATTGCAAAATTGAAGTCGCCATCGCACTTATGCGCCACAATAATATACTGAAAATATAAGAAGACATTGACAGAGAAACCATATCTACTGCTAACAAGACATTAAACTGACTAGCACAAAATTTCAGTACGCTTTCCTACCTGGGAAATGTTATTCGGTTTTCTTCTGAAGGATAAAAAGCTATACAACCTTCTATCATAAAGAAAAAAAAAATCGTAAGACACATTAAGCGTCCATTTAGTATTCACGGTTTCAGGGGTTTTCAAGATAGCTGCAAGGCTCTGCAGCGCCGTCCTGGTGGAAGAACGTAGTACTTGTATACAAATATTAACACCTACTGATATTATTGACCTTCTCTTTATGATATTGTTATATCTACCTCAAACCTACGTTGGTGAATTGGTGGACAGGTAGAATGAATTACAGAATGGAGGAGGAAGATCAGGTAAGCATTACCCATATATAGGTCTATTAATAATTTTCCCCAGCTCTCCAGTTCCAATCAAGTTGTTAAAGGCCTCACGTGGTTGGTTAGGAATGGAAGGTTTGATCCAGTTAAACAAAGTGGGGTAAACTTTCAGAAAAGTGTTAGATATCTCCTAACAAATAAAGTGAAAAAAAAAAATGGTCTAAAACGAGGCGTTTTCTTACATCCGTTTTGTTTTATCTATTTTTTGTATTTTATTTTTATCTTTTTTTTTGTTTATCCAATGGCAATATTGAGTACACGTATAGGATTTTATCACAGAGCTGGACTCGAGTTACTAGAGTGCTTATTCCATATGTAGTCAAACTCAGAAATCATCGCTAGAATTTAGAATACTTGGAGATAGTTGCGGTTCACAGATCGGTTAGGCTATTTACTAAAATTCCTTTGTTTAGTGGTTGAATCTGGTGGAGCCGATTGGTAGCCTCGTATGGGTCTATAACTCCAATAATTGTATAAACCAAAATATTATATCTCTGCTTTACTTCCCCTTTATTTTATGCGACTATACATTTAAGCAATTATATTATGAGGTTTGTTTATGAATTTATGCAGTCGTATTGTAAATGAAGCCGTAGGCTATAGGCCTATGTGGTTAATTGCCTTCGTTTGCTAACATTCACTTTTAAATTATAACTTTAACGTTATGTCATTTTAATACATGTTTCTTAGCATATATGAAAGATACATACATATGATTTTTCGACATATATTTCCCGATTCAGTATTATTTTTCAATAAATACATTAAAAACTATATAGCTTTTATATTTCCCCTTCATTTAGCTCGAGAATAGCATAAAATTTACGTAGTCCTATAGCAAATTAATTTTAGATCACCTTAAACCAGAATATTGCTCTTACGATTAAACCCAAACATAAATTCAAGTACAAATTAAAGATTAGTTAATAAGTAAAAATAATCATTTGTGTTGTCTCCAAAACAATGGCTGTTCCATTAACCAGCGCACCTCCCCTTTTTTTGCATACAGTTGCACTCGTTTTTTTTTTTCTTCGTTTGTTTTACTACAAAGACAAGCATTTCAGTGACAGCAACTATGCAGAAAGAATAGAAATTTATATATTGCATCAAGATTTTTGTAATGATATGCTATATTTTGTACGCTTGTTAATGATTAAATTCGAAACAGATACAATACTGACGAATCCTGCAAGTTATGCAGTTACAATGGTGGGCGGGGCTTCTCCGCCAGGTTAGTGCGAGGAGACTATAGCTCTAGTCTAAAGAGCATCGTATAAAAACTCGGCTATAACTCCATGTTTCTTTAGCGTGCTAAGACTTCTTTTACTCTAGTGCATCTATAATCCATTCTTGTTTCTCATAAGCATTGTGTCGTCTGTAGCTTCCTAAGAAAATTATTATTATTAATGAAGACTTTCAACAATGCTGAAATGACAATAATTTGCGGAACACAAAATGGTTGTTGAGAAGAGTAACCATTGTTCAGCGGTCTTGTTGGACAACGTATCGCCCCCGCTTGTAAACAACAATATCCTGCCTGCAGAACCACGAAAGTGGCGAGAGTAGTATAGTAGTGTCTGGATTATGGTGTTCGTTAGCGTTTAATGGTGGCGGCGCGTAAATGGTACAAACGTTTCTGACTGATGGTTTAATAAATGACGAAATGTTTTTCCATCAACTGAGTTAGATGAAATAGAACACGAGTAATCATACACAAGAAGAATGTTCTTCGAAGTGAAAAGAGAGCATTAGAAATTACCACTTACGGGTGTGACAGGGTTCATAGTTAAAGGAGATCAAAATGACACTCCAGATAATTCTGGAGGAAGATGTGTATTCTACGAAGAGCGATTTGGCGTCTCTATTAAGTATGGCGAAATTGTAGAACGACCTGGCGAGCTCTATTCGCCAGACCGAACGCTTGCTGAGAAGTCGTTCCTTTTGATTATGATAGACAGTAAGTTCGTATTTCCTGACTGTTAGTCAAATGAAGTCCTCAGCCAACGGGAAGTCATTAAAAACCAGAAGTTATATAATAAGAATTAATGTGATTTTATGCAGAGAAGATTGGACAAAACAATTCATTGAATAATTTTTCAAGGTTAACAATAACCAAACTAGAGTTCATAAAAGTGGAATCACAATGAAAGTTTTCATACGAGTTACTGAACGCTTACTGTTGACACTTTCAAGGCTTGGACCTACATCCCGACTTAGTGGTAAGAAGTTTTCTTTGTATACCTGTATATATGTGAATATTGACTTTCCGAACTGAGAATGATCACTTAAGTACTCTGTTATTCACGCTTTGCTTCTTGAAGAAATGTTACACAATGTTCTTTGTAGAAATATATATCATTGTTGTCCGTACTACTCTTAATTTTAAAGTACACAAAGAGTTGAAGTTTGTGGACTATTATAGGCCTAATATGATTATTTCGTGAACTGGGTTCAATATGGTAAGAGTTTGTGAACAAGGCCTATTATGATGAGAGTTCGTGAACTGTGCCTAATATGATCAGATTTGTATTCGCTCATAAAACCTTTTGCTTCTATTACCGCAAACTGGAATATGCTTGTGTAATTAATTCCTATTGAAAACGAGACAGGTATCGTTTGGGAAATTTTGTAAATTTATTTTTTCAGTTCAGGAAGACAGCTGCTTAGGCTGTGCGCGGATCTCACGTTGTGACCACCATTCATATCTATCCTTAATGGAAATTTTCAGGTATGCGGTAATCTTAAAAAAAAAAATAAGGAATACTCTATTTTAGACATTTAGGGCTAGATTCCAGTAACTATTTTGTTTATATAAATATTACAAATGACATGATAAAAAAAAAGCCTATGTACCTTCCTGCATGCTACCACAAGTGCATTTTGCTGTGAACCCAGAACTGACTGTTAGATCCAGATACTTACCGCTATGAGACATGATGTAATTATGGGATTAATATAGTCGAGAAATGTCAAACCGTTATGACCTGTTGCAGTATTTGGGTAGAGAGGACGGTGTTGATTCTCTAGGAAAAAGAGAATCTCAAATCTGCTCCTGAAATTGCCGGTACGACGTATGCCTTTTTATCTATCAGCGTTTGGCTTTCCATTTATTTTCATTATATCTCTGTTATGTCTGTGTTCGGAATGTTTGTGGGCTTGGGTGAGAACGGTGTTCGGATTTGTTATTAGAATAAAATACAAACGTCGATCAAATATATAGTCAGTTTTATTTTTCAGAGAATCATAGTATTGGCTAATGTTTACTGTATTTAATGGAGCTTCCTTTAAAAACCATACAAACTTAGCATTTATTTGGTTAATGTTCATGTTCTGCATCTGAATATTATCAAGGATGGTCCCTTGTAATGTTAAATTGTGGTCAGAGAGGAATGATTATAAAATCTCGTCTTCATTTACACTAAAATGATTGGTTGTCGCCTTAAAATCGTTATATAATGGGGAAGTATTCTAATTAATAGGTTGGCACTAAATTGTAATGGGTTTTTAATAATTTTTATCATTTTTTTGTGTGATTTATAGTTCCCTCAACCCTGATATATGTAGGTTTTAAATATTATCTGTATTGAACCTAAATATGGAAAGAGACGTAAGCCAATAATATTTATCATATTTATTAGTCAACGGTTTGATTAGAAAAAGGGGGTGGCTGACTTATGAACTTCTTTCAAGATTTATGTAAAACACTGTAATATTATCCAGAATGTGCAGCGAGAGAGAGAGAGAGAGAGAGAGAGAGAGAGAGAGAGAGAGAGAGAGAGAGAGAGAGAGAGAGAGAGAGAGAGATGGGGGGGAGTACTATTTGCAATATTAATTGTGCTCAGCAAGAAGTGCTGATTTAAAAATACCCTTTTTGCTCATTTGTATATATATATATATATATATATATATATATATATATATATATATATATATATATATATATATATATATATATATATATATATATATATATATATATATATATATATATATTTAAGAATGTTGTCAGTACTGAGCGAGAAAACACATGAATTTTTTTTGTTTTTGTTTTTTATGGTAACACAATCTACCACCGTTTTCTCGCTCAATACTGACAACATTCTTAAAGTTTAGTCAGCATATGTACATTTTTTAGGAAAATAGGTTTCGCATTGATTATAGAATATTGGAAAATAATTTTGATTATATTTTTGAATTATTCTTCTATAATTGCTCTCGCAACTTATTTATAATATTTCGTTCTGCAAAAGAACATTAACTCCCCATTCCTTGAAGCTATGTAACGAAAAGCACTAGCTTTATATCGCCAATACGCATTAATTTGTTTCCGGTCTCCTAATTGCGACTTCCGTTTTATATAAAAATATATTCTATCTGAAATTATGTTTGGAAACACTGTGTATCTCCATTGGTTTATTTCAGTAAATTCCATTTATGTTATTTAATTTGTAGAACGAGTTATTTTTTTATTTCCGTCCAAGAAACAATCATCTCGAGGATTGCAAAGCGTGTGATGAAAAACATTCACAGTGTGAAGGCTGACTGGATAGAGGAAGTATTCTTATCTAGCGATGGCATACAATAGATAATTTTAATATATAATATATAATATATATATATATATATATATATATATATATATATATATATATATATATATATATATATATACAAATTAGTAATCAAAGTAAGTTTATGCAATCCTGATATTCTCTCACTTATACCATTCATAATAATAGTCGTATGCGACATGTGGACATGCGCGTTAGTTGTCCCTTTTTTCTATCCATAACCTGAATTGTACTGTTCGTTTATGACATGCGAGTTTGTTCGTCATTTCTTGCTTAATTTTGACTGTAGCGCTGGTGATTTGTCTAAACATGATGGCTTAAATCTCAGAGATATGTTGTAAATGAATGTTATTTTCTTACCGGAAGTCGTTATATTCCTAGACAAGCAACACTTGCAGTAAGAGTTACCTTTGTTTATTACCAAATTTGTTTTCCATTCGGTTGGTGACGTTTTGATTTTTAATTATTCTCACAAACTCAGTTTTCAGGTTATGGGTAATTTGCATGACAGAGTTTCTCGTTGTAGGAATTATACATTTAATAATTATTTTTTTTAGTTCCATTTTATTTTTCTTGTTTCTGAAATAATACTAATTGTATTACTGATATTCTAGATATATTCCATTAAAACTGCTTTTTTTGTAAAGCTAAAAGGGTTTCATCTTTTTTATCATAGCTTCGCCTTAATTAAAGCGTGTTGGTGCTCAAAGTTCTTTTTCCCATTCTCTCTCTCCCTCCCTCTCTCTCTCTCTCTCTCTCTCTCTCTCTCTCTCTCTCTCTCTCTCTCTCTCTCTCTCTCTCTCTCTCTCTCTCTCAGCAGTGTTATTTAAAAATATTTTTTTTAGCAATCTTAGACATTGCTCAGCTGACTTCAGCTTAGATCACTGGCCCTTATCAAAGTCTGTTGTTCATGTATTTTTCAAATAGTTGAGGCCTAGGGTTTCGCGTTTTCCAACTTTGTTACACATCATAAATATGACGGACAATCGCTTCTTTCAAACATTTCATTGTGCAAAACAATAACATAATTCTACTTCATCATCTCTTTTCAATCAAGCGGTGCACCGGATTTTTTCTGAGTTTTTCGTTAATTGTATTTATTTTTCTTTTTTCTTTTACTGCCATCAGTACTATTCCATAGTTTTTTTTTTTTTTATTAAACTATTGCAGAGAGAAGGGACGCGCGTATACTCATGCACAACTAAATGCGTGAAGTTGGTCTAGGAAGAAGAAATTTTGGTAGAACAAAATACAGAGGAAAGGGTTATAGAATATAAGATGCAAAATGCGGGCCACATGAACAGATCGTAGTCCTGGTTGTCGAAGTGGCTGGTGAATGGTACAGGGATTCCAAACCGAAGTTTAAGAAGTGAAAATAACCCGAGAGTTGATTGGGTTCGATTCGTGGATTTTAGTAAAGCTTGTACTAGGATTAGGCCTAACAGACTTAAGATTCCCGAAATGTAATTAGGTATGATGCAGGAGGTAATTTTTTTTAGTATCTAGATTTCAAGATTAAAGATAAGTTTGAGTCAGAAATAGTAGATAAGAGCATTGTTTGTCCGGTATAAAAGTGGGCTAAGACAACTGTGTCGTTTGTTATTCTCCTTTATGGAGCCATGAATGAAATTATGGGAAAGATGGTGGAGACATGACTCTCCTTTATATGAAGTCTTATTTTACCCCTAACCAGCCTCTCCCTCATCTGAGTGTTCAGACACACGCTGTGCTTCCATCATAAACAAAATAAGGAAACAAATTGCTCTCAAAAATCATTTACTACACTAACTCTGCATCTCATCTCTAGTTCATTTCATAAAGGTCTTTATGTTCTTGCAGTCACCTTGCTGCTGACGTAGGAATATTTAGAACTCGGTTTAGTATTTCGTGGGTGTGACCTCTGGTATTAGAGGTGTGATTTTATCTATTCACCTCCACATATTTCCCCGAGAACGATCCATATCTTTTAGTGATATATTCCGCTGAAAAATCATTCTAGAGCCTCATTTACATTTTGCATTTATCACAAAATTTAATTATCGGATTGTCTCCATGGCTAGTTTACTTGCCTTTCGAAAAAGTGAATTCAGATTCAACTACAACTTGCTGAGGTATCTTGCGGACAGATATATAGGCACTCAGCCCAATCCCCACAGCCCAAAACACAGAGAGAGAGAGAGAGAGAGAGAGAGAGAGAGAGAGAGAGAGAGAGAGAGAGAGAGAGAGAGAGAGAGAAAAGGCTCATATACGTGGGGATTTCACAACAGAAAACAATACAAGTTTTCCTTACTAATTACAATTCTGTCAGAAAGTGCACAGTTGTTTTAAGATCTTACACCCGGAAGTATGGTCCAATACGTTAAGACACACAAGCAATCTCTCCTCCCCACTCCCCTACCCCGTCTAGCCACCTAGTCACATCCGGTCAAGGGCGAGTTGCAAGGAGAAGGTTATATATATGATAATGCATCCCAACTCTCGGTTCTGTTCCCTGTCGCAAAGGACTCGACACTCGAATATCATAACAAATGGACTTTGAAATATCTCTCCTGAAACTCCAGCTCCCTTTGATATGGACGTTTGGCTGTGTTATGATTCTCTCTCTCTCTCTCTCTCTCTCTCTCTCTCTCTCTCTCTCTCTCTCTCTGTGTTTGTGTGTGCGTGCGCGCGCGCGCGCGCGTGTGTGTGTGTGTCGTCGTATCTCTAGTGGGATCTTGAAATTGGAATCGTAACTGATAATGCATTACATTACTTGAATTTATGCTTGCTTAGTTAAGCCTGTTTTTCACGTACAGAATTCGAACCTGACTAGGCAGGCTTATTTTCCGAGTGATATGAGATTAAATGACATTGAATCATAAAGAAATCCTGCGTTAATCTTTATATAAAAAAAAACATTCCTTATTTTTCAAGTGCACCTGAAGGCTATTACGAGTTTTTTAATTTGTTCTTTAATTTCCTTTGGATTCAATGCTTCCATTTCATTCACCGTGGCAGTTAAAATAAAAAAATGAGCAAGGAGCAACATTTTCTACAAATTTCTAGGGTCCAGTAGCTAGAACCTCAATATATTTTTGTCCGTAATCATCTTTGATTAAAATGGACAAAGACTTGATTATATGATTTCCTATTCTTAGGTTTTCTAGAGTTGGCAAATAACGGCCGGCAGCCTATGAGGTACTGTTGTGTGGATTGTTGCCTTGGGTTTTCACAATATGGCTCCTATTGTCACCCTCCTGGAAACGGCACAGTACAAAGTGGTAGATCATGTTTAGGCATCTCAAGAAAGTCATGCATCGTGAAACTCAAAGTATTCAACATTAGGAGGCTCGCTGTTTTTCTCTTCGAGAAAGTGATATGGTTGGTATTTTTCCTCAGCAGACCACGTAAGACACCTTGAGAGAGTCCTTGCAGCGGGAAGCCCGGGCTGTTCCACATTAAGGGGTTAGCCGTTTTTCCTTTAGATAAATAAGTTTTTTTTTTTAAATGGAGTATATTTCATAATTTCAAATATTATTACAAATAACATTAATTTAATATGCACAAATTTTCATAAAAATTCAACAATATAACATAAATAGGAAAAATTTGGAATGGAAGTGCAGTAATTTCATGAATTCAAATATTATTCACGTATTTACTTGTGAAATGTGTTTCAAGTTCATTTGCATTTGATAATACCCATTTTGTGTACTTTATTTTACATTTTAATATTGAAATGATTTGACTTGGTAACACCTCTTTTCTACTATACCATATACAATTTACATACTCAATAATAAGTAGCCTATACTTAACGTATTTTTCTTCTTTTCTTTATAATCGAAATCCAACATCAATACTTTTATTGGATACTGAACTTTTATATCACATACCTCTTCAATCAAATTCTGGAACCACTTCCAAATTTTTTTAACATATTTACAAAAATAAACAACATGTAGATGATTTTCATTTTCAGTACATTTATTGCAGAAATTATTAGCAGCAATATTTAATATCTTTAGTCTTTCCTTAGTAGCCAAGGATTCATACAAAAATCTATACATAATACTTCTTTGATAGGAGTCAACAAATTTGCACGAAAGGTTACTCCATATATTACCCTAATTATGCAAAGGGTACCTCTCAATTACAATGGGCTTATGGGTTGGCATCAAATACTGATAAATATTCTTACTTTTGACATGTGGAAATTTAGGCATTCTCAATAATTTCCTTACATTACCAATAATTATATTATAAAAGGGAGTAGCAACATAAGACACATTAGGGCAATCCTCTACAACCCACAACAAATTTATTCTAATACACGTGTAATATTATAAGGCTAACTCTCGTCCATAACTATCACATAACATAATATTCAAGAACGTACTTGTTAAAATAGCTGCTGCTTTATAAAACACATTAATAACCCCAATACCACCTTCTGTTTTTGGCAGATACAAGGAATCCCTCTTAATTGGTTGATAAGTTCCACACAACAAATACCGGAAAATAGATTGTTCTATAATTTTTGCTTTCTCTTTCCCTAATGGAAATACATGACACATGTACCAGACTTTACTTAAGAGAATTTACAAGAATACCTTTTGATATAGAGACAAGTATCGAGTCGAAAGCATATTTATTTTTATCTTAACTTTATTGATTAAAGCATCCCAGTTTTCATCTACCATTTCATTATAATCATTGGTTATCAATATGCCTAATACCCAACACTTATTTTTCTGTTGTATCCAATCAAGTGGCCATACATTTTTGTCCTTCCAATTACCTAAACCCATGACACAAGTCTTATCTCTAGTTCTGCACCAGTAGCTAGCTCAAATTGCTTTATAATACTAAATACTACTTTAATACTTCTTTTTGTACTAACAAAAACTGAGCTGTCATCAGCAAAACCAACAACAGAACACTGGAACCCATTTGGGAGTTTTGGTGAGGTTGATATTTTTCTTAGGACTTAAGCAGTATATGTGGTAAGATAAGATTTCCTGAGGAGCTTATTATTGGCCCTAGTGCTTTATTTAGATGTGGACACGGTAGTAGTTTTTTTTTTATTTTCCTGCCTGGAAGAGTTACATCATTGCACCATCTATCAATGTTTTTGTTTTTTAGATTACTTTATTCCCCTTTTTAATAGAATGCCCGATACTGATCTATATTTGGGTGGCTTGCCATAAGGAAGAATAAAAGATTGCCTCTCCAATATAAGCACCGATGATCTATCATTCATAGCGCTTAGGGCATTGGGACAGTTCCTGCAGCTGATCAGTCAGATTGCTTGGGTAGCCTTTGTTGACATTCATATCTGTTGTCGCGCTGGTTTCTGTCTAGTTATTAATTAAGACTTATACATCAAAGTGCAGCTCACATCACGGAAGAAAGGCTACAAGAAGCTTTAAAACGCGAGTGGGCAGAGTAATTAATTTTTTCTTATGTAACTCAAGGTGAGGTTTAATTAATTTGTTTCAGCTTTCAGTCTCAACAGTGGTTTAATCTTTATGTACCTTTTATTGTTGAAAATATCGGTCTTGTCGAATACGCGCGTGGCGTTTTTCTCCCTGCGAAAATACGCATGTCACCATTATTACTTCAGCAATTATTATTATTATTATTATTATTATTATTATTATTATTATTATTATTATTATTATTATTATTATTATTATTAATATTTAAACTCTCTCTCTCTCTCTCTCTCTCTCTCTCTCTCTCTCTCTCTCTCTCTAAGAACATTTACCTGAAGTGATGATGCGCTAAAATTCCCAAACATGGTGCTGTTTCAGCTGACTAAATATCTCAACCCGTAGCATGCCACAGTATTTGCCAGTCTTCATTGCCTGATCTCAGAATTTAACCGTGTGAAAGCCTCACTTGCGTCTCATCAAATACTGTTTATAAGAAGCAAAGCAATTTACTGTACAAATTAAACAGCTTCACGCTGAGGTGCCCTAATATTTCATTAGTATGCCCGCTGCCGTAGAGTTTATTCATGAAACGGGAGAAACGTGTATACTTTTCATTAAATGGAATAGTATATGTGTTCTTTCGTGAATTGGCGCATTTAGGCGTTTTTCTGAACTGTTTTAACTATCCTCCCGTGAAACTGAACTGGAAATCAACTTTGAATGATAGAAAGAGAAGTCCCCTAGTATTGAATATAAAGATTTCCTTGTATCACGAGGAATTTGATAATGTCAACAGGAAACAGAAAGAGAAGTCCCCTAGTATTGAATATAAAGATTTCCTTATATCACGAGGAATTTGATAATGTCAACAGGAAACGGGCTTCTCAATTCCTGTTCCGTAAGAATGAATTTATAAGCATCTCGTCAAGGGATGAAGCGTTTGCTCTTTATGGGACCATCTGTCAACCTTTATTATCTCGCTCTCAAAAAAGGGATATTTAAATCGCTGTTGACGGAGTCATATGTCTTCCACTGATAAAAAGAAATTTCACCTAAAAGTTTTTGAGGAATTTGTTTGACACTTCCTTATCAAGCTTTGGTTCTTTGATTACGGTTCGCGAACTTATCGTATATTTATGTTTCCCTCTTTATAATGACAGTTATTTGACGTGAAACTGCATAAAAATGTATTCATGAGCCTAGCCCTTTCACGGAAGACAAATATAGCAGTTAAAAGATTCCTTATGGTTGGTATACAACCTCTTAACGAAATATATGTAGAGTAAATAAGGTTTAGAAAGCTGAAAACTGCCTGTTTGGGTACATGTTAAAGCACTGGTCAAAAAAGGGACGACTGGTTTATTATCTCTCTCTCTCTCTCTCTCTCTCTCTCTCTCTCCCTCTCTCTCTCTCTCTCTCTCTCTCTCTCTCTCTCTCTCTCTCTCTCTCTCTCTCTCTTTCTCTCTAGATTAAAGTAAATTATAACCTATGATTGCTTGAAATTTCATAATAATAATATCTTTACATATCTGAAAATAGACAAATACAGATAAAGCAATACAGAACTAGGACTTCTGCCAGTAAGGAAAATGAACGAATTCTGCGATTCATAATTTAGAAAAACAAACAGTGCAAAATCTGTGACCTCGGTTATGAATATATTAGTTATTTCATAAATATAAACTTCAGGATATATCGAAACTCTCATTTCGGTATCGGTTAATTTAATGCATGGCTGCTTTTGTCCATGAAACTTATTTATTACTTTTTTGTGGTGCCGCGAGAGCTGATAGTTCAACCAAATTATTAGGCATTTCATTTGGTTTTATTTGTATTAATAGCAGAGTCGTAAAATATCCGAATAATAAGAATAAATCCCTCTAGAGGAAAGGGCATATGTGTGTAGTAATGTAATGACAGTTAGGATTGTGACATTATTGTGAAGGATAAACACAATCTCATTGATATAATTCGTTAATGTGATTTATAAAAATGGAAGTGGAAAATAGCGTTGTAAAGAAATGATGAGTGAATAAATATCAAAAGCTTTGTATTGCAGCTGTGAAGGTAAAAGGTATTTGTGAAGAATCTGGAAAGCAAGAAAAATTTGGTGTTCATGAAACAATGCGATAACGAAGCCTAACCAGGGCGAGACCGATATACTGATAGTGTAGTCTCCTTACGGTGAGTGTATGATTACATGCCTGTATCTGATGACGAATTTGATGACGTTGACACCTGCTTAACGAGTTACATAATGAAAATGGAGTTTAAGACGATGTAAACTCTTTCTGGGTGTGTTACCCCACCTAGAGCACGGTAATTTAACTTTCGGGATGCCATTTAAGTGTTGACACTTAGAATTGTTTATTATTAATCTCTTAATAAGATAGTCATTGACATTTTATTACCATGGTCAAGTGATTTCTGTATCGTTTACATGCAAACTTTGGTTTTTTATCTAGCCTTTTGTAATGGTTAAATCAAAACAACATTCGACAACCAGTTTGCGTGAAGTTTGCCTGAAACAGCGAGAGAATAGACATTCTCCTGTATATCGTTGTGTTAAACTAAAAATGTAAAGGTACTTTTCTTTCAAAGATCTCCCAAACACCTGGAACTTCTTAATATATATTTAGGGGTGGTGATGGGATGCGAAACCACGCCTCCCTTTCCCATTTACCAGCTCTAAGCAATTGCAGCTGTCAAATTTCAATTAATTCAAAACTT
Organism: Macrobrachium rosenbergii; assembly: GCA_039081455.1. Classification (NCBI taxonomy): domain Eukaryota; kingdom Metazoa; phylum Arthropoda; class Malacostraca; order Decapoda; family Palaemonidae; genus Macrobrachium; species Macrobrachium rosenbergii. The sequence continues at coordinate 13,819,550 of JANJGK010000005.1, read as the reverse complement.
CTCGATGCAGTGGTTTTTTGTGTACGTTTCCAACTGAGAACCTGTATCAGATTTGGAAAGGAAATGAAACTACTCTTCCTTACGTACCAGGACTCAAAACTTGGTTGGCTGGAAAAGTTGTTCAGCGCCATGTCGCTCCTGCCTCCTTGAATGATAGGACATTATTCCAGCTTATACGAGCGTTTTGATTAGTCTTAATTCAAACACATTTTATTGTAAGCATAGTGTGATTTCCTTCATACAGTTAGCGGATAATTATTTTGTATCTTCATAAACTAGAAATCATCTTAATTTCCTATAGGGTAAATAGGTCAAAGTAACGAAGTAATAGGTTAGGGTAAAACAGATTAAACACTTGAGGTGATTATGATCTGTGACTCATTTCAGGGTTATGTAAGCGATTCTGTTATCTAATTGCTCTAAGTCTATTTTAAATTGGGTTTTCATTACTTCTTCGTTAGGAGTAACGATGACCCGTCCAGAGGTACCAATAGTTTATATTTTAATTTTTACCACATGACAAGTACTTGTTTAAAAACTTTTTTCTTCAGAAGTTGCATACCAGTATATAATTAAAAAAAAAGCATAAAATGAGAAGTAAAGAAAAATTAGATTTGATCGAAGTCTTGTCATACGCTCTCCGACAAATTTGGAAGGGGGTGTCGTTTTCACCTTTGGTTATGTGTTGCTGTCAATTTTTTACCAAAATACCTGGCAAACGAATAGCCTGATTTCGATGTAACCAAGCGAAGACCTTTATTTGGTAACCCATTGTACGAGCTAAGGCATTGTGCTGTTTGACAGAGACGTTCTTTCTAACGATTTCTTTTGATTCACGAATGTCGATTTGTGATATATAATATCGTATACAAGTTAAGTATATCTTAATTTAACCAGGCAGTACAGCTCATCCTTATATGAAGATATTCCTTTACTTCTATATCCAAACATTTGCTCAGATACTAGATCGGTTCATATTATTAGACAAAATGATTGAAGTTGCAAGTATAATTTCGCTCATACCGGATTGGCCCTTATTACTTGAGAGTTATATTCATAATTATTTACATCTGACCTCTTTCCTTGGTTCCAAACTCTCCCTAAACGACAATGTTTTAATTTAGTCATATGGGTGTGACGGGCTTCGTCCGGAATGTGCGCACCTAGCAATGAAATACTTGATTATAGTTTTCCGTACTCCAGAATTAAATTCCATGTAATGTAGGCCGGTAAGTTGATGTTATATGAGAGAATCATTGATAATTTTCTTCATATTTATATAAAATTTTCCTCTGTAAAGATTGGGCACTAACCAGTAACTGGCTGTTTAATTGGCGTTGTAAAGAAGGCCCTTTGCCGGCGCTTGTTTACTCGTCCGCTGCGTCCAGCGAAATAAGCAAGTAGTTATCGAGAAATAGAGTGTAGTGGCGTTACACCGTGTTCCTCGTGTATGTCCGGTTGCAAATTAAGCATTAATAGACGGTCGATGGCAAAAATTCGTAAAAAAAAATGTGTTACTATGACACCTAATTCTTAGAATCTACAAAAAATTTGGATGTGAAAAACCGTTAAGTTTTCATAACGGTTCTTGTTAGTTCATCTTAACAGAACATTAAGTTGTATGCAAAAGTGTTCCACGTATGATTGAAAAATATGTGATAAGTCAAAAAAGGAAGGAAAGAAAAGAAACACTGTACAAGTATGATTGACCTAATACTTATAGGCGAGGAAAATCTGGATGCTACTGTTAACTCCTAAGTAAAATTAACGGAAGATTGTGCAAACTCCTTTGTTGTATGGATTTAACCAGATTTGAGATTTTATGTATATTTTGAAAGTAAATGAAATAATAAAAGTGTTTTCATCAAGAAATTCAGCTGGTCTGGTCTCGGAATCCATTTTTTGATTACAAAGAACTGCTATCCTTTATTATATCAGTTTGTCATCTTATTTTTTTTTATGTAGATTTCAAAAGTTTTGGAAGGAAAATTAAAATTACCGGTGGGGACTTCTCATACATATCCAGAAAAATATTAATCGCATGATGATGATATGTCTGGTATGCCAAGACTGGAGGTTACATTGTTTTTCAACGTTAAGAGATTTTATCGGAAAGTGTTTGCTCCAGTTTGTCAAATCAGAAGAATATTGAATGGTGTTATTCGAGTTATGTGTTTTCGCACATTAGGATAAATTCATCAACCATAAACGGAAGATCAGTGTCGATTAAGGATAAATAAGGCTGTTTATGGTATTTTCGTGAACATTTTCTGGGCAGGTATACATCTGCTAACCTTTTCTCGAACATTTCAAGACATTCATTGAGAAGAGTCTTTCAAAATATGAAAATCATTGTTTTGTAACTTGCACTTATTCAAACAAGGCAGGTTGAATCAGGTGGCAGTTTTCTGTGCAGTCGTTTGAGTGGCCATTTCTCAAACATTTCAAGGATGCTATAGTCAAAATTAATGGCATGGCCTCAAGTAACTTATCACGGATATCCACCAAATGTTACTTTCTCAAGTATGGATTGGCACATAGTATTTATCGAGTAGTGCCTCCGCAATCATGTGACGAGATGCTTTTGATGACAAGGAAGTTATTCAACAAATGGATCCCCTTACGAAGTTTCAAGACAAATAGCAGCTACGACCGAACTAAAATGTAAGTAACAGTACTTTGCTTCACATGACTACATCGTAATAATTTAAGGATTTCATTCTCTCTTTTTTTTACAATGTATATAACTTTTTTTTTTATTAACAAGGATAATTTGTCAGTGCACACTTTCGTTAATTTCGGTCCAAAAGTAAACAGCTGTATTCGGTGGCCTTATATGCGGTGCTTCTCGCATGTCCTCACTGTATCCTTTTTCATTATGTTTTAGGTGGCGGTAAATTCATTATAGGTCATGTTTGTTAAATGTTATTCGTGCCTTCTCGTCTTGCAAACTGATCAACGACATAGGGGATACTGTTCGTTTTACAAATGTCAATGCGAACTTAGCAGCCAAAAAAGCGGAGTACTTCGTATCAAGCGTTACTACGCATGCTTATATAGCCAAACAGTTATTTGATTAGGTAAGCTGCATTCTTGTAGACAAACCATATTGATAACGTGATCATTTGCAAAGACAGTTGTATATATCCAAATGGGTTTATCTTCACGTATACTTTTCCATTAATGGTATGACATGGAATCCTTCATGTTATTTCCCCTTTTATGTGCATCACTTTTATAAAAGCTTTATGGCAAATATGTAATACACATCACTTCCACATCACCTAGAATATGTGAAGGGAAAAAGCCATCATCATGAGTCATAAAATCATCGCTTAATGCTGAAGCAACAATGAATACCTGTGTATTAATTTATTAGGCAGTAAAGGCGCTCTCCTTGCTAGCTAATGCATATTCAAAATGTAAAGGCTGAAGGTCTGAGTACAAATTACGTCGACTTCCCTGTTCAATATTTTTTTTTATTTAATATTCAATATTTATAGAATGTTACCAAGGAAATGTTGTCTAATCAAACATTGTGGATTTTACCAATTTTTTCTTCTGGTTGGTTTCACCCTCGTTATTTATAATAGGCAATTTAAATTTTGGCTGTTATAGCAGGATGCCATAATCACGGGTTGGAACATACTTCTTTTATCAGCGATTATCTCCATTTGCCGTAGGATAATCAAAATGTCTTAAGTGGAGATGTTTTGTGATATTTCGATCTACATTACCATTATCCAGGTTTTTTAGTTTTCAACTCTTAATTACTAATTTGTGCATGAAGCTGGCTTGTGCTGTTGGGTTTGAATGAAAATCAGAATTAACCAAATAACTTTTCTTTACGAAAATATCCAACGCTAGCAATCATAGGTGTTTTCTGTAAGACTGTCGTGTTGGTATAACAGAATAAATATTATTTCCACCTCGTTTTTGCTGGACTAAAGCCACTGAAGGATTTATGCATTACTCGTAGGAAATTGTTGGTATATAATATGTTCATGTTTTGTCTCCTCTTATGGGTTTCATAAGGATTGAATTCTGATAAATACTAACATAGAAAGTGTGAAAGTAAGCTGCGAGTTCTAGATCAGCATCTGATCTTTCTTTGACAGGAGGATTTTATATTAATAGTTAAGTTCGATGATACATTTGTGCTTATAATTATAGATGATGATATTACTGATAAGCAAGCTGAAAGTTTTGGGCGCACTGTTAACACGTTTTTCATTCGTTGTATTTAATTATTATTGATTAAACTAAATTCGCGACATGTAATAGGAGAGAAAGGGCATTATCAAATAATCTTACTACCAACATCCATTACCCAGTCCAACTACGGCCACGCATATTTTTTTCATCGTATGAGGCACCGCATTGGGAATTTCCATTAATCCGCAAGTTCTCTTGTGATGCATTATGTATTATGACTGTCAGATTCAATTAAAAGCGTTCCTCTGGCTCTAAACCAATTACGAGACTGTTTTTACATACGTAGCACTATAATTTTCTCGCTCCTGAATTTTTTTACGTGTTAATTATTTGTCACTGCTCAAGCATTTGGGCACCAATATATCACCATTCCTGAGGTTTCAAAGCGGGTTATTTGCCTTCATGCGCGTGTAGGCCTATGTATGTGTGTGTGTGTGTGTGTGTGTGTATGGGAGGAGGTGATGGGACCATTATCTTGCTTCTGGTGTCTTGCTTTATAGTTTTAATTAGCTGGCGTCGAGAATAGTACATTGTCCATGCTTATGCATCGTCCCGGTAGAGGGGTAGAGCCATCAGTGCTCCTGAAATGATACACGGTAGTCATTTGTAAGGGTGTTTGCAGCGTCGCTTCTGCCCCTCCTGCGTCCACATTGTAGCCTTTTACTTACTTTCATTCCCACTTCCTGTCTTCAGCCTTGCAACTTTGGTTTTCTCCCAGTTCCACCTAAATTTTAGACCCTTTTGCTTCATGTCCTTATTTTCTGGATCTTTATATCTAGTCGTCCAACCACCCCAATTTTCTCTTTGCACTGTCGTCAGCGCTGAACGGCCGACAGTGCTGCAGTGCTTGGCTTAACAGCCTAACTTTCATAAATGGATCAAAAGCGACCTAATACTTAGAATTTTAGTAAAACTTCTTCCAGTCTTCGGCCTGTATGGAACTCAAGGTTTCACTTCTTTCCAAAGTCGTCATTATTTGTACCTTATTAATGTCCTTTTGGTATATAGCGCATGGGCCTTAATCGCTCGTGGATTATTTAACTATTGTCTTCCAGTTACTGTATATACTGTTACTGATGCGAAGGATTTTTTATGCAATTTAATAAATCGGATTATTAATGGTCTCAAGTTAGCGAGTAAAAAAATAATCACCAGAAAAGAAGTGCTTTACAAATATAACATTTGACTTTTCATTAATGTTAAAGAAGGCGATAGTAACCTAAATTAATTTCCTTGCATTGTGTTATTCTTTTCATTGAGGGGGGAATAGTTTTAAGGAAGGTCTTTTCTTATTTTTTTTTCTGTTCTGAAGGCAGTTCACCACACAGTACAGCTCTAGATAAAAAAGAAAAATTATGCTGTTTGGGATTGTCTTTGGATACAAAAGGTCTCATACATTTGTACCGTAAGCAGAAAATATTTTAAAATATTTGATCATGGGTGATATTTGATTAGTTTAAGGTTTGGGAGTTGATTTATTCATATAGTGTTGGTAAACTAAGGAAATTTACCAAATATCTAATTTCTTTCTTATAAAATATATAAATGCAATAGAGCATATACAATGAAAAATTCGTCGTTAATAATAATCTCCAAATCACTGTATACATGCAAAATGCCATGCCATCCCATAACTTGCATTTTAAAACGCCTTGAGGGTGTTCAGGCTATTGTTTAAATCTGTCAGTATGTTAATATGGAAACGCTTCTTTTTAGAATTTAGTCATTCCATTTAATCAAGAAAAAGTTTTGCCGACAACAGAATCACCAAAAAATAACTCAAGCTCCCCCCCTCCTTTTTTTTTTTTTTAGAAGGAGCGGCCAACAATAAATACTGTAACCCATGCTCCCTTGGAGGAATAACTCCAAGCATGCTCCCTCCCAAGGCCTCCCCCGCCTTTTTTTTAGAAGGATGGGGCCAAACACTGGATTGTTTTGTCTGTTGCAGAGGTGAATGAAAAATAAAAGAAAAAAGTTTCCTTATGTCAGATATCGACACAATGACGCCTCAAAAACCGGAGAGGAGTTATGTAATATAAATTTGCATGATTCAGGATCGTAAATGACTGTAATATCCAATGCACTGAGTTAATGTTATTTTCATCAGATTTTTAATGATTTTTCCATTTATCTATTCAACTATCTATCTTTATATACATATTTTATACAAACATATATATACCTATATATATGTATACATGTGCATATATATGTATATATACATACATATATATATACAAATATACATATACTTATATATATGTATATATGTATGTATGTATATGTATATTATATATATACACATATATATACATATATAAAATAAACCAGACCAGAGATTTTTACTCGTGGTTTGATTAACTCTGAATATTTTAATTATAAGCTTCGGTTCGGTTCAGAGTTGTTCGGATGTTATCGCCTGATGACATCAGCTTAATAACGTTATTTCAGAGCACGTTCCATTTTCAGATAAAATCCCCCAAATAAAACTGAACTCGGAAACTAATAAAGGTGGGCGTGTGTGGTGGTAGCGGTGGTGGTGGTTTGGGGCTGGTCTTTGCCTGACGGACTCCAGTTCTGTGTCAGTGTATCTTTTTGTCATTCTTATGATGTACATTTCTCTGTCGTCAAGAGTTTTAGTTTGATGCAGACTTCTCGAAACAACGAGGTATTATTCGAGTAGTTTCCATATTATTTATTATTTCTCAAATTTTCGCAAAGAGCAATGTATGGTAGGCCGTGATTTTATGACAGGCAGGGTGACATTTCACAAGTGCATGACTTACGTATAAAATAATTTTTCTGAGTAACCCTCGTAGTTTGCTAAAAGGCCGAAGTTCATTGTAATTTTAAATGAACCTTATGTTTTATATATATGCCAACCTGTTGGAAATATTATAAATAGAAAATGGAAACTAAAATGCTCTTTGGCTTAAACACATGAAAAATACAGTAGTGCGACTTAGCTTTCGTATGAAAATAACGAACGATATTTTCTCTTTGCGCAACAGCCCATGAAATTAGTCTTTCGAATTTTGACAATTTATGCGTTAACTGAAACTTACAGAATCAGTTATTCTGTGCGGCGTTGCAGGAAACGGTAGCGCAAAGTAAAGAAGTAATGGCATAGAACTTTTCCGTG
>JANJGK010000005.1:13804693-13807193 GCA_039081455.1 Macrobrachium rosenbergii | reverse complement strand
ACCTTGTTGGCTATGGCAACACTTTTTTTTTTTTTTTTTTGCTTGTGTTTGACATGATTATTTGTGACTCTGCCTCTGCAGTCAGTAGGACGATTTTTTTTCAGTGGCCCTCTCAGTGATGAGTTTAGGGTATAGCAGTTTAGGAAAGTGTTAGCGAACGATGTTGCATATCGAGGCCGTGAAGCTGTGGGGAAAAAGGCTTTAGGAAAAGTTTGCATGTCACCCCTCTTGTTGATTGCTGTCGTATCTGCTTAAAAAGTATATTTATGAGATTACTGTATGTGCGTGTGTGTGTATGTATGTCTGTGTGTATAAACATGTTTTGTTCGCACATTATTTTTTCTTTCGATCTCTCTCTCTCTCTCTCTCTCTCTCTCTCTCTCCCCCGTTCATTCTCCCCTCCCTCTCAAACTCTGTATACTCCTCTCAGCTTTGTCCAATATGCATCTCATTATTCATTTCATTGTTCAAGTTTGGTCGCTTGATAAACCAGGATCTGTTTTTCTCGCAATGATTGGTATTCTTAGTTAGTTTTTACAGGGTTCTTGTAAAACCTTATAGATGGTGTCTGGAATCGATCTTGATAAAGTGGGTAATTTAATTATTTTTTTTTTATCTATTAAGGGATGTTCCTTGAGACCCAGGACAAGATAGGGAAGGAAAGAGTGGAGGGGAAGGCAGATTAATCTCCGTAAATTAGGACTAACAAGGATGGAAAGTCTGTCGATTATTTTCAGGCCGGAGTAAGACAAATGACTAGAACAAAAAGAAATGAGACCTTTGTTCCATTTGTTTTTGTTATTTCTCTACCTTCCTGTAAGGTTCCAGGATATTTTTTTATCACTCATGTGATGGCTGTATTTATTCAGTGCATTTTAAGTACGTCCGATATCCTACAGACACACGCATACACACACATATACCCATGAGACTACTGAAAATGTCGGGTCTTATTGCACCACATATAAAGTACTACATTAACAAGCAACCTCAGTCCCTTCAGCCTTTGTTCCTGTATCGCGTTCACCAAGCTTACTACACCTCCATAAGAGACAGTTGAATAAAAAATCACTTCGTACATTACCACCTTAAGACATGGGTTCCCAACCTGGTGCTTGCGAACACCTCAGTGCTCTCTTGTGGTCTGGCAGTGCTTTTTCGAAGTTGTTAAAATCGTGCTTGCGAGCATCAACTCTTCGTAGGCCTAAATGCCGAATTTAAATACCCTTCCGCCTTTATCGTTATATATATATATATATATATATATATTATATATATATATATATTATATATATATATATATATATATAATATATATATATATATATATAATATATATAATATATATATATATATATATATAATATATATATATATATATATATATAATATATATATATATATATATATATATAATGGTATTGGTATAGTATCATTGAAAATGTTTCTTGAAGAAATGGAAAGTCCTCATAATGAACTGATTATGCATACCGATGTTCGCTGGCTGAGCAAAGGAAAAGTTCTTTCCCGAGTGTGTGGGAGGTGTTTAACGATGTTAAGGCCTTTCTTTCACAACATGATTAACGTCATGAGAAATATAATTGATAATAAGCAAACGTATGTTTTAGTTTGTTATTGAACAATGAAACTTATTTAGATTTTTAGATATCAATGTAATCTGAATTAAGAGGTAAACATATTACCTGTGAAGCTTTGTGTGCCGCCCACATGATTGTTAATGAAGTGTCTGTGGATAAAAGAAAAAAAAAGGGGATAGTACCCGTCAAAATGAGGAGAGAAGAAAAGTAAACAAGAGAAGGAAACACAATCGCGCTAAGGCCAGGGAAAAGGAAAATAAATTTGGAAAAATCTTTATTTAACAGTGAAATAAAAATTTTTAAACTCGAGGGCGAATAAAAACAAAAATCTAAACAGACAGTGTCATGCTTTCCAGTTTAAAGAACACAACGTAAACTAGGTATTTCGCACCGTAACTTCTGTGATCAGTTTTTAACCTCATCTCCTCTTTCCGGGATTGTCAGGGAATAGCTCGAAGGGATGCTGGACAATGTTTTCTCTGGAAAGGGACGAAAGTAGAGAAAATTGAGCAACGTCGGAGGATGGGAGAAGACCCTTGCGCGTAGGCAGGAATAGTGTGGGGAAAAAAGCTTCTTACATTTAATTTACTTCTCTCTATTTTTCCTCAGTTTTTTTAATATGCAGCATATTAAAAAATGGAATGGAAAGAAAAAATAAAAACAAATTAACATTTTTTCCCATAATAATTACAAATATCATGACCAGTATTGCTGTAATCACTTCCAAGTTTTATAACTTCAGTGATTATTTAGATTTATATCTTTCCCTATCATGTTTTTTTTTTATTATTATTGTTGCTGCTGTTGTTCTTTACTTGAAAAATACATTGGTGGAGGCCGGTACTTGATATCCCAGAGAACAGGACAATTCACTTCAGTGAGACTAGAGTGCATAGGAAAAT
>JANJGK010000005.1:13789584-13804593 GCA_039081455.1 Macrobrachium rosenbergii | reverse complement strand
GGTTCGATGATCTACAGATGAGCCTTGTGTGTAGGTATATATAAGCAGGTAATGTTGTAGGTGGTTTGCTGCAGAAAGGTTTCATCCATGATTCATCATTTAAAATTTAAAGTTTGAAAGTAGAAGTGACAGATGTGGTTTGTTTCCGACACCTAACTCCTGTTAGGGAAAATGGGTTAATTATATATATATTTATATATATATATATATATATATATATATATATATATATATATATATATATATATATATATATATATATATATATATATATATATATATATATATATAAGGGCCGGAGATGAGGCTCGAAGTATACATCACGAAGGAAGCAATAGGGAAAGGGATCCTCATCATCTACAGTTTATTTTCAATGCCGATGTTTCGCGACGAATTCCAAGTCGCATTTTCAAGCTATAAAATATAATATAATTTGCGAACATCAATAACAAATTAATGCAATGACAACAGCTCTTTCTGTAGTAAAAATATTTAAAAACAAAACACATTCCAATAAGTAAAAGTTCACTGAAATCTTAAAACAACCTACCTATATGAAGGAAAGAACAAGACTAATATAAATAAGTAAAAACAGAGTGAGGAAAACCAGTTGCCCAAACTAGGCTATAAACAACCATCCTAGAATCCATAATTATCAAGAAGACTGTACCGTCGTTAAATACTCAATCGTCCTCAGTGAAATTGTTTATAGCCTAGTCTTGGGCAACTGGTTTTTCCTCACTCTGTTTTTACTTATTTATATTAGTCTTGTTCTTTCCTTCATATAGGTAGGTTGTTTTAAGATTTTAGTGAACTCCTTTTACTTATTGGAATGTGTTTTGTTTTTAAATATTTTTACTACAGAAAGAGCTGTTGTCATTGCATTAATTTGTTATTGATGTTCGCAAATTATATTATATTTTATAGCCTTGAAAATGCGACTTGGAATTCGTCGCGAAACGTCGGCATTGAAAATAAACTGTAGATGATGAGGATGCCTTTCCCTACTGCTTCCTTCGTGATGTGTATATATTTATATATATATATATATATATATATATATATATATATATATATATATATATATATATATATATATATATATATACATACACACACACACACACACACACACACACACACACATATATATATATATATATATATATATATATATATATATATATATATATATATATATATATACATACACACACACACACACACACACACACATATATATATATATATATATATATATATATATATATATATATATATATATATATATATATATATATATATATATATATATATTATATATATATATATATATATATATATATATATATATATTATATATATATATATATATATACATATATATATATATATACATATATATATATATATATATATATATATATATATATATATATATATATTCATATATATATATATATAAATATATATATATATATATATATATATATATATATATATATATATATATATATATATATATATATATATATATATATATATATATATATATATATATATATATATATATATATATATTTATATATATATATATATATATATATATATATATATATATATATATATACGTACATTATACTTATTTACACATACTTGGTGTATTTGCGATTAATAGAACAAATGGTAAATGAAAACTAGGCAATAAGAAAGATCCATGAAAAAGAAATAGGCATTTCAGTATTCGCTCCCAAAGAATTTGCACCAACGTGAGTAATGAGACGACGTTTGGAACGATGCATTCCTCTTCGGTCTTGTGAAGCAATCAAGACCCATCAGACCTAAATTCTGAAGGAGCAGCGTAATACGATTATATTTTCTCGGCGGCTCCAAATAAATAGGGCGAAGGCATCAATTTTCGGGACTCCTGCCATCTCTTATCTACGCGACTCTTCAGAAATAATGAGCGCCAACGTCGATGGCGTCTCCTTGATATTACGGAGGTTCGGGGCGAGAGAATCTCATTATAAATAAAGGAAAAAGTGTTAAGTGCCAACAAAAGGGCGAAAGTATTTATGTGCTCCACCTGCCTCCGATAACTTTCTCATTGTTATCCCTCTTGGTAATGCCATTATTTTCGTTGATGTTTAAAAATATTAATGAAATGGCATATGTCACCTTTGTTAAGTGTCACGTTTCGCGTTCGGCTTAAGCCTTCATTTTTTCATGTTTCAGCCACTTTTTGTGCGATATTTCGCTATACTGTATGTGTGCTTCTGTTTGACGTAAATTCATAAATACTTTTGAATAATTACTGTAAGTACCGCCAAGCGCGCTCTGTGTCTCCAGATTCATCTGAGATGACCATCGAGCTGGTCGAAACATGTCGACAGAAAAAGAATTAAAAATACCAGAAATAGACGTCAGGAAAAACAAAATACCACCGAAAAAGAAATTCCATTAGGATGGTGAAACTCGGCGGATTTACAACCCCATATTTCAGTAGCCTACTGTAATAGAAAATAAAGAATTTCTGCTGTAAGAAATACGCTGTTTATATCCACGAAAATATGAACATCGCCCAATTATTGACCAATATTGACGTGCAGGAAAGAAAAATAAAACAGAAATTGAGAAAACTAAGTACAAAATCAATTCGCATTATTCAGCGATACTGTTCAACAAAACTTGCCCTAAAGAGGGTCTTCTTTCTTCTTATACTGAAAAGCCTCTTATAACAGAATCTGTATAAGACTAAAGCTGAACACACGTTAGATTCCATACACGTTAACTATTGACAAAAGGCCCCTACCTTGTGTAGATCAGGAATTTTTGTGAATGTGTGCACACACGTCGGTTTCTTTATAAGATTATTTGGGAGTTGCGTAGGGGTGAGATTGCGTTGATGAGTGGTGTGCCACTTCAATCAGCTTATAAATCTGAACATTGCCTCGCCACTAATTAAACTTTTAGTTTGTGAAAAACACCTTGAGAGAGAGAGAGAGAGAGAGAGAGAGAGAGAGAGAGAGAGAGAGAGAGAGAGAAAGGGGGGGGGGGGCGGGGCAGCGAGCTTCATTTGACATGACTCAGTTTTTTTTAATGAGAATTTTGAGGATTATTGAATGTACGTTACACTTATCTAGTTAAATAATGAAGCTTAATCCCTTCATCTCGTAAATTATTAAGCATAAACATTCTGGTCGTAATCCAGTTATACAGAAACAATCAAACATTGCAAATTAATTAAGCAATATTCAACAGTTTTAAGTTCATATCATCAAACATTCTCGTGGATCTTGTTTTCTCAAGGAATTGTCCTATCCCAGATCTCCTTTCAATTCCGTTTCCTCTTTAAGGTTAACGCCATCCAAACAATAGCACCTTTAACAACAGCGCCCTTATTTTCTCCTCCCCTCCCCTCCCCTCCCCTCCCCTCCCCTCCCCTCCCCTCCCCTCCCTCCCCTCCCCTCCCCTCCTCCCCTCCCCCTCCCCTCCTCCCCTCCCCGCATCTTTCCATGTCCCTATCTCTCTTTAATTAAAATGGTAAATCTAAGGGAACTACTCGGTATTATTCGGGGGGTGACGTCCTGGATGAGGTTGGTATTTGTCTAGAGAAATTAAAGCTATTTTTAGATCTTCAAATCTTCGGTGATGTCTGAAATTACTTGGAGGTGTTGCATCTAAATTTAAGGGATAAGGAAGATGGATCGGGATAAGCCTGGAAGGGAGAAGCGAATTGATGCCATAATGGAAGAAATTATGGTGTTTAGAGCCGTCAAGTAAGTTATTTGCGGACACAGAATCATAACGATTAATGCGTATTTGCTGCCAAGCAGGGAAGACGATAAAAAGAAGAAGTGAATAGAAGACAGAAAACAAGCACGTTAGGCTGACATAAATGTTTCATCAGATTATGAGGTCAGTGAAGACATGAAGTAAAGAATGTAATGAAGGAGTGAAGTTAAAAGACTTCTCGATAAGGAATGGAAATATTGAAAGAGTCACGACTGTATGAAATGTTTCAGAAAGGAGACGAATTACTTAAACACTTCATCTAAATAGCTAAAGTGATTCATCCCTAAACTGTTTATAACTTCGTTACCATGGGGCTCTTTGAAAAAAAAAATAATTAGGCATTTTTCCTTCAATAAATAATTATCGTTATTAACACAAGTCTCCTTTTTCATTATTAAAATTTCATATTATCAATGCATGATGCGGATATATTCCGCAATTGAACGTTTATGCGAACACATCAAACTCGAGATTATTCTTCCTCATTTTCTTGGGAATAGAAAACTGCAAACCACTTTAGAATATTTTTAATGAATCTTAATGTTTTTCGATAATCGCCTTAACCATTATAATCGTATCGGTCATGTTAGATTTGAAACTGGCTTGATTTCAAGGCAATCTGATCTGATAAGGATTTTTACTGGAGTATAATCCAGTAATTTTTAAGAATTATCCTAATTGATTTGTTCAGCTTGTAATATCTTAGTGGTCCTATTACGATTATTACGAGTCCAAATTAGTAACCTAATCATCGGCAGTTGCTCCTCAGAAAGTTATTCAAGAAGATACCGTTGCCCTCTTGATTTTTGGACAGTGCTGCATTTTTTATGATTACTTTTGAAAGCAGTTTATGCACCACATACTAAAAAATGAAAGTTCTAAGCTCCGTGAATATGCTGTGCAGTCTAAACTAGTCATTTTAGTATACTTAAATAGCAGTAGAGTGGTCTCCCTGCGGAGGCTGCGACCTAAACCCACATTAATAACAGTAATCATACGGTTGCTAAACATCTGAATTCTGAATGATTTAGAAATGGGAAAAGAAGGTTAGGTAAACTGGCCAAAGGTATTTAAAGCGATATTGAAAAAATAACGTGCCCAATACCAGTCCACTCAGATTTGCAGCGTCACGTAAACGTAGGAAGTCATAATGAATTTGACCAATAGATTCAGACATTAAATATTTTGGTTTAGGTTTGTACTTACTTCCACCGACTCCTAAAAAAGACAGTCTTTTGTCGCATTCATATACCGATGGAAACATCATACATCAAAAGTTAGTACGAATGCAGAATTCTTAGCTTTGTGATTATGAAGAAGTACTATAAGATGAAAAATCAGAAACGGCCAGATTGGGCTATTTTTTGTTCACCAAACCTCTAAACACAGAACAGCCAACCCTCTTATATAATGTAACAATGCAGGTAGCAGTATAAATTCAAGGATATGTTTAGGGTCCTCTTAGACCTGAGTCGAAAAAACCGTCTTTGTGTTCAGTATGAAAATTAATGTCATTATTTCTCATTCTGGCATTTGGATCTTTAAGCCACACGCACGTGAGATATTTCTATATATATATATATATATATATATATATATATATATATATATATATATATATATATATATATATATATATATATATATATATAGATGTATATATATATATATATATATATATATATATATATATATATATATATATATATATATATATATATATACACATACACACACATATATACTGTATATATATCTTACTAGTCTTTCAAAATAATTTAGAAACTATTCAGCGATAGCATGAGTACTAGGTTTTATTCATTATTTTCTTCGTACCATTTTTAATGCAGTAGACAACCGAACTCACACTAATTGAAAGTAGAGCAAAGGCTATGCAAAGTCAAACTGTGTTCCAGTTTATCACCTATGTTTTATCGTTCATTTGCAGATTAGGAAAAAAAATATAATATCCAGTTAAACATATTCTACATATATTTTCTAAGACAAGCATTATCAGATTGACTAGTATCACTAAGCCTCCAGTAGAATGAAATAGTTTATAATAAGGGTACTTCATAGTTACGGAATGTTTTAAATTTAGAAATCAATTATTCATCATCTCCATGAATTTAGAATCTAATGACCACGTCGACAATGACTCTGAGTAATGGGACCCACTCCGTTTCCTTCCACCCAATAGGTGTTACACATGGCGGAACTCGTTTAGCAGAAGACATACGCATGCATATATTAGAAAGGCCTTCAGTGCCATTACCGTTATCATATATTTCGCGGCGTGGATGGTATCAGCCCCCAAACTTTTAATACAATCAGGGACAACTGAGGCAGTATTTTACCCTTAGTGAAACAATCGAAATTTGCAAGAGAAAAATAAAAAACGGAAACTCATCCGCTGTATTTTTACTGAAGAAAACGAAATAGATTTAAAGCTCGGCATTTTGGGAGCATTTCCAACTGTCGACAGTAATTTTGTTGAGAGTCTCACACAATACCAGGGATCTAACGGCTAAATCTCGCGGATTTCGCAGCGCAGTCTCGTATTAGAATGCTGTTATGGTCTCTTGCAGGGAGTAAACATAAAAATGTGCCAGCTGAAGGATAATAGTCGAGCACGTGCGGAAATACAAATTGAACTCAAATGGTAGAGGAGAATGGCGGGCGGCTTTCGGGAAAGTAAAAATATGACGGCCATTACGAAAACTGCTCATTAATTCTTGAAAATGATGGGGACGTGGGCAGATTTTTATTAACGACCAGGTTTCGGTTTCAGTGTCCCATTATTTGTAGGAAAGTGATTATTTACGAGTTGGCGATAAGAGACAGAATTTTGTAAATTGTATCGGGAACTTTATTGATCTCGTAAAAGGTTATGTGAATGAAAGCATTCGAAATAATGATTTTGAGTGCATTACAGTTATTGCGGCTGTAATATAATTAACTTCCCTTATCTCAATAATGGTAAATCAGCTCATTCATATTTTTATTAAATGTGCTCATAGAAAAATTTAAAATTAATTTTGTAAACATTACGGTCCTTTTCGATAATGCAAGAAAATTTAATTGTGAGATCTCTTGAAATAATGTAATTTAACATACTAAAAAAAACTGATTGAAAAGGGTACCTTAGCAACGAATTTAAGACATTTACAAGCATTGTAATTTTTTTCGAAGGACTTAAAACAACTAAAATCATTTTTGAGAAGTTGAAGTAGTACCGATATAAAGTAGACTAGAAAGGAACCCCGGGATGTCTTAAACGTTCTGAATCTGTGTTAGAAATCGAAAGACATTTATGGAATACTGGCCGTTGATCAAAGTGTTAGTTTTGCTGGTGGGCTGCCTCATACACAACTGACTACAACATTATTGATCTGCGTCCAAACTGTTATTTAGAATTTTGGTTACCAAATAATTGTTCAATACAAGAACTAAATCATCTGCATACTGTACAATTTTTCTTTCAAATCACGTCGCAAGTAGGGACATAAACAATATAGGATCCAGAACAGTGCTTTTTGGAACAACACATACGGTATCCAATATTTAAGATATATATGTATATATTAAATATATATATAAATATATATATATATATATATATATATATATATATATATATATATATATATATATATATATATGTATGTATGTATGTATACGGTATAATATATATATATATATATATATATATATATATATATATATACATATATATATATATATATATATATACATATATATATATACATATATATATACATATATATATATATATATATATATATATATATATATACATGAATATATATGTATATGTATATATATATATGTATATATTGTTATGTGTGGGGGCTTGACTGGTGAGTTTATTAATTAATTAACATAATTCATGAGGCCCTGAGTGCCAAGGACACACATAACCTGTCATTTGAAGCTAAAAATTAACCTCAAAGACAGACAATTACTAACTGAATAAGGTTGCCAGTCGAGAAGAAAAACCCGACACAGAAAGAATATGTAGTTAGCACGGAAATTTCATGAACAATCGCCCACCTTCGGACACAGTCAATTTTCCCTTTGCTTCACATAAAGGTTTAACACAACGGATTATATCGTATGCAATTTAGTACTGATAAAGGCTATTCCTCTTTCGTCACCTCACTTAGCAAATAAAGACAGAAAAGGGACAAAGGGGCCGAAGAGTCGGAAGCACGGACGTGTGTTTCCCGTACGACAGTTTTCTTCTCTATGACCTGTTTCGGTCAAAGCAAGATAGCTGTAGGGTCGGAAGCCTACGCTTCAGGCAGTCTGAAAATTTTTACAAAACATCGCCGAACATAGAACAGGGAAAGGAAGCTTAAGACCATCTTCAATAGAGGTTACTTGGTGAAACTTTCCCCATGGGTTTAGGCCCCTAATGCTAACTAAAAGACGTTACTTTATGGGGTTTAGGCCCCTAATGCTAACTAAAAGACGTTACTTTTGAAATACCTGGCCTACCTGCATGGACAGAGACGTCTTCCTGTCTTTGTTAGAATGATATCCCTACAATAAAAATGCATAGAGGGCGAACAGCAGAATATTTATAAATATATATATATATATATATATATATATATATATATATATATATATATATATATATATATATATATATATATATATATATATAATGTATGTATGTATGTGTGTGTGTATGTATGTGTGTGTGTGCGTGTGTGTATAAAGTGGTTAGTCAGCTCAAAGAGAGCAGTAATCTTGGAATGAAACTTAACTCGTATTTACTGACATCTACAGTTCTATTTTCTTGCAGATAGGTTTCCTTAGTATTGTTACAGTTCATCTCAGGAAATCTTCAAACGATTTACTTATCGCAGCTTTCAGCAAAGTTTGGGTAGTTCAATGGATGCGTTTGGGGTGTCAAAGTCGAATTAAGCTGTTTCTAGACTAGGGGATGGGGTTTAGCAAACTCCAGATATTTCTATGGTAATAAAATTTCTTTCAATTTTCTCCTGTTTGGCTCAAGTTTCTAGCCGAATTGAAATATCCATGATATCTGCGTTTATGATGGAGTTAGGTGTAAAGACGTAATATTCGCACACTCATTAATCATGCACTTTAATATTCATTATATTATAACCTATATAAATGTACATATATACATTATAATGTTTGGGATATACGTAAGTGACCATTGGCAAAGTATTCATGAATATGTATGTTAACCAAGGCATTTACAACTGGTACATCTTCCCAGTGCAGTGGTACATGCCAGTTCTGATCTTGCATGACTCTCTCTCTCTCTCTCTCTCTCTCTCTCTCTTATCAACGTAATGATATACAAAATATGTATATTTTTACTGTCATTGTTAATACAAACCTATATACATACGTAGACCCTCACACTGTCGAAGTTAAGACAAGTGTGTGGACTTAAATTTATGAGCCTTGAAATAATGTCTTAATACCCAATCATTTTGCATCCAGTGCCCAAAAGGAAATAAACCATTCTTGTAGTGTATATTTGTCTTTTCAGGCCAGGCTAAAGCATACCTACAAATTATTGCAGTTATGTACCTGTGCATAATGTTATTGCCACCTGTTGTGTTTAGCTGTTTGTAATGTAACCATAACGCCAAAAGTGATAGGAATCTGAGACGTTATGTCCCGAAGCTAGGGACGTCACTTGCCTCGCCGATGCTTTGTTTAATTATATACGGGCCTGGTAAGAGAGGATACTCTCTGGTGGACGATGACAAGTCTGAACTCGAATTCCATTACTTGTAAACTGTATGTTAGAAAACAACTATCTATCATATATATATATATATATATATATATATATATATATATATATATATATATATATATATATATATATATATATATATAATTTATATACATACATACACACACACACACACACACACACACACACACACACACACATATATATATAATATATATATATATATATATATATATATATATATATATATATATATATATATGAGTTGTCAGTTTAGAGTAGTTATCGTATACATAAACTGGGAATTATTATTGTAAACGCTTTTGTTCAGACGTAAACTTTATGATACTTACGAATTTGTAATGTATATTGGTATGAAATCATAAAAAAAAAATCCTGACCTATAGCTAAACGTGCGGTATTCAACATTAAAGTGAGTTTGTTTGACTGGCCCCTTATTGATGTCCTAGTGTTTCTGTATATTCATCTTCAAACCCCTGTACACGAGTTGCATATGAATGGGTGTTTTCTTACCTTAACTTTGTACTCTTTAGAAGGTCTGCCGGTCTTTTAGTTTTGACTTCTGTTTTTACACTGAAAGATAGCCGGAGCGGGGTATTTTCCAACCCTGAAGCTAATTTTGTTAACAGCAATTTTATGATGCTTTCACTAATTTGATTTCATAATTACTGTCATACATTTCAGAGCCATGTGAAGTGGCCTCCCCAGTACAATAAATTTATTGATACTGTAAACATTTTCTATTTTACTAGCTGTGACATCAAGATAACCGATATTTTCCTAATTAACAGTGAAGAATTCAATTGCATGCGTGACATGTGACAATCGAAGTCTAATTCCCAAAGATTACCACTTCTTTACCCACAAAGATTCGTCAGTCAGAAGAAAAGTCAATGCTGCGCCCTTGGCAGTTAGGAGTAATAATTATAAGTTATGTTTTCCCTATCAGTGACGTCCCATGAAATTTAAGGAAGATGTATTTTGGTGGTTTAATCTTCCCCCAGGTCATAGTAAACATCAGCTTTCTGGAATGTAAGGTAATAAGAATATAGGATCAGTCATGGGGATTTATACACATTCTTTTTTTCAAGAGTATAATTCAGGAACAGTTTCTTTCTTGTTCCAAATCAGGTGGGAAAATTCCTGTGCCTTCCTGTTTTCTTATCTCAGTTCTTGGTTTCATTGCCACCTGGTCCCATTATTACCTGAGTCTCCGTAATATTCTTATGGTGGCGTCTTCCAGGGAGGATTATTTTTTTTTCATGAAGGTCTGGATAGAAGGACAAAGACGCCATTTGCCTCAAATGATTTTAATTGCACTCGATTAACTCTATTTCCTGCCAGTAACTCTGATAGATTCTTCCTTTTTCATTCAAACGCGAAATCATTTTACTCACAAAATTTGTCCAAGGAGTATTACAATTAATTGAATTGTTCCCGTGTATTATAGCTGTAAATAAAATTGTTGTATCCCCAGTTCCATTAAAAGGTAAATTATCCGACATCCCATTGTAGATATTGCCGCAAAGTCCCTTCATGTCGTTCACGTCTTGAAGGAATTCGAAAGATAAACAAAGTTATTTCCCCTCCTTGATTCCTTCATTTTTTCCCCTCTCCATCCGAATCAGATGTCAGGGGAGAACTGGAAATCGAACTTTAGAGCTTCGGGTTAGTGTTTGCTCTGTCAACTTTAACGAATACCTATCCGGTCTGTATCCCCCCGCCCCCCCAAAAAAAGAAAAAAATAAAAATAAATAAAAGTGGAAACATCTTAAAGGATATTGCACAGGACAACGACCCAATAGGTGCTCTGGTTGGGAAACCGGCGGAGAAAGAGGTGGGAGGAAGAGAAACTCTCTTCCTTTTCGCTTCAAGGTCGATGAGACGTGCGACCAAAAGCTTTCATCGAGCGCGGACGTAAATTGGAAATGAAAACCGAAAGGGAAAGGGGCAAGGGTGAAAAGGAAGGGTATTTTAACATCGGCGAATACTTCAGACAATATTCTATAAAGAGAGGAGGCAAACTGAACGTAAAATTGGAAAAGTGGAAAGGGAAGAAAAAATGTGACACGATTTGGAATCAAGCTTTTCTTTGTAAAAGGAAATAAAAAATTTAATACAATGATATCCACGAGAACCTCAGAATTTAAATCTACGCGGGGTTACATGAAGGGTAAGAATTGGAATGGAGGAGGGAATAGAATACGAAACAAAAAATGCTCCGAAGTTTCTTGGAAGCAATCGAGTTTTCTGTACAGCCGCTACAGCATATAGTCAAAACCACAGAAAATAGATCTGTCTTTCGGTGGTCTTGGTATAATGCTGAATAAGCCGCGGCCAATGAAAATTTAACAACGGCCCGGTGGTGGCCTGTCCTACATCGTTGCCAGAAGCACGATTATGGCTAACTTTAATCTGAAATAAAATAAAAACTACTGAGGCTAGAGGGCTGCAGTTTGGTATGTTTGATGATTGGAGGGTGGATGATCAACATAGCAACTTGCACCCCTCTAGCACCAGTAGTTTTTTAAGATCTGAGGGCGGACAGAAAGTTCGGAGAGATAAAAGTGCGGGACGGACAGACAAAGCCGGCACAATAGTCTTCTTTTACAGAAAACTAAAAGCACACAAAAAATTAAAGTATTTTTATGTTATCAAGAAAGCTTTTTAAACTTTATTACATTTAAAAGGCGATAGGTGTGTTTACTTTCGCTCAATACACAGGTGCCATGTGCTTAAAAGTAGATGGCACCTTCTCGTCCCTTGGATGTCGTGTTATGGCCATACTCGGTTCCATGATGAAACACAACCGCCATTCTGCCGGAAGGGGCCTTTACTCAGGGCTTAAAGGTTCAGTGCTCGTATATACGATACAAGACTTTCTTTTTAAAACTTCTTTCGTGTAGGACCATTTTCATATGTTCGTGATCATGATATCATTGTTAGTTGTAGCATCAGCGGCTGCTGTATAATTAGTATCAGCGTAAGTAGCATCACTGTAAAAAGTAGTAATAGTTATAGTGCCAAATGTTACAGTTATAGCAAAAGACTAAGTAGCAAAGCCTCAGTGGATGATATGATGTAAAATACAAGGGGAGAATATGATAGAATCTTATAGCGAGAAATTATGATGAGAAGTAGAATATAAGTATTAGGAGGCCTTAAGAGTTAGAGTTAGATATTAGGTAGACATCAAACTAAAAGACAAGTGGTAGCGTGTCCAGCTCACAATTAGATGACCTGAGTAGTCAACCTAATACTTAGTTGAATGCTGAGAGAGAGAGAGAGAGAGAGAGAGAGAGAGAGAGAGAGAGAGAGAGAGAGAGAGAGAGAGAGAGAGAGAGAGAGCAGACCCACAAACATGAAGACCTCGATGAGACATTCTTCAGTTTCCTTTGGAGTGCAGCTCGTTCTCATAAGATATAAACCAAGTATTTCTTTTTAGTTTTCTGTAAAAGAAAAGTCTTGATATGGCTATTTGTCTGTCCATTCGCACTTTTTCTGTCCGCCCTCAGATCTTAAAAATCTACTGAGGCTAGAGGGCTGCAAATCGGTACGTTGATCATACACCCTCCAGTCACCAAACATATCAAATTGCAGCCCTCTAGCCTCAGTAGTTTTTATTTTGTTTAAGGTTAAAGTTAGCCGTGATCGTGCGGCTGGCACCACCATAAGCACTAACAACACATGCCAACACCGGTCCATGGCTGAAATTTTAATGGGCCGCGGCTGAAAGTTTCATGGGTCTCGGCTGAGAGTTTCATACCGCATTATAAGCTGTACAGAAAACTCGATTGCGCCGAAGAAACTTTGGCGAATTTTTTAGATGTTTTCGTTCACTTTCGCTTCATCTCTCTGCTGAAAGAAAAATCTTTGAGTTATATCTGTTGTAATGGGAGTAATAACCAAAGCAATTAGTAATTCATAACTTTACGACGCTCCTGACACCTTAACCTTTTTCACCAATCCTCTGGGTTATTTGTCATTTTCACTTAAAGCTGAATAATTTTGTCCAAGGATATAGAAAGTCTTACCGGGCCTTCAGTTATATATTTGTTTCGTAGTCAGTAAGATTTTTTTTTTTTTAATTCTTCTTTCAGAGTATTAGGGAAGTTTGAATTCAACTATATTTTTCTACCTGACTTGAAAAAATGCGTAGTTAAGTATCCTCATAATATATTTACACCTACGTAGTGAAATATAATCATATTTACTTAACAGCACATGTGAAGACTTGGTTCTCATGTGGCACAAATCCTCAGTATTTTCCCCGGACTTAAATATATAAGAACCTAGAAAAAGGGAGATTGCTGTGTCAGCTGTCACTGAATGAACTTTTCGTGTTGCCAAGAAAATCATAGGCTTTAGAAATAAGTTTTTTTTATTTCCTTGCGATAAAAAATACCGGATATCGTTCAGTGCCTGTGTATTATATACATGATAACCAGGTTGTCCAATGCTGAATTATGTGCAAATGGATGTTTCTTGATGTACACGTTAAATTATAAAGCCTTTCTACTTAGCATTTCTACATTTTGACTTGGATTTAAACATAATGTACTAAGAAAAAAAGTAAAAAATGCGCCGAAGTTTTTTTCGGCGCACTCGAGTTTTCTGTATAGCCACTATAGCGTATAATAAGGCCACCAGAAATAGATCTATCTTTCGGTGGTCTCGGTATAATGCTGTATGAGCCGCGATACATGAAACTTTAACCAACGCCCGGTGGTGGCCTGTCCTATATTGCTGACAGACGCACCATTATGGCTAACTTCAACCTTAAATAAAAGAAAACCTACCAAGGCTAGAGGGTTGCATTTTGGTATGTTTGATGATTGGAGGATGGATGACCAACATACCAGTTTGCAGCCCTCCAGACTCAGTAGTTTTTAAGATCTGAGGGCGGACAGAAAAAGTGCGAAAAGAAAAAAACTGCAGACGGACAAACAAAGCCGGCACAATAGTTTTCTTTACAGAAAACTAAAATGGCATATTCGCTGAGTGGAAGTCAGCTTGAAGGCACCCAGTGAAAATTTCGAGTATACCACTACGTTCGGACGAAATTGTAAAACGGAAATAAAGCAAATGGAAAAGTTTTCACCATATCTCAAACCGGGGTCATAGCTTTCTAAGGAATCGCTCGGACCCGTTTTCCTTCTTGTTTACTTCGCCTTGAAGAAGAAGAAGTAAAAAGCCAGAAAAAAATATGCAAATAAATAAATAAAACAAAAGACAAATAAAACTGGGACTCTTCCTCGTATGCGTTGCACTTCGCCGTTGTCTTCATTTAAATGCAAATCAAGTTATGTCTACTGTATATTTTTTTTTGGAGTCGTGTTTCATTGGTCTTAACTGGCAGGAATTTTATAGAGGAAATCTTTAACGTGTTACGCAAGAAAATTACAATATCACAAAACAAAAGA
>JANJGK010000005.1:13769584-13784584 GCA_039081455.1 Macrobrachium rosenbergii | reverse complement strand
ACTTATAATGTGCTGAAACTTTCACACATTACTTAAAAACTTTTGAATACCGTAGATTCTTTGTCCTCGACTTTGTATGCCGTTAGAAGCGCATGAGCGTTTTAGCTTACGTTTTGTTGTACCTCCTGGCTTGCAGTAATATTGAGCCTTGCAATTCCGTCTTTGTTTTCGGACAGTTGTATACTCTTCTTCGGTGCAGAGAGAGAGAGAGAGAGAGAGAGAGAGAGAGAGAGAGAGAGAGAGAGAGAGCGAGAATATCCCATTTCTATTATCTTCTACAATTCTTCAATAGGAAGCGAGAGAGAGAGAGAGAAGAGAGAGAGAGAGAGAGAGAGAGAGAGAGAGAGAGAGAGAGAGAGAGAGAGAGAGAGAGAGAGAGAGAGAGTATAAATTGAAAATATGAACGATGGCTGTTGAATGACCTCCTTCATGCGGGAAATATAAATAAAAACGTTCCACGAGAGGTAATGTAAATATCGTACTTAATCAACGTTCATGAATAAAGAGTCTGCTTTTCAGGTCTGGAAGCAGGATTTTCCCCATAACTCTTCGGTGCAGTTAAAGATTCATATGCAATTACTGCAACCCTGTGTGCGCAGGATACCCAGCAAGGGAGGTTGAGGAAAAAACAAATGATTTTAATCTGAAGCAGATCTTCATATCACTACGGGGGGTGAGAGAGAGAGAGAGAGAGAGAGAGAGAGAGAGAGAGAGAGAATGGGTAGCTGCATTCATGCACGGCCGTTCGTGCAGGGGAAAGAAGCTGAACCGCTCCTTGGCCACAGTCAAAAATTTAATTAGATTTGAAGTATAAAACCAGACTCTCTTGGTTTCTGTGTAATTTCACCTCCTCTTGAAGTAATTGGAAAGACTGTCTTCCGGCATGTTTTACGAATATTAATGGCAGTCTTTCTTCTCCACATTACCTTCCTTTCTTTTATAACTCGCTTAGGAAGGCGTCTTTTTATTCTGGTTCCAGGTAAAGCGAATCTTGCTCCACTCCGCTGGGTCTGATATTGGCTTCAGAAAATTAAAATAACATTCTCTGCTCTATTCAGCCTTACGCTGCCGAATCAAGAATGAAAAGCAGTTATCAAACTTCCACAGTGTTTTCACACTCCTGCAAAGGAAGCCTCATCAGCACCGAGAATACGTGAATGATTGTAGTGAATGTATAGAGACTCTAAGAATATTGTCTTAAGCGTGGTGAGAGCACACACACACATGCATATATATATATATATATATATATATATATATATATATATATATATATATATATATATATATATATATATGCAGCTGTATGCCTGTTATATATTTGTGTGTATACGGATGTGTATAATATATATATATATATATATATATATATATATATATATATATATATATATATATATATATATATATATATATATATATATATATATATATATATATATATAATGTGTGTGTGTCAGTGGCATTGAGTTACCTACGTTTTTTTTTTTTTCTGAAGTTTCAGTGCGAAAAATGTAAGTGGAATAATCGGACAGAATCCTAAGACTATTTACTGTATTTGCTTATTTTCATTGAGTTGCCGTTATGTCGTTTTAGTTTTCTGTAAAAGAAAACTATTGAGATGGCTATTTGTCTGCCCGTCCTCACTTATTCTGTCTGCCCTCAGATCTTAAAAACTACTGAGGCTAAAGGGCTGCAAATTGGTATGTTGTTTATCCACCCTCCAATCATCAAGCATCCCAAATTGCAGCCCTCTAGTCTCAGTAGTTTTTATTTTATTTGAGGATAAGGTTAGCCATGGATCGAGCGTCTGGCACAGCTGAATACAATTCCGGAGGCGTCGCCGACACACCTTCACTTGACCGCATCTGAGGAGCAACTAAGTGCTACTGCTACCCGGTCGTAGCAGAGAGTTTCATACTGCGGCACATCGAGAGGCTCGTAATGATGTCAATCGAACAGTTACAGCAAGATCGTGACACTGCGGCTCGTCTAGATCCTCAAAGGTGCTTTTTTTTAATTTCGATTTGGTCGGCCTAGGAACACAGGCTACCACCGGGCCGTGGTTGAAAGTTTCATGGACCGCGGGTGAGGGTTTCATGGCAATGGCTAAGTGTTTCATACGGCATTATACGCTGTACAGAAAACTCGACTGCATTTTTTACTTTCTTTAGTATGTTGCCAGTCACGATGCTCAGCATTAACCAAAGTTTCGTAAAACAGACATACTGACAAACTGGCCCAAATTATATTTTATATTGTTAACGCCGCAAACTTCACGTCGCCTTGCCGAAAAAAAAATGATTTATTTTTCACAGCATAAAATGAAAGACCTACTTTCATCCCGTGAGTTCATTCATTGGAACTGAACATATAAAATAGTTTCTTCGTAAGACTTAGCGGTTAAAAAACAAGCAAAGACTTTGTAATCGGTCAGTCAATTTTAACTCCTACGAATTTTCCCCTCAAGTTTTTCTTTTCTTACTTTATTCTTTCTTTTACTGCACCACTTCCACAATTACTTTCAATACCAACTCCTCTGGGAAAAATCTTCCTCGGTACGATCGAAGAGGAATAGGATAAGATGAAAGAGCAGGGAGGCAAAATACTGGAACAAGGAAATTGGGCCACTTAAAGTCGTGAGGGCAGAGAGAGAGAGAGAGAGAGAGAGAGAGAGAGAGAGAGAGAGAGAGAGAGAGATAATTGCGTGGTAGTTGTACGGTACATGTACTTTTCAAAGATTTCTTAATAATTACAGGAAGCCTCAGTAACACGGATTTATGAGAAAAAGAAAACTGGAAGAAAAAGTCCCCTGACAATCTGGGCATAGGGTAAAGTCCATTTTTAAATGGCGCAGTTTGTAACGTAAAACATTGTAAATTGATAATGGATGTAATAAGTGGAAACGGTTAACAAATAACAAAAATGATGAAAAATATTCATGTTATATGAAGAACCGACGAATAAATGGTTTGAATGAACGATGAAATCAGCGCAGTGTTATTCGTAAACAAGAGAAGTAGAAATAGAGAGGAAATACGTTGGAAAAACTGAATCAAGGAAGGCTGCGTCCGACCAGAGCGGAAGAAAGGACGCCGGTTGGTTGTCAATTACAAATGGAGAATTTTAAAGTGGCTGGCAGACCCGCGACCAAAGGATGGGACTGGTTCTTTGTTGGCTCCGATAACGAAGAGTCATTCGACCATTACGATCTCTTAGCATTTTCTCTTTTACGTCGGGATGGTCTGTAAGATTTCCAAGGGAAGTTCAATAAATAGCGAAGAGAGAGAGAGAGAGAGAGAGAGAGAGGAGAGAGAGAGAGAGAGAGAGAGAGAGAGAGAGAGAGATGGCGGGGGGGGGGGGGATATGCACAGTGGTATGCAGTGTGTATGCATTGTCACTCTTTATGACGTTAGATTAGGAAATTGAAATACTGCTAATTATTACTAGTTGAATAAATAGTTGAGAGAGAGAGAGAGAGAGAGAGAGAGAGAGAGAGAGAGAGAGAGAGAGAGAGAGGATATGTTGTGTGGTATGTACCATATATGCATAGTCACTCTTTATGACCTTAGATATTGAAACGTAAAATAATACTGATTACTACAAGTTCATTAATAGGAGAGAGAGAGAGAGAGAGAGAGAGAGAGAGAGAGAGAGAGAGAGAGAGAGAGAGAGAGAGAGGATATGATTATTGGTATGTAGTGTGCATGCATAGTCACTCTCTGTGACCTTAGAAATCTAAATTGAACTCCTGGTTGTTAAAAATATAAATGACGGTCATAAACGCCCTTGTATATTTAATACAAAAGCAGATTGTAAAGCATAAAAGACTTTCCAAGTGAAGGTGCTTTTCAAGTCATCAAACATAATCACCAAAGTAAAAACTAGTTGTTATCTACAGGAAATATTGATTCTTTATTCCACATGAACTCAAACCAAAAATTTTAGTTTGTATATTTTATGTGCTCTATTAGGCATAATGAGCATCGATATAGCATTTAATATAACAAAGCTGTGTATTAGAATAATAATTGTAAACATTTCCTGTGAAAACATAAATCATATTCAGTCAGAAATGCTTTCGAAGAACGAAAACCCTATAAGGCGATTATTTCAAAATCATAAAAGATACAGGAACAACAACCACGTTTACAGTGGAATGATAACAATGGAACTGTGGCGGAAACGATTCCCCGAAATGAGGTTCATTATACGAGGAATTGCGTTCAGTTATCATGAGGCAATTACTCTAAGTCAGAGATGACCAGTCATGCGCTTACAACCTTGTCTCTGAATTTATTCGCTCAAAAGGAAAAACACCCTTGTGGCAACAACAGCAGGAGGTGTCAAGAGACTAACAGCGACCTCAACATTATTATTAATGTGCCGAAGGGTAGAGGGAAACGGAGAGGAAGCTGGAAACTTGATGATGCCAGCAGGAAAGGAAGGGGAAAAAACGAAATTATGAGAGAGAGAGAGAGAGAGAGAGAGAGAGAGAGAGAGAGAGAGAGAGAGAGAGGTCTCCTCTACCCATTGTATTGGGTAGAGGAGACTTGGGTTGCAATTAGGGAACGACTGGAAAGGGGAGTTCGTATCCGCGTGTGTGAGTGTGTGTATGTGTGTGTGCGTGTGTGTGTGTGTGTGTGTGAGAGAGAGAGAGAGAGAGAGAGAGAGAGAGAGAGAGAGAGAGAGAGAGATGAAATATCTTGGCTGTCATCCGAGACCCAAGACAAATCGCCGTTTCTTCGTTGCCTCTCAAACTTTGCCACTTATTTTGACTCTGTTCGACGCTTTATGTTCAGAGTCGTTATGATCGTTTGTTTGTTTTTTGTTTCTTTTATTTCCCGATTTCTTTTTGTTTGTGATATTATACAAAACCTTGTCCCTATTAAAAAAAAAAAAAACTTGAAATATCTGATCGCCCTAATTTAAGTCGCTACAGGTATTTAACAAATGAGGGATCGTAAAATGATCTCTGTGGTATTGAATGTGAAGTAATACGAAGTTAATGTACGCCAGTTTTTAATGTACACTTTGAAATTTTATAATAAAAATTATATTCACGTTGCTAGTTAAGGTTCATGTTCAGTAATTCAGTAAAAATGGTTTCATAATTTTAAATCTTTTAGGTTTACTACAACATGAAGAATAGACTTAGTTATATAAGAGTTTGTTCTGCATGAATATTTTCAGCAGTGCACTTGGATGCCGAGAGAGAGAGAGAGAGAGAGAGAGAGAGAGGGGGGGGGGCAGGGTCGGTGGGGAGGCGGGAGTGGGAAACACTATAAACGGAATGTACTTATAATTGCCTGTGTTATGGTAATGCCTGCAGTTTTAATGTCATAGTGTTTTGACTCTCGTTCATGTGAAATTATCGAGATTAAGTCTTTTCCGTTTTCAAGATAGTGTAATCGTCTCAACTACGACATTCTTATAATATAAAACGGTATGGCAGCTATTAATTTTTCTCATGTGAAGCAGAGAGGCATTTTTTCATGGAGAGTTAAACCCGAGTATTTTATTCAGCAAATGAGAAAACGGGAAAAGCTTACAAGAAGTTTTCGCCAGAATAATATGTCAGTAACGCTTGAATTTCAAAATCATGACATGTAGTCAGAGCATAATATGGTACGATATCTTGAGCTACTTTGCATAGTAGAATAGAATTTCAAGTACAGTTTCTTCGAAGGTAAATAAATTTCATAAGGAAAACACACCGTGTATTATAACACGGTTTATAAAACAATCAGCTCACTTTTCCGCAAAGTAAAATTTTTAATTACTCGCTACATGTCATAAGAAACACATGTAAGTATAAACCTGAAACCTTAAGTTTCGTAAATATTCACAAGAATAAAGGTAGGGAAAGAGCCATGCAAAGTCTAGCCAAACGTAAACCACCTCATTTACCTCACTCTTCAGTGACTTCTCAGACTATTTATCGACTATGTAAACGAACCCATGTTGACCAGTACGTACCCTGAGTATCTGTGATTACTAATTGTTGCCCCTGCACTTACAACGATTTAAAGTTATATGTCGGGTTCAAAAGAAAACAAGTGAAAAATGCGCCGAAGATTCTTCGGCGCAATCGAGTTTTCTGCACAGCTTGAAACTCTCAGTCACAGCCCGGTGGTGGCCTGTGTTTTTGGTACCTATAGTGGTGCCAGACGCACGATCACTGGAAACTTTAACCATAAATAAAATAAAAACTACTGAGGCTAGAGGGCTGCAATTTGGTATGTTTGATGATTGGAGGGTGGATGATCAACATACCAATTGGCAACCCTCTAGCATCAGTAGTTTCAAGATCTGAGGGCGGACAGAAAAAGTGCGGACGGACAGACAAATAGCCATCTGAATAGCTCTCTTATACAGAAAACTCAAAAAAGATCTACACGTTTGAGGTTAAGAAACGACAAGAGAACTAAAACTAGACAGGGAGTCCGTGAACAGAGTGGAATTGGCAGACGCAGAGTTTGATGGCACTGAAATGTTCTTAGAGACAGCTAGATGCCATTCATATTCGGAAAATATAATGAACTGAGTGGAAAACTGAAATCAGGCGAATAATAGTAAACGTTATTGAGAGGGGATAAAAAGGGACCATAACTCAATCCTATTGCTTCATGCCAATGAACTTTGAATCAGTAGCATTTAATCGATAACATTAATGAAAATATATTGCTTCAATTAATAAAACTGAGGCGATTACTGAATATCACTTTATTAGGTGGTTTTCAATGAAACGTTGAATATTTTCCATTCCCATTAAGTTAACGACACTGAATATACTATTTTCCCAGCGTTTTTAGATCATAATAACCATAACACCATCTAAATTCTGTCAGAGAGAGAAATGTTAGCAATTGCGGTATCTAAAACTATTCTCATTTAAATGCGAAGATATACGGAACCTTCAGAATACGTAATGGTGTTTGGGGGAGAAATGGAAAATAACTTTCGGGTTATTTAAGCCCCAATGCATAAGGGAAATTGGATTCAAATTTGCATGAAAGAGGTGTTAAAGAAAAGACAAATTGCAATGGGTACTGGGGAGTGAAATGGAAACGGGATGTATTAACTTTGCTGCCACAGAACGAAGAGTGTTCTCATATTTTAGGTATTTTTTATAAATAAACGTATAATTACCTCATTTTAATTCGTACTCTGTCTCTGTGTGTCTCTTACTGTATTCAAACGTTAAATTTTTTGTCATTTATGTTTGTTTTATTCTTTTTGTAAAAATATTTTTAGTTAGATCTTTAGTGGTACACTATCGTAACTAAATTACTGTAGTCATTTCCTGTGTCTTTTTGTACTGTCGATTCTTACCGACACTCACTAATATCGCATATTTAAACTTAGACCTCAGTCATTGTTATCATTTATCCTATGAACTGGCAGAAATCTGGGTAATCGCAGTAGTTCTCAACCAGGGGGGAGCTGTTACCACAGATTGGCAGGTTCAAACTGGCTCTGAGACCACACAAAACTCAGTGTGCATCGGTCCGCACTAATGAGAGGTCACACTAGGCTTTCTCTCAGCCAGCTTGTGAGTTTGTGTTAGTGTTTTTGTTGCATTTTATTTGGAATGCATTTTTTGAGGCAGACAATTTTGGAAAGGGGGTTAATGAATTTCTGGCATATGGTGAAAGGGTGCATGGGCTAAGAAAGGTTGAGAACCACTGGGTTAATGCTATGTATTTTCTAAAGAGAATATATGTATGAGGAGATAAAATTAGGCTGCAATCTGTATGTGGAAACTAAACACAACTGGAACCCGTGTGAGGACACTAAACTCAACTGGCACCTTCGTGAAGAAACTAAATTCGACTGAAATCTGCGTTAGGAAACTAAACACGACTGGAATCAATGTTAGGGGACTAAACTCAACTGTATGAGAAAACTAAACATGACTGGAACCTTTATGAAGAAACTAAACCGGACTGGGATCTGTGTGAGGAAACTAAATACACCTGGAATCGGTGTAGAGACTAATAATTTCAGGAACCTATGCTAAGAAACTAAACCCCACTGGGATCTGTCGGAAAAAACTACACACAAATGGAATCCATGTCAGGAATCTAAACGTGACTGGAATATATTCTGGCAGACTAAACACGACGGAATATATTATATACCTTTCTTTTCACTTGTGCAAGAATTTCAAACAAGAAAAAAAAAGATAGGAAAAAGCAGAACTTACAAAACGCACGACACAGGGAGAAGGCAAAACGCGATGTCTTCATGAGCTCTTCTTTAGTGCCTCTGCCTTTTGTGGCAGGGGCCTCTGCCTCAGCACTGATAATGCAGCCCAGCAGAAGGCGTCTGGCAAGAATTTTAATTCCGAAAGAAGAAAAATGAGCGCTTGCAATTCCAAGGCTCTCTCTGGCGAATTCTAAGTTTCTGCTTGCTAAGAAAGCAGGAGCTGTTATTCTTAAATATGAGACGGCTTTAACATATTCCGTGTGATTATTGTCTGAACGGAATTCGAGTCCTGCTGTTACAATAACATTCATTGGCTGTTGACACAATTATTATTATTATTATTAATTATTATTATTATTATTATTTCATTTAATAAAGGAACAAAAGTGCATCACTTGAAACAGTGATGCATATTTAGAAGTGGAAAATTAACCATTACTTTCTTCCTCAATTTTCTACCTCTGTCAATTCAAGCGACCGGATTTGCTTTACAGTTCAAGTCTCCGACTTTAAAGTGTAAATGAATTAAAATTTTTTAGTATGTAAAAATCAAGATTTCCTATTTCAAGAAGAGAAATCTTGATAATATTATAGCAGAAATTGAATCTGAAAGATTCGAGTAATAGCTTTTAATACAAATGAACTGTAGTTCAATCATTTAAATGTGAAATACGTAAATCTTCAGAGTCAGTCGCGTCGTACCTTTCCTCAGAATTTACTATCTTAATTTTTTTTTTTTTTTTTAGAATTGACTCTCAAAAAAAAAAAAAAAAAAAAAAAAAATTTTGTTTCTCCCGCTGAAATTGGTGTAGATCTAACTTTTAGTTTTTACAAATGACAGAAACATATCTCTTGAGAGACATACAATTTATGATACTATGAGTTTAAATGACTCCACAGGGAAAGCGAAGGACTACAGTAAACAAATATTTGTGAACACTGTTGCAATGCCGAGGGTCTAAGGACCTTTATTTATGTCTGTGTTTTGTGTCATCGTATTCATATTATGTAACAATTGGAAGCAGACCACGGACGCTGAAAGGATAGTAGAAAAAATAAATAAATAAAATAATGACTTAACTAGTTAATAAACAAAGCAAATATCCGAATATATATTGAAATATAAATCTCTTGCTTGTTTATGAAAAATGAGGGAAAAACTTCCTTAAACTCCAATAAGCTAGATGGAGCGATATGAATACTCTATAAAAAAAGAAGGGAGGGTATAAAGCTGAAGTCACTGCCAAGCCTCATGTTAAAACGCAGGAAGACTGTCTCGGCACATTTATATATAGCTGTGATGTTTAAACCTTAAAACTTTTTCCAGAATTTTCCCGGCTAGGTAAGCAATTTGAGGAGGGTCAAAAATATCCTAATTTCTTGCTGGCAGAGCGACGGGAATTATAATCAGAGAGTAAAGCAGACGCTAGTAAAACGTTGTGACAGTGGGGAAAAAATGTCGTAATTATTTTTTTCGTTGCTTTTGACGAAGTTTTCAACGTTTCCGTAATTAAATGTAAACTTTATGCCTAATGCATTAACGCGCTGTTCAGAATAAACAGATTTTTCTCTCCTGCGTGGCGTTAAATTTTAGGGAGTAATCAGTGAACAATTAACTGGTCTGACGCTGAGTTTGGTTATAGGGGTACACTTTCGAAATTTCTAAATGACTTTATATCGTATCCGTCATCATTACACGGGTATTACTGAATAACAAGAAATGTGTGATTTATGGTAGTTTCAAAACGCATGAGTTTAGACCTTAAGATCTGATGTCAACTATAAGGACCTTCATCTCCATGTGCTAATGGATTGTAACGTTACGACTTCAAAATGTTTTAGTTTTCTGTAAGAGAAGACTATTGCGATGGCTGTTTGTCTGTCCGTCCGCACTTTTATCTTAAAAACTACTGAGGCTAGAGTGCTGCAAATTGATAAGTTGATCATCCACCCTCCAATCATTAAACGTAACAAATTGCAGCCCTCTAGTCTCAGTAGTTTCTATTTTATTTAAGGTTAAAGTTAGCCATAGATCGTGCGTGTGGCACCGCTATAAGTGCCAACAACGCAGGCCACCACCGGGCCGGGACTGAAAGCTTCATGGGCCTTGGCTGAGAGTTTCATGCAACATCATACGCTATGTAGAAAACTCGATTGCGCCAAAGAAACTTCGGCGCATTTTTTACTTGTTTATTTATGTTTCAGTTGGCTTTGCTTAAGATGAAAATGTAAAGTACATTCGAATGACAAAAATCGCATACCTTTCTGTGTTTGTTTATTTTTTTTTTTATAGTTTACCATATGAAAAGAGTGCGTCAGGAATTCACAAATGTAAATAGTGATATGTTTTTTTCCAAGTTCCAGAACTTTGGTTTTAAATGCCATCGTCATATTCACTGTGGAGATTGAAAAAAAAAAATGTTATTACTCTCCTCCCAAATTAAGTGATATTTTCATTCGTTTAAGACCCTTCTTTTCCAGTTTTGGATCGTCAGTTTTCTCATTAATCTGACTAAAACTTCCGATTACAATGACATTTTCCCCAATGTTACACTATACAGGATATTGTATTATATATGGCAGACTAAAAACTAATAATCAAATTTTAGCCAATACGTTATCAAGCGAAGGAATAAAATTGATCCTCGATCTTCATTCTAAAATTGATTTCTTTACATTAACTTTGATGAGAGCACTTTGTATTCCGTATTGCAGTTTAAATCAGAACGACGTATATTAAACAGATCAACAGTAGATGCGAACGGCAGCCAGGATCTTATACGACTCGTTTTGCTTTATAAGTAACTGTGATCAATATTTTTATGAAAAATAAAATAAGGATTCTTGAAAAAAATCTGTATTCGTTCACACACCTACACACACACAACACACACGCACAGACATTATACACACACACACACACACACACACACACACACACACACACACACACACACATATATATATATATATATATATATATATATATATATATATATATATATATATATATATATATATATATATATATATATATTTATATATATATGATGTGGTGTGTTTGTGTGGTGTGTAGGTTAGTGTGCATGTTTGTGTATGTGATACACCCAATATAACCGCTGTAGTTTACCGATGTGAATTTCCTTTTCTATATATCATAGTTACTGGCCGGATTATTTGAATAATTTTGTAAAGTGACTCCACAATCATGATCAAATGTAGAGTTCCATGATTTATATAACCCAAACTCCATGTTACCAAAGCAGTGAAAATTCAGAGATTGAGAACATACCTTTTGTAACTCAAACAAGTTTATAAATTATCTTCTGTAAAGGAGAAAGTAAAGACAAGAGCTAAAGAAGAAACTATCCGTTAAAGTTCTTTGCTAATCCGTTTAAATGTCCCTTACCCTTCTCCCGCTTTGTAAAAGTCACAGCACTGGAATTAATGAGGCCAAAGTATCTTCTCATCTGATAGGTAAAAGTTTCTTATTTCTCTTTTCTGTTGTAAGAACATCACAGTTTGGTAATCTCGCATAATTTCCATTTAAACCTATTCGACGTGATTTTGTTAAACGTAATTTACTTTGCATTCATGCATCAGGGCAGAAATATTTTAACTGGATCTGGGGATTCATGAAAGAAATAATCAAGTGAACAGCTCTGAAAAAAATGAATAAAAAACGAATTAGTGTGAAGGACCTATGAAGGGCTTATAATGCTTTAGGGAGTTTTTAGAATTTAACATCCACATTGGTTTCCAAACATTGTTGCACCTGACATCCATCCTCAAAAAAAAAAAAAAAAAAAACCGTACACATGTGTGACAGTTAATGACTAAATGAAAATACTTTAACACATTGATAAAAAAAAAAGGATACTTTCAAATAATATCCTGTCATGATATTCTTATCTCTCTCTCTCTCTCTCTCTCTCTCTCTCTCTCTCTCTCTCTCTCTCTCTCTCTCTCTCTCAAGCAAAGAACCTTCTCCACATTGAAGATGGCTGTTATTATCGCGGTCCCATCCACCAGAGCGTGAAGGAGCTCGAACATTTGTCAGTTGCAGAAGACTGTCGGTCTTCTTTACCCTGAGGTTCATAACGCATCGTGACTGTTTTCGTAAAATATTCCGCTCTGTTGATCTTTAGGAAGATGTTTAAAGCAGGAAAGAATCTCTCTCTCTCTCTCTCTCTCTCTCTCTCTCTCTCTCTCTCTCTCTCTCTCTCTCTCTCTCTCTCTCTCTCTCTCCGTTAAATCCGTAGGACATGCTATAATCTTTCGCAGATTTTTATTCCCGCGCTGTAACTTTCTTGTAAGAATCTCAAACGTTCTTATTGTTGGCTCTGAGGGTGGTTTCTGAGAATAGATATCTCCAGTAAAACTGAATACTTGCTTCAAGCAACAATGATGGAAAGTTTCCAACAAAATTGGAATATAGGCATGAAAAATGTATGAGGTATATGATATAGAAATGCCTTGGCCTCGTAATTGAGTTACGGTGATACTGAGAATTTAACTCGTTTGAAAAACGTTACATTAGTTCATTGATAAACAATACTCTGAGGATCACTAATACATTGTCGACTCTAAATTAATGAAAAGAAAGATAAACTGCCTTAAACGTAAATTATCATTCATCTTAATGCGAATATCGCAAGCCTTAATTCTATAGCTGCTCCCTTACTTCGCTTAAAAAAAAATCACTTTAAATCTTTAATTCTTATTGTAATTGACCTGCTGGCTCTAACGTAGATGGAGTTTGATGATCACAAACGTTATCTATCAAGAGAAGTGTACCAACTGTACATTTTGTAATACCCGTATTATACAAAATAAGAGTAAACCACTTCCTCTTACTATAATAATAATAATAATAATAATAATAATAATAATAATAATAATAATAATAATGAAGTAATCAAATTTGACTTAATTTTATTTAATTTCTCCCATGAGGAAGCTAGCAGTCACAGAAAAAATTCAGGGTAGTTTTTGCACAAATCTCATTTGGCTTATTTGATTGGAAAATAGGGACCATGAAACTAGATTACTGAATAACCCGTACTTTATGATCAGTTTTACTGTCGATAATTAGCCTGGGAATTTACATATAATCGTTCCATCCAGAGGACAGAATCGTTAATTGCAAGTTAATGATGTTTTTAATAACTTTTGCTCCATATTTATACCTGGTTATTTTTTGCTAGATGTGTTTAACTTTTAAAAGGGGTTAAGAATGTCAAAGGGAAGAAATAAACTCACGAGTTCTTTCTTCTTTCCGTGCGCATATTTTAAATTTTTCTTCCATACTTTGCTTCTGTTCCTCCATAAAGAATTCTGCTGTGTGGAATTTTCTTTTGGATGATATAAGATATAATACATATAAGATATATTACATGTACACACACATACACTTCACCATCTCTGTATCAAACCCTGAATGGTTCGATCTTGGTCAGGGTGGATGTGTTTGTCATACGTACGAGTAATTCACTTTGGGTGTAAGTTATTCTTAAGGGAAAGTGGATTCGTATTAAGTTTAGTGTGAATGAGTGATGAAAACATATAGCTATCTATATGTGTATATATATATATATATATATATATATATATATATATATATATATATATATATATATATATATATATATATATATATATATATATATATATATATATTATATGTATATATATATATGTATATAATGTGTATATATTTATAATGTGTGCGATTCTGTGTATGTATACATATGTTTAAGCGTATGCGTCTGTGTGCATATAAGTATATATGCATGCACCACCATAATCTATTTCCCTTTAGAAGACTACTCAGATCTGTAGACACACATTCAATAAAAAAAAAAAATATTGATGTTTGCAAACTCAAGGTTGGAGAAAACCTCATCAAAGTATCTCAGCGTAAACATAAAGGGATAACATATAAAGAGCACAATTCAGATTTAGTTTTAAATTGGATGCATTAAGTAGGCTATTCATTACACAATACATCTTCGTCTTTAAAGAGATATTGAGTCATTGGGAAGAAAATTGGTATACCCCTAAACGAAGCCAGTTGTGCTACATTTTTTGAAACGAACAATATAGTTAATTTTTCGTTGGACTAATTTTTATAGATGTCAAATGGAGTCTGCATTTCTTTTAAGGAAAACTTTTGTTTTTCATTTCATTGAAAAAAATATACCTACCCGTCCCTTCTAAGGCTGATTCCATATGTTCAATTATTTAGTAAGGGCTTTTCACCTCCGTACTAAATATGAATTCCCAAGAGTGAATTTATAGTTATTCTGGGCAAAGGATTTCCCTTTTGAATGCAAATATACTTTACTTTTTTTTTCTTCTCTTGGCACCAGAATTGTATCGTAGGAGTTTACGACCGTTAAAAAAAGTTAATTTAATTTCCTTTTAAGTGGGATTTTATAAGTCTTTTTGGGAATAGTTTCTAGCATCGCAAGACATAATATACTTTCTATTTTACGACAAAGGTCAGTCTTAATGATTTCTCCACCGTTCAGTTTGGTTGGAGATTTCTTTTTCACTCTAATGAGAATTTTTCCACTTCACACTTCTTAAGAGTAATTTACATTCCATGTAAAGTTCTTCCCTATAAGAATAAATTAACTTTGCTTTTACCAGTTTCAAAGTATGAACTCAGTATTCGCTAAATAGGATTTCACCTTATATATATGAATTTAATGTTCTTTTGAAATCGACTTTACCTTCCTTGATTACACGACTTTATCTTTCTAAGGAGAAAATTTTATTCCATTT
>JANJGK010000005.1:13745301-13764484 GCA_039081455.1 Macrobrachium rosenbergii | reverse complement strand
TGAAATAGGAATTGTTTCACCAACTCGGAACCTCTCGCCTCATGAATAGAATTCGCGGATGAAACGTTCTTATTTTTAATTTAAACTCGCAGGTGTTGGGCGAATGGATTTATTTATACTTTAATGCAGTACGTCTTTTATCTTTGTCGAGGATGGGATATTACGCATAGTGGGAATGTCGGTATCATTATAATATATATATATATATATATATATATATATATATATATATATATATATATATATATATATATATATATATATATATACATATACATATATATATATATATATATATATATATATATATATATATATATATATATATATATATATATATATATATATATATATATATATTCTATATTATATATTCATATATAAAATATATATATATATATATATATATATATATATATATATATATATATATATATATATATATATATATATATATATATATATATATATATATACATATATAAATATATGAGACACGCGAATATATAATGAAATGTAAATCTCGCTTATTTATGAAAAATGAAAATAAAACTTCCGACACCACTACCTAAAACTCTAATAAGTAGGTTGGGGCAATATGAATACTCTATGAAAAAGGGGGGGGGGGAATAAAGCAGGAAGACTGTCTGGGCACATTTATATATAGTTGTGATATATTAACAAACTTTTTCCAGAATTTTCCTGGCGAGTTAAGTAATTTGAGGAAAGTCGAAGATATCTTAATTTCTTGCTGGCAGAGAGAAGAGAACTATGATCAGAGTAAAGGCGCAAGTGAAACGTTGTGACAAAAAAAAAAAAGTGGTTATATTGTATCGTTGTTTTTTATTTATTTTTTTTTTTACGTTTCCATAAATAATCTAAATAAACTTTGGCAAGCTCAGATGTTGTCCATTAAAAGAAATGTTCCAAACTGCACCTCATATAAATATAACAAATAAGAGTATAACACATCCTTTTACTAGAATTTGGTTTCTTTAGTAATAGTAATAATGTAGATATAAAAGATCTCAAAGAAAAATGCAATATAATTTGCCCTTTGAGGAAAACGACGGTAATACAAATTGCCAAGAGGAAGTAGTGTCGTGTAAAGGGCCTTGCTATCTTGCAAGGGCGTGAGTCTGTAATACATTGAAGTGACTTATATATGCATATGTAGTTCTGGAACCGTTGCTTCGGTACAGGGTCCTTGTTTGCTGGTTAGGAAGTAGGTATTGTTCTTTAGACGATTTTACAAAGGTTTTGTCCTTCACTTTTTTTTTTTTTGTTAGATGTGATGTGTTAGGAGATGCTGCTTTTTTTCTTTTTTTTTATTCAGACTCTGTTATAAAACAATTCTTCAAAAATATCGCATGATAGTTTTGTGAAAGGTGATTATACATCCGATGTAAAGAAGAATAAATTTAATTAATTACTGAAGGTTTTTCCACTTTAATTCCAAATATAAATTTCCCTAAAATGAATATGTAGCCTAGTTCTTCTTGGGTAAAGGACTTCACTCTTAAATGCGAATGAACTTTACTTTTATGAAGTGTTTTCTCTTAGACATAAAAAGGAGTTTAAGTCCGTTACAAAAAAAATTATTTTATTTCCTCCTAAGTCGGATTTTTTTATATATTGTAAGGCATAGTTTCTATCATATATTTAGGACATCTTTTTTAATGAAGATTATTCGTCTGTTTGCTTCGGATAAGATTCCCTCCCATCTGGAGATGATCTTTATTGTTTTATAAGGGATTTTGACTCTGTTTAGATTTTGACATCTTTTTCATTCTAATGAGAATTTTCTACCTAACTACATTCCTTAAGACAAAAGTACATTACTTTACCCTCTAATTAAAAAGATGCTGTTTACCTTTTTTCCCCTTAATATCAATTCATCTTTTAGAAGAGTATACATTTCTTTTGGTTAAAGGTTTAATGGATTTAAAAAAAAAAAAAAAGAGTTCACCTCTCCTCTAAAGGGGAGCTTAGCCTCCCTAAAAAGATTCCACATTCCTCTTTAGGGGGGTGCGGTCTGTCAAATGAGGGAAATGCCTTCACATCTTAGAAAATGCGTGATTTTTGAAGAATGCAAAAATACCGCAGGACCCTTCCGTCCTCCTCGCTTTTGAGTTTTTCTTTTTCTTTTCCTTTCTTCAAAGAGAAGAGTTTTCCATTTGCTTCAGCAGGAAAACTTGATCATCAATCATGCCAAGAGTTAAAAAGAAAAAAAGGGTCTCCATCCAGCTTGATTAACTACCTGCCATCTGGATTTTCGACTCAATTTACGTTGGTCTTCCCATCATGATTAATGATTAAATATGTCCAATGCTTTTTATGTGATGCACTTTCAGTTGTCTATTTTTATTGTCAGAGTAATGAATGATTCTATTTGTATAATCTTCATGTAAACATTTTCATTTTCACTTCCCATCGGGGCATCATTCTCCGGAATATGTTTATTTGTGCTAAATTGTCTGTTCAGTACAAATCATAACTGAGTTTTCTTTCGGGAATAAAGATAATACGTCAGACTTTGAATTTTTTTTCTATTTTCTTACGGTTTTATTTATCACATTGATAAATAGTGGAATTCTGACATATTCTTAATGAATGATGGAATATTCATTCGTTAGTGAAATATATCCCTCCAAACTCGCATCTCTCTCTCTCACTCTCTCTCTCTCTCTCTCTCTCTCTCTCTCTCTCTTCGCGTCAATATCAGTTCCTTTTTAATCGTATAGTTTCCATATCAATCACAAATAAAAGTAGTTTAATTACATTAAATCAAATCCGTATGTATGTAGATATGTCCTTGCAACCCATCAATATTATTCATATGATTTCGTTGTTATTAACAAAACTTCACATCCTATTTCGAGTCTCATGCAACTCGGTGCCATTAAGGCTAATAGACAACACCAAAACCTCGACGTTTAATTTTACCAGTTCCCTTTTACCCATTTATCCCCCTGTCTTATCCCTCGGCCGTTCTCTATTGTTTGCAGCCTCGCTTTGTTAACCGAGAAACAATACTCTTCGATTATATTCTTTGTCTTCGCGGTTTATCTCTCGATTGGTTATTTTTTTCCGGGTGAAATAGGAATTGTTTCACCAACTCGGAACCTCTCACCTCATGAATAGAATTCGCGGATGAAACGTTCTTATTTCTAATCTAAAACTCGCAGGTGTTTGGCGAATGAATATATTTACACTTTAGCGCGGTACGTCTTTTTTTTTTTTTTTAATCTTTGTCGGGGATGGGATATGACGCATAGAAGGAACGCCTGTATCATTATTAAAGTTACCTTGACGTCACAAGCAGTACTAAGATTGGTGGAAATCTCCGTACGCTTACATATCCGTATTGATATGTTTTGTGATTTGTTGAAGTCTTTCGTCTATCTCTCACGGAATAACAAGGACTGAAATATCGAATACTTAATCCCACGGCAAATATTAATCACATCATCCTGAAGGCCGTTATTATTCCTAGTAGTAGGTCCCGTAAAGGGAGACTCATCCCAGTTCGATTAACGTGCTGCCTGTTGTGGACATCCCAAGATAAGCCCTCAACTCTCGGAGATCCGGGAGATGGCAG
Organism: Macrobrachium rosenbergii; assembly: GCA_039081455.1. Lineage (NCBI taxonomy): Eukaryota > Metazoa > Arthropoda > Malacostraca > Decapoda > Palaemonidae > Macrobrachium > Macrobrachium rosenbergii. Next base: position 13,760,883 of record JANJGK010000005.1, on the reverse strand, counting down.
CACCGGATGGCTCCCGCGCCACTTTCCCCGAGTGAGTTGTCGCCAGTAATAAACGTATATAATACACAATTTTCTCACGGCTTGTGTATTATAAACAAATTGTTTCTTTCGCTTTCTCGTAATAAGGCAAAATTAACTAATAGCTAGCATGTGGCTTTATATAATATTTGTCATATAAGTGAGCGTAGGAAAGTTCCTTATCGTAGTTTATTTGTTTTTACTGTAGACTAGTTACTAACGATGGTTATTTTCTTAATTTATTTATTTATTGATTTTTGATTGGTAATACAGATTTTGATACTTCGCCGCAAATCTGGGTATTGATATTAGAGAAAAATTTCACGAACTTACATTAGCACCTTTGATTATATTCGAAGTGTAGTCCACAGAAGGATGGACAAAAGCTTTAAGCTCCGTAAATATTTCTACAAATACATTTCGTCTTGCTAAACAAGAGTATCACTGTGGACCCTTCTACTGATAACTCAGAAGCACGATACGGTGTTTTGATATTTCATATATATATATATATATATATATATATATATATATATATATATATATATATATATATATATATATATATATACTGTATATATATATACTGTATATATATATATATATATATATATATATATATATATATATATATATATATATATATATATATATATATATATATATATATATATATGTAAAATGGAACAGTCTGGTTTATACGTGAAGCTGCCTTCACATCTATATTGGCTTTTAAATGGGAAATGAAATCCATGTACCTATGAAATATAGATGGTCTTCCCACTTCTTTTCTCTCTCCTGTGTAGCTTAGAAATTATTCAGGTACTCTTTCTCCTATTGCGTATTAATTCGATTCTTGAAATGCTTCTTCAGCCCCAGATGAATGTCGTTTTAAAATCGTGAATCATTTGTCTTTATTTTTCGTTATTAAACAACGGAATGATCTAGAGAGAGAGAGAGAGAGAGAGAGAGAGAGAGAGAGAGAGAGAGAGAGAGAGAGAGAGAGGAATACCAAGGATTCTGAGAAGTCTGTTTTTGAAAATGTCCGTCAACTTTTCACTTTTGGCAAAGAAAGATTTCATTTACCAAACGTATGGCGTCATTAAGGAAATATCAGGCTTCTCATTTTCAGTGGATAATTATGTCGAAGCATCAATGTTTTGTTTTATTACTTTTTCGCACCTGGTTTTGACATTAAAACATAAAAATGGTTTACATTAAATTACATTTTTGGTTTGTCATTTGAGGGGAACTTTTCAGAATTAGATAGTTTACATTTCTTGAACCAAAGTTTTTTGGGGAATCATTTAATATGAAATATGAATACAAATTCAATTAGTCATTGGAAATATTGTATAGAGAACGTTACGATTTCCTTAAGGTCGTAAATGCCGATTTCGAGAATCTTAAAGGTACTGTTTTTAACATGTAGCGACATATTAGCAATTGTACCCTATATTGCGAAGATATTTTCCGTAATTTCGCAGCATGTTTACTATGATTTTAATAGTGATAGTCATAATAATTATAGTGTTTAGGTGTATTATTATTACTGTTTTTCATGCACCTTCAATTGAAAAAATATGTATATATTATATATATATATATATATATATATAATATATATATATATATATATATATATATATATATTATATATATATATATATATATATATATATATATATATATATATATATATATATATATATATATATATATATAATGTGTGTGTCTATGAATGAGAGAGAGAGAGAGAGAGAGAGAGAGAGAGAGAGAGAGAGAGAGAGAGAGAGAGAGGGATTAATTTAAACATTAATCCCTTGTCCTCGAAATTTCCAAAGCAGTAGTTGCTTCATACGACTGATTTACAAGAACATTATTTCAGATCATGCATGAACTTTCAGCAACAAAAATTAAATAAAGATGAGCATGAAAACCTTCAACTTTTGTACGCGGTCTAATATAATATTCACAATGGTGATGAAGATTATGCGACGTGTCATATTCCTGAAAGATTATTCTATTTTTTATAACGTCACTTCACCGACTCATGTGTTGAATAGTGCATAAACAGTAATTATTGAAATATTTGTTTAATCGTATAAAATAGATCATAAATAGTAATTGTTGGAATTATTTTTGTAATTGTTGTTTATTCATCACATGAAAGACAATCGTTGCAAGATCGCGTTTCATAAAAGCGCTTCATTCAAAGAGAAATACCAAAAGGAAAGCGATGTTCGAACACATGAATAGGCAATCCATTTGTCTTTATAGCTTGCTAGTTCTGAGTAAATGGACGTCGGTTTGATGAGAAACATCATCATTATTTATTTAGTTGTTTATTCATTGAAAGTCGTCCTCATTTATCTATTTATTTTCTATTTATTATTAGCCACTAATTACCTTGACGGGATGTGATTTATACAATCTTAATAGGGCGGAAGTGAACAGCCTCTGATTTTAATGGAGTTTCCGTATGAATAATTTACCGGCAAGAAGAATCTGGTTTATATAAGTAATATTTTATAACTCAGTCTAATGAGGGCAAGTCTTATCTAATTGTTGGTATTTGGAAAATGCCATATTCCTTTTTTTTTTTTCTTTTTGATAAAATAAACTCGAGCAAAGTCTCCCACTGTTACCGGATAAAATACCTAAATAGTAGACAAAGGTATAAATAAATAACTAGTAAGGAAATGTGTCAGAAAGTACTAGGGACATTTTTGCCCTTTTTTTTAAGGAAAAGGTAACAAATTTCATAATGCTTTTATGTGTTTGTTGTTAGGCCATGATAAAAATAATTTGTACGAGCATCCGGTATTGTGTATTATGCAAAAGAAAATAGCCCGAGAGAGAGAGAGAGAGAGAGAGAGAGAGAGAGAATGATATTTTGTATGAAACCCGTTTTCCACAAGACTGACTTTGAGATACATAGCCCCTTTAATTGGTTCCTAACTTCGTGTCTTCTTATCTTTTACCAACTTGAGATTTACTTTTGCTAACTCAACACGAAAACACTTTCAGGCAAGATTCAAAGAAAACTGTTTTACGAGAACGTGTATATATATATATATATATATATATATATATATATATATATATATATATATATATATATATATATATATATATATATATATATATATATATATATATATATATATATATATATATATATATATACAGGTATATATATACAGGTATATATATATATATATATATATACAGGTATATATATATATATATATATATATATATATATATATATATATATATATATATATATATATATGTGTGTGTGTGTGTGTGTGTGTGTGTGTGTATACACACACAAATATATATATATATATATATATATATATATATATATATATATATATATATATATTATGTCATTTCCTACGTAATTCACATTAACAAATAAAAGAATTCTACAATACAAGCCACGGGATAGCAAAGAAAAAATGGATACGTAGAGTATGATGTCTTGTTATGCTACCCATGTTTGGTAAAATTCGTGTAAGTTCCTCGCAAATTTTCAATATTAGTTCATAAAAAGAGCGATTTGTATATAGGAGGATTATCATGTAGTGTTGTCAAAGGGGTTTTGTAGTAGATACTGCGCGATTTTATATTCCTAGAAGAAATATGCACATGTCAAGTATAAAGGAAAACAATTCCATAAATATAGAAGATTTACGGTGATTACAAGTCATAAAAATATTAGTTTTATTGGAATGAAATAAAACTAATTTTGCTTAAAAGCCAGTATACTGTACGTATGCATACACAGACATAATTGTTTCCATCAATATATATATATATATATATATATATATATATATATATATATATATATATATATATATATAATGTGTGCGTGTGTGTATGTGTGTATGTGTATGGATATGACTATGTATGTATGCATATACTATATACACACAGGCACACACACACACTATATAGACTATACGTATTTAAAATATATATCTGTTATGTACGTATACATATACACACACACACACACGCACGCACACAAAGAAATTATACATGTACATAATTATCTGTGTAGTATTATGTATTATGTGCGCTCTCCAGGTAAATGAAATGTCAGAGCCATTTCCTAAACATAGCAAATCTGGAAGTGGAAGACAAAATAAGTCACTGCACACATTATCCTGTAATTACTGGAGCACGCTAGAAACACCGTGAAGCAAAACTTAAACAACAGCCTTTTGAAATACCTGCATAATAGGATTATCACGAAAACAACGTTCGCACTTTCTCACACGCTGTTACTACATTTTATGATACAAGCACTTTAGCATTTTCTAAATACTGAGGGTCTCCTATTTCACTGTCTTTTCGTCTTTCTACTATATATGTATATATATATATATATATATATATATATATATATATATATATATATATATATATATATATATATATATATATTTATATATATACAGTACACAGACACATACACACACACACACACACACACATATATATATATATATATATATATATATATATATATATATATATATATATATATATATATACTGTATATATAATGTATGTATGTATATATAATATTTAAATATGTATATAAATATATATATGTGTGTGTGTGTTTGAGTGGATGAAGAGAAACACGAACACAAGTGTGAAAATGAGACAGAAACAAGCAGGATGGAGTAATGAACGTTAACATGGAAAAGTGGACGTAGGTAATTGCTACAGATAATGAATTTGATCTTGTTTAGTATATTAGCATAATTATAATGCCATTTAACTTATGGTAACCATTGGGTTTCTTAAAGTTTTTTCCATATTACCTTTTAAATACTTTTTTATAACTCGACTTAGAAAGTAGCATTGAATGAGTTCTTAAATATGAAATTTTTATATCTCTTCGGAGTTATGCTCCAAACTAAATCCAAAATCCAACATCCTAAGCACACTAACGCAATACGAAGATGATGACAATCCACATTTCTTTCCCTGACAGTCAAATTTCCCCAAGTGCCCCTTCTATAAGTGAGAACTGAATTGGAAAGTATAAAAAAAAAAAAAAAAAAGTGCAGCTCGACAACACAACTGCAAAAGAAATCAAGAAACGAACTCGACCAGGAAAACCTCTTGCACCTGCGAGATGTTAAGCAATCCAAAAGCGTGCACCCTCCAGCTAGCAATCCCATCTTTTATGAAGTGTTTAACGATGCCTATTCTCTCTCTCTCTCTCTCTCTCTCTCTCTCTCTCTCTCTGCCACTGAGCAAGAGCATGTGTGTGATACGCTGTTATGATAAGAAAAAAATTTGTACGTAAATTATTGGAGTTTCAAAAATGGTGATTTTTTTCTTAAAAGGCACAGACTTTTAGAATTCTAGTGAAAGTTTAATATATATATATATATATATATATATATATATATATATATATATATATATATATATATATATATATATATATATATATATATATATATTTATATATATATATGTATATGTATATGTATATGTATATGTATATGTATATGTATATGTATATGTATATGTATATGTATATGTATATGTATATATATATATATATATATATATATATATATATATATATATATATATATATATATATATATATATATATATATATATATATATATATATATATATATATATAAAATCAAATCCGAGTAGATCTGATCTTCTTTGTCCTCCCATGGGTGACAGCAGGGGAGACATGACACAGCCACTCACCCCCGCCAGACCGGTTTGTCCGCCCGGGTAGGGGCGAGTTAGGTAAGGGAACGGGAGGGTAGGGATACATCCACCCTCCTCTTGCAAACCTGTTTGTCCGCTCCGGGTGGGGGCGCGGTAGGTAGGGATCATGAGAGTGGGGGAGACAGCAGCGCCGAGTTCAACAAGCTCGTATATATATATTATATAATCTACACGCTTAGATGAAGAAAAATATACGGTACTTCGAAACAAAATTTTATTTTTTCGTAGAAGGAAATGAAAGTAGCATTCAAGAATTCCATGTTTAAATTACAACATGGAAAATCAGCTCAACACAATTTCATTTGCAACAATAAAGATTCACTTTAAAATTTCCTTCAACAGTTTTAGCTATTTGAATGTTGATAATGTGCGAGGATAAAAGTAATAATGCTTAGTTTTCTAAAAATTTCTCCCGAAATAAGTTTTCAAATCTTTCTTTTTATTTCACAGAAGTGTTGTGGAGAGTTCATTTCATTTTATTTTTTCCCTCAAAAAGTTTCTGTACACAAATAACATCCAGGAGCACTGCAACCCTCCTCTTTCGAAGCAAAATAACATTATGCTTTTAGAATTGCTTACAGAATTTCATACATATCAATGTATATAAATAATTCAGCGCGTATGTACATACACATCAAACTGGAAATAACTTGATTTAAACTGTATAGCAAGTAATAAAACCGTGTCATACTTATACTTTTATGTTCTTAGCAATTTCTCAATTGCCAAGCGTCTTTTGAACCCACTTTCCAGTAAATTTTATGATTCATATATGTATTACCACATCACGAATTAAATTTCGTCAGCCGTAATCCCAAATTAGCCGTTACTGTTCCGTAATTAAGCGTAAATTTTGCATTGCGTTTAATTAAGCGTATCCGCCTGTGAAAGATCTTCACGGTAGCTACTGTACGAATGCCTCAATTTTGCGTCAAGTGTAATTAAGCGTATTCACTTGTGATGTCCTTTGGTACGTTTCCGTGTAAATGATACGGATATGCACATAGGCAAGCACGCGTGTATCCTCTAACGAACACAGAGAAGAATGGAAATGCATCGGAGCAAGATCTCGTCTTTTGTATTTCAATTGACATTCGCATAAACATTGACAAGTTCACGTGTTAAGTTATATCTGGCATGGAAATTAATTGTTACGATTTAGATTGAAACTTTTCAGAAAATAATTTAGTAAAGAAATTATAGAATCGAAGACTGGTTAGATAATAAAAAAAAATACATGTTAAGGGAGTTGGAGAGAGATGCTTTTTGATTGCACGTTGTGCAGTGGAATTAAAACTCTGCTCGCGTATGCATAGAAAAGACTTGGATAAAACTTTACGAAAATGTGCAAACATCAGATGATTCTTTTCGAATGAGAGAATTCTGAAACTTTGATATTCTTTGAGACTCGTGTAACATTTACTAAGCATCTAATGTCATTTACTGCTAGTCAGGAGGAAATAAATTAAAATCTGCTTTCGTTTCTTATATTCACTGAAAAATTCATGATATTCACTGAATATTCCCTTACATACCGTAAAGTCTAAAAAATAATATGGTAAAGTTCAGGGAAAATCTTTTGACAGACTCTGGTCTTTATTAATAATGTTAATAAAGACCAGGGTATGTCAAAAGATTTTCCCTGAACATTATCATATTTTCAGAGGATGTTATTATATATATTATATATTGTGAATTACATTCGTAAGGCGAACATTACATATCTCTGTATTTAACGGCATAGTAAACAAAAATTGTGACATTCTCATAAGGTGTAACTTTCTTTTCTATAAAAATTATTTACCAAGTGCTCTGCGTTTTTTAACGTCCTTTTTCTTACACACACACACGCGCGCGCACAAACACACACACACACATTCGTAACTTACCTTCATCTGGTACGTATAAATTCAGGTAGAGACAGTCTTCAGCTCTGACGTCTCAAGACAGGCTCGAACTTCCGTAAGGTCATGAGACGCCTCGGGACATGTATGTCAGAGCGGCCGTTTCATTCGAGATATCAGGTAATTTCTGGGGGCAGGCCGGTCAGAAGTGGGTGGCCTCATGCACGCCTACCCATTGTGACAGAGTGCGGGTGGGGCTGAACCTGTTCGCACCATCGGGTGGGGTAGCATAAGGCACGCCCAGGTACGTGGCCACACGTAGGCCGTACCCGCTCACTTTGCGGTAAAATCCACGGAGTTGGCCGTACTTGGTGGCCACGGGGGGCGTTTTTGGCAATTTATCGCTTTCCACTTGCGGTATCGAGGACAGACTCAGGATCACCAAAATCCGAACACCCAAACCCATTTTGTTCCGATGTTAGTCCCCATAATAAGCCTCTTGTGTTTTCCTTTGCCTGGATTTTCTGCAAAGACAGCTTTTCAATTTAGATATATCGTAGTTTACTCGGTGACATTTTTGCCGAATTCCATCCTGGAACCATACATTATCACGCAAAATAATCTAACCATCCTAAGTAAATTTCTCTATTTGCGTCACGATTACTCCTCTTTCAATTCACTAGAATCATTTGCATATAACAATTAATCAGCTATGTATGAAGAATTAAGCAACAACGATATCTTGGTAGCGTCCATGGTTATGACAGCCTGGGCTTCTTGTATAGCCTATCCGATGGCTGGGCGAGAACTGAAAGCGACGTGCTATCACCAAGCCGGTCACCGGGACACTGCCAAGAGGAAGGATGCCAGAACCTGCCAGTGCCTGGACGATTTTTAGGAATCGTCGTACAGCCAGAGAGGCATGAATTAGCCCCCCAAAAAAGGCTCTTTGGATTAACTCTTCACTTATTTGCGATTCCAGATAGGTTGAAATAGGAAAAAAAGGATAAAAAGTAAAGTGAAACGGAAATTGATGCCGTCGGGATTTACCTTACGGCGCTCTTTCTCATGAGTTAACGATTATCTACTGGTTTCCTTGTATTGCTATATCTCTTTTTCAGATACATTTTTATGATGCGTGCGAATACTGAGCTGATTTTTTTTTTTATATTCAAGTATAGACGAAAAACAGGCTTTAATAAAAAATACCGCATATCTCTCTCTCTCTCTCAACCTCATTCTTTGTATCCATGATTTAATTAGTTTCCTTCTTTGATTAATACATCTTTCATGATGCGTGAGGTTATTCCGCTGGGACTTTGTCCGATTTTATTTCATATATCCACGAGAAGAGGCAAGCATTGACTTTTTAAATTATCTCTCTCTCTCTCTCTCTCTCGTCTCTCTCTCTCTCTCTCTCTCTCTCTCTCTCTCTCTCTCTCTCTCTCTCTCTCTGTATTCCATGATGTGATCAATGAATTTTTCGTATATTTTTAATGGTGTATGATAATATTTTTTTTCTAAATTTCAATTATATATACATATATACATATATATACATACATATATATACATACATGCACACACACACACACACACACGGAAAGAGACGGGAATTCGTTCCTACACATTATATCGCGCGCACTCACTCTCTCTCTCTCTCTCTCTCTCTCTCTCTCTCTCTCTCTCTCTCTCTCTCTCTCTCCTCTCTCTCTCTCTCTCTCTTTGTATCCCGCAATTTAATACACAGTACCTCAGTGGGGCTAGATTTTATCCTCCTAGAAGTGCACTACCACCCATAAACTCATCCCATCCTCCTTCCCACGTCAGACGACTTAATGTTGGCCAAAGATTTACGTCCCAATTTTTTTTGCTTTTTAAATCGCAAATGTTATTCTAGTTCTGACATCGCGCTCTCAAGCACGGGCGTATTTTCCTCCCTGTTCAAATGAACCCCTTCAGTGTAACAGCCACTGAACATGACTCGTAATTAACGACCTCTGAAGTAATTCATCAGGTGAGAAGAGAAAAATGGGGAATGTATTTCTCTGTGTTTTCCCCCTCGCTCAGCCATCCGGTTGCGAATTTTACACTTGTTTACATGATAGTGGAGGGGAAGGCGCTGTCCGCAAATAATATGCGTTTATTTTATGTACGCCATACTCCGGATGTAATATCGTGCAATTTTAAGCAGAGGAAACATGCCGGTTTTAAATGATGTACGCAAAGTTGTGCCATAAAAGAAAAGTTTATATCAATTAATATATATATATACGTTATTCTGTTTTGCCTCACCGTATATTTTCATGAAGGGAAATTAGGCTTTCATTTTTATTGTATACCTTATGAAATCATTCGCAATTTTAGTTAGAGGAACCCCTCTTAACTTTATAGGGAATACGGCTTGGAAAGTCGCGTACTTTGGAACGGGGAAGGGAAATTCGACGCATTTGTATTTCAGTATTTTAATCGTGAAGACTTTTTCTGCGACGAAAATTCTGCATCAAATTTTCTGCTTAATATTCTGTAATTAATGTTATGTTCCTTCATATGCAGAAAATCTGGCGAGTTTATTGCAGTTCTAATTGCCTGGGAATTAAAATGGAAAACATGCAGCACAGCCCTTTCCTTTGAGGGAGATCTGAGAATACCATATTGTTAAATAATGCATGCTCAAAAGCAGATACACTCACACACACACACACACATACACACACACACACACACACACACACACACACACACACACACACACATATATATATATATATATATATATATATATATATATATATATATATATATATATATATATATATATATATATATATATATATATATATATATACACCAAACCATTACAATTTGAAAGGGGATACAAGCACAACACAAAATATAACGTTTTTGTGTTCTTCCTTTATTTGACTTTTATGAGGATATCTCTATTCATTTTTTGTTCCATGCTTTTTTTTTGCAGATTTACGTACTAATATACTTCTATATGTACGTATGTATATATATGTATATATACATACATACATATGTATATTAGTAAGTAAATCTGCAAAAAAGCATGGTACAAAGAAAAATAAAGACATGCTCAAAAAGTGAAATAAAGGACGAACACGAAAACGTTATATTTTGTGTTGTATTTGTATCCCCTTTCAAACTGTAATGGTTTGTATTGCACAGGATCAATATTCATACAAGAAGTAGATTCCTTGTAATTTGATTTTACAGGATGTATCCTTCTCCCTAAAAGAAGCAATCAGTCTTACCCTTGTAACTGGTTCATGTAGCATTTTCCTCTTTTGAGGGCGAAGTACTGTCAGTGCACCTCACTGGAGGCATTGCTAAAGGGTGTTTGGAAAGTACTTTCTGTCCTTAGCTGCAACCAGTTTTTGGCCTATTATTTCAACCCCAGCCTCACTAACGATAACTTCCGTACTGCAACAGTTGGTTTTCGCCTAATGCCACCTTTAGGTCTTCGTATTTTATCTCCTTAATTCCTGGATCTTTTATCTTACTGTCCAGTCACTCGAACTCTCTCTCTCTTACTTTTCTGTAAGAAAAAATTATTGTGCCGGCTTTGTCGGTCTGTCCGCACTTTTTTTTTTCTGTCCTCACTTTTTCTGTCCGCCCTCACATCTTAAAAACTACTGAGGCTAGAGGGCTGCTAACTGGTATGTTGATCTTCCACACTCCAGTCATCAAACATACCAAATTGCAGCCCTCTAGCGTCAGTGGTTTTCTTTTTTTTATTTAAGGTTAAAGTTAGTCAGAACCGTGCTTCTGGCAGCGATATAGGATACGCCACCACTGCACCGTTGTTAGTTTCATGGGCTGCGGCTCATACAGCATTTTTTTTATTCTATTTTAATTATTTTTTTTCTCTAGAGCTGCAAGGCCGAAAGTATCCTAGCGATTATATTTGCAGCCTAAATTTCATACAATCAAACCGGTAGTATCATCACGTATCTGACCTTTAGAGCGACTGTGAAGTGAAAAACTCCATGCTTTACAAGGCATCAAACGTGTGTGTTATGATTTTTTAAATGTTAATGAAAATTTAGTATTCGGTGATTGAGCGCATGCTCTGATCGGACTTTCGTTCGTTGCCCTGTACAGTACGTATTTTCATATGATCCATGATCATGAAGTGATTAAAAATACTTAAAAAAAAAAGGTATGCACTTGGAGCAGAGTGTTTTTTGTTCTATTCTGCATGATAGAAAGGTTTGCATTATATAAAAGCAAAATGTCAGTTTCATTAGTTTGCATGCATGCAAGAGAATTACCATACGCCAGTTGAGGGGAATTTTTTCGAACTCTCTCTACTTAAAGTAAATAGAAGTTGGTGAGGTTTGGACATTGAAGTGGCTGAATTCATCTGAAGTGTTTAATGAAACAAATTAGATGGCGAGTAAACTTCTGAAGTTACTGAAACACATGAATACATTGGATGTGTACCACATTTCACAAGCTAATTAAAATAAGAAGCCATTGTTTTTTCTCGTTGTCTTGTAAAAAAAACCTAAACATAAATATAGATTGGCGTACCGTAAAAGGCAGAACACGAAGGTTCGATCGGCGCAAGCATTACGAATGTTAATTTCACTCAATAAATCATGCCAGCAAAGGGATCACATGGAAAGTATTTTGTGCAGCATATTTTTATTTATTTATTTATTTATTTATTTTTCACAGAACGAGAAGTATTTCCGTGAAGAATTCGTTATGCATGCAAATTTATGTTGTGGTTGGTACTGCCTATATGATTAAGAATGGGGAAAAATTTAGCCTTCATATTTTACCGATCGTTGTTGTTCGATTTTTCTCTGAATTAGTCTTTTCCTGTGAAATCCATATAAGATTTATTGTATCCCTTGTAAGGTATAATCTTGAGAGTAATGCCTCTAGGGATACCCACCTCCCTTTGTGTAACGGTTACCGCGGATCCGCAGGTATCTGGGTAACTAAAATAAGTGGGGTTTCTTTGATTAAAATATGGTTTTATTTAGTGTGACTGTTTTGCCATCATGATACTGGGTATCAAAGAAAATCTTATTAGCTTCTAGAACGCAGTCCTTTCCTCTAAAAGTAGGTGGTTTTAAAGAAAACAAAGGAAATCTATTGCTTACTCCATCATAGAGCTACTGAAACCCGAAAAAAAATTTCCATGATATCCACTGCCTCGCATATATTCATCGTCAGCATATTACACACGAAACACGATGCACCAGTTGCCCCTTCAGTACACTGTAATGGTGCCTATGTACTAAACCCTCCATTTCAAAGAACTCTTCTTCCTCATCAAGCCTGAAACTTCGTCGGTATGAAGAACACTCATTCTCCAGAAACTTTCAATTATTTCGCTCATTTGCCAGAAGAGTGACATAACTCAAAAATTGCTATTTTTCAGGAGAAGCAATTTAAACTTTACAACTCTCTATACTCTCTATAGTGTAATAGTGACATGTCTTGCACTCTAACGGTTAGTATTACAAATACAAATAAGACGTTTTTACTTCAACATGGAACAAAGAACGGGCTATTTGCTGGTATCAGTAACTCAAAAGACACATTCTTTTAGTTGTGTCACTCTTCTGGCAAATGAGCGATTTATACTTTGCACCAACCTATAATCGTCCATTCTCTGCAGATGGTCAGACCACCTGAAAATACACTGACGCACTTTTCACCTAATAGTAACCTTTTAAAAGCATCTGTCTTTATAATTATATAAGTATTTCTCAGGCTTCAAATCTTTCCCTTCTGTCCCTGAACCATATCTGGACAATATAAACGTTTTCTTTCCACATTCAGTTTTACTTAAAGTCTTAGCATGAACGCGTTAGCATTTTTATGTCTGTCCCTAGTCTTTCTGACAAAGCTAAACTCCATCCCGTACGTTGCCCCGTCTTGTCCAGTTCTTCAAGCTCTTCACTTTTGATATTCATGTCATTAGGTGCTATAACGTACATGTCTCTCAGCTTCAGTAAATCTGTACTATATTCCTTTTTTTTTCTTTGTACCTCGTCAATAATCACTGAAAATCCCAATCCTTTTTATATTGTACTTCCTCTTGTTTTCATACTGTACAGAAATGTGAAGCAGTTGCTAACCCCATTTTCCCGCCATTTGGGAAGTTTTGCACTGAACTGTGGCCAGGTGTACCTTTTTTCCGTCCTACACAAAGAAATATTCTGATTCCAATTATTATGACAATATGTGAGAGTCTCATGCACCAAACTGATGTGTGTTTTCTCACACTTGGTAATCTTCAGCCATGGACTTGTGCTTGGAGCCTAAATGCGTATTAAGGAACCTGTGTTTAGTTAATAATAACTGCTACCAGTGCTGTAACTAACGATTATAAGTTAGAGTACTTATGTCACCAGACAACAGATTCGATTTCTTTGTGAAGAGGAATGCCTAAGGCATGTTCCATTAAATCCCGTTTTATATCTTTTGATCTAAGCAGTGAATTAGGCAGTGATATATATATATATATATATATATATATATATATATATATATATATATATATATATATATATATATATATATAGAGTTACGATGCGCACCAATTACCTGGTTATTACACAACAAATCACAAAATTCAAAAATTTACCTCACTTGTAGCAGACAACATTAGTCTTCTGCATCTGTCTTGAGAAACTGGATGATTAGGATTTAACATTCGATCGCTGAAGGGCATTTCCTGGCTTTATACTGGCATAGCTACTAGAAGGATTCCCAGTTGTAATGTTCCTGAAACTTGGATGATACCTAAAGCCTGTACGTTGTTGGTTCTGGTACTTGGCATTATGATTTCTTTTGCTACAAATTATGTTATAATCTTCACTCAGTGTAGCAGCTTTGTCAAATTTCTTAACCACTCTATCTTGTGTGTTCAGGAATCCCTTTAAGATATTGCTTTAGAGCTTCTAACTCTTCAAGTTCGTCCATAGATTTAACTTTAGCAGCCTCCAACCATCGTTTGAAACATCTTACTTGGTAGACATAATCCAAAAAAGTCATCTTGTCATCCTTTCTCAAAGATCTGAATCTTTCATTGAACTCTTTACACTGATCAGCTGATAAGGCTAAATAGGCACTTCTTCCTTTACCAATGAGAAAACACTGTAACAAGACTGACCATTTATCTTCTGGCCGTCCCATACCTGAAGCCACTTTTTCAAAGTGATCAAAAAACTCATCTGGAGCTTCTTCCGTAAACTTTGGAATTAACTTCTGCACTCTTACTGCATCAAATACTGGGTCTGAATTACCTTGGATGTGGTTATTCGGTGTTACAGGTAATGTGGATCGAGCTTTGATTAACTCCATCTCCCTTTCATGCTTTGCTCTTTCTCTTTCCTCTTCTGCTTCTCTTCCTCTTTTTACCCTTTCTTCTCTTGCTCTTTCTCTTTCTTCTTCTGCTGCTTTTTCTTCTTCTCTTTCTTTTCTTTCTCTTTTCTCGCTGTCATCTCTTTCTCTTTCAGCCTGTATCTTCAGCTTAATCAAGTTTTGTTCTGCTTCTCTGCGTCTAAGCTCTACCTCTGCATCACTTTTCTCTTTCTTTTGCTCTTGCTTATTTATAAATTCTACCTCAGCTTCATTCAACAATTCTTGTGCCTCTTCTAACTCTTCATCTATTTTACCAGAGTCCATCAATGCTTGGATTGCAATACATCTGATTTGTGCCTCAATCATACCACTAGACACATTATCCCCACATGCCACTGCTAAAGCAGTCCACTGTCCCTTAGTCAGGTTGGACTCAGATAACTCTTGGATGGAAGGAGCTGCTAAAAACTTCTGAACATTGAACAGCGCCATTTTCTCTAAGTTACTCAACTGAATAATTTACAATATAATGCAAAAATAACTATGTG
The DNA here is from genome assembly GCA_039081455.1 of Macrobrachium rosenbergii. Lineage (NCBI taxonomy): Eukaryota > Metazoa > Arthropoda > Malacostraca > Decapoda > Palaemonidae > Macrobrachium > Macrobrachium rosenbergii. Next base: position 13,745,327 of record JANJGK010000005.1, on the reverse strand, counting down.
GTCACTCTCCTATCAAAATATATCCC